>JACEEU010000746.1:910278-1205278 GCA_016630915.1 Callionymus lyra
TGATATTGGGGTTCTCTCTGACCCACGATGCAAAACATGAATACAGTTGAAAGGCCATTAAGACATTCAAGAAAAAAAGAAAAAAAATGAAACCAACAAAATGAAATAAATATCATCAACAAACTTAAATAATCAACTAATAAACAGAATAAAAACAAAAAACAAAGTTAATACACAGGTATTGTAAGCAGAGGTGAGAGTGATGGTAGGACAGGGAGTTGAGTCTCCTGACATTAACATTGTAGATGACTGCTTCTGAAGTTATTTTAGAAAATCATTTTTATCTTCATTAGATTTTTTATCATAACTAATAACAATGTATTTAAGCTGAGTGCGCCATTCCGATCTTTCAAGGACGCAAAAGAGGAACAATAAAATCCCATAAGGTTCACAAAGTAAAGGTTTAATATATTTTGTTCTCTTGAGACGAGATGAATGAGGTTTATGTGAATAGGAAAACATAGTAATACAAAGAAACAATCTTGCATATTTCATTTTTTTCCTTTTACAGAAATCAGGCAAACTGAGCACACGTTAATGCATGATGTCATGAGCAGTAGCCTCTTGAACTCTATAACCATTCTCCGTAATGAAACATAAAACAAGTGATCTTGTTTTCACAACATGATCAGCTACACTTTTTTTTTCGTTTTTTAAGCTTCATAGAAAAAAACCTCATGGCTGGGTAATTAGAGTGGGTTCAGAAATAGAACGCTCTATGTGTGGTCATCTGAGAGCAAAGATGGAGAGAATAAACAGACTCCAGTACAAGACTTGTTGGTTTTAAACAAGATAAGCTGCTCGACTGACAGACCCACACATTCCATCTGCTCTTCACAGAAGTGTAACTTAGCAGGAATAAACCGTTGAATAAAATATTTGGCTTATAAGGGAACTAATGTGCATACTTTTTTCTTTTGGGATATAAAAATCATTTAGTGAACATTTTCAAGTGACCCTCCAAATACTCCTCCCTCCTAATCCCTCTGGTAATGTTACACAGATGGAAGCAATTCCTCAATAAAACACCTACCACCTGCTTATAAGCTCTGCAGTTCTATAAGTGACAGTGACCTCGCATCACTCTCTGGATCGACGGTTTCTAATAGAGTATTTCTTCTGTTTATTTTGTTCACTTTCTTCTGTGAGTACTTTATTTTTTAAGATTTTGGACTGAGCATCTGTTGACCTCTTTGTTTATGCTCTCAGTTGTTATCCTGTAAATATTCTCTCTCCATATATTGTTTAATGACCACCTTTTTTTTTCAGATTGCTCGCTTGTTTTATTTCATTCTCATCGATGCAGTTTTAGCTTTTTGACTCTTTTTAACTTAGCTGGGTTTTTTTCATGTGTCTAATGAAATTGTTAAACTTATCATACAAATAGTCGTTTTACTCATTTTAAACATCTGAGATCCCTCTGTCAAAAGAACTGGGTATTTACAACCATCCATTAATTATTCCTAAGACTGCTCTGCTCTTTAAATGATCAAAATATACATTTATATATAAGTATTTAGAGAGTCTTAACATTCTCATTCTTAACATTCATTCTTAACAAGCTTGAACAAAATGAAATAATTATTATATTAATAATTTACCGTAAATAAATGTTTTGTTATTATTTAAACAACAACCACACATGTCTACTCTCAGACTATTTTGCTGTTTTATTTTTAAAATATATTAAAATGCCTTAAACACAAAACCACCTGACGCTAGTGAATGAGACGCTGTGGTGTCTACAGAAGTTTTTTTGCAAATCAGTTTAAATCCTTCCCTGTTTATTCTGCAATCCAGCACCTGATGACTCGTTGATGGATTATGGCTTTTATTTATTTATTTAATATATATCTCAATGTAAGAAAATGTAATATCTTTGACAAAGACAGAGGTGTGACCCCCTTTTCTTCACCTTCAAACACACTTCCTTGACACTTAAGAAATGTCTGTCCATGAAGTCTGTGCTTTTTTTTTCCAGTGCAATTGACTTCAATAGGACTGTAGATTCAAAATAAACGTTTCTATAATTTATTTTTCTAATAAGCGGAATGTCATCAAAATGTACACATAAGATTGTTTAAATGTTTTTAACATTTTTATTTTAAGTTTCAATTATATAATGTATTTTTCTGTCGGATAAAAGATGTGAAATGAGAAGTTGTTCACAACTTTTAATAACTAATACCAAATATGACGTCAGTTCGACAACAGCCAATCATAGTCACTGTCCAATGGAATGCGGAAGTCAACACGCCAGACATGGCCGCCGCTCAGAAGCTCCAGAGATGCGTTGTGTCTCCGACAGGAAAACACACCGCTTCAGTCATCTTTCTGCACGGTTCAGGTGCTTTTCTTGCTTTTAAAAAACACCCGTAGTTGCTGCTCTGGTTAACCATTTATTTGAAACCTATACTCGGCTTTTTTGCTATCTCTAGTTTAACTGAGAGTTTATCTAAAACATGTGACTGTATTTATTTAAATATGTATTTAAACTGGAGCTAAATCTAACTCTTGTAATATGTTTTTTTAATTCAATGTTTATGGCTGGTTTTTAAACCTATACACCGTCTTTTTATGAAAGTCGTCGTTGCAAGTTTAAACCTATCCATATGTTTGTTGTTATTCAGGAGACACTGGTCGAGGACTGAGGTCATGGGTTCGAGATGTGATTCCAAATGGTCTGACCTTCAAACACGTAAAAGTTATTTACCCAACAGCTCCATCCAGGTACAGTGACACATGTGCTTCATAAATCCTGAAATGGTTAAAGAACAATACAATGCAATACAGTAGAAACAAACAACGTTGTATTTGAAAAGGCCCAACATTTTTTTTTTTCTCTTCCTTTTTTTTTTTTTTTCCCACCCCCCCCCTCCCCCCCCCCCCCCCCCCCAAAACCCCCCCCCCCCCCCCCAACCCCCCCCCCCCCCCCCCCCCCCCCCACCCCCCCCCCCCCCCCCCTTCCCCCCCCCCCCCCCTCTTTCCCCCTCCTCCTTCCTCTCTCCTCTTCCCCCCCTCCCCCCCCCCCCCCCCCCCCCCCCCCCCCCCCCCCCCCCCCCCCCCCCCCCCCCCCCCCCCCCCCCGGGCCCCAACCCCCCTCGCTCCCCCCCCCCCCCCCCCCTCCCCAAAACAGCCCAAAACCCCCCCCCAACCCCCCCCCCCCATCCCCCCCCCCCCCCCCCCCCCCTTTTTCCCTTCCCCTTTTTTTTTTTAAAAAAAAACCTTTTTTTTTTTTTTTTTTTTTTTTTTTTTTTTTTTTTCCCCTCCCCCTTTTTTTTTTTTTTCTCTTTTTTTTTTTTATTTTTTTTTTTTTTTTTTTTTTTTTTTTTTTTGTTTTTTTTTGTGTCCCCGTCCCCCCCCCCCCAAAAAAAAAAAAAAAAAAAAAATAATTTTTTCTTACCCCCTTCCTACAAAGGTACAGCAGAACACAAAACAAGAAAAACAAACTAACAAATGTACAATAGTATTGTTTACAAATCGAACCATTATCAAGAATGTTTCATATATTCCACATTTAATTTGTTATATATTCATAATTATATATTTCTTAGAAAGAATTCAAGGGTTCAGAAAGGTTTTATTTTTTATTTTTTAGAAATCAAGACAAAAAATATAAAAAACAAACAAAAAAACATAATAATGAGAGGTTTTAATCAGTAAGTATACATTGTAACAAAATAAAAATAGAATGCTAATTGTTAGGAGAAATAATGTTGCCATATCCAACAAGATTTGAATGTTTTTCCTGTCAGCTCATATCCAATTAACTCCATGTAAAGTAATTTCAAATCATTTTATAAACCACATATCAAATCTTCTTATAAACATTTAAAAATGTTCCATTTGTTGTGAGCAACCATAATTATAGCTGTCCCAAAGAGGAGTTGTATTTCTGCCCAAAACTTCACGATTCTACAGCAGAACTAAAACATGTGAGCCAAAGTACTCTATGATTGATTACCCTCAGATGTGTATTGTGGATGTTGATTGATAAAAACAATAGTTTTACTCTTGAGTAATGCTGTTTGTGTGGGACCTTGTATCGCATCAATTGATGCCTGGAGTTTATAGATCAAGTGTGGATGGTATCGAGACATTAGTTCCTAAATCATTTTAGCCAAGAGCTCCTCTGACAGTCAGTAGGTGGAGCCACATCAACAAAGTTCACAGACAGAGCAACCAATTGCTCGCTCCCAGGTTTGGTTATTAGAAGTGACTCAAACTTCAAAATTCAAGATTTATTCTTTACAAAGTTCTTTACTTGTAGATCGTGAAAGAGATCTGATGTTTGTAAGGAAAACGTCTGCTGTAGTTCAGCAAATGATGCAAAGATATTGTCAATATACAACAGAAATGAGTTGTTTTTTCTTCCGTGCTTAGAAAACCAAATCCAGTTTTGAGGAGTTAAATAAATGATAATGAGAAATTTTGGGGCAAACAAAAAGATTTTTTTCAACCTCAAATAATAATATAATAGTTTTTATGGCATTGACTCAAGTCATTGGATTATCATAACATAGTTTAAATCATTTAGAAAATATAATAATGTATTTACTATAGTTCCTTGATACTTTATTTGGTCAGTTACCTTTACTGTTCGATCACTCAAAAACAGTCGGTCAATCCATTACTTGGTGGCATTAATTTGCTCTTCTGACAGATCACGGTGTATCAGGACAAAATACCAGAACGTTGACAACATGTACTTCCATTACTCTTGGTCAAAGGCTTTGAAGAAGGCTGTTTAAAAGGTTGATGTCTTGCTCTCCAAAATGCAGTAAATCCTTCATCAGGTTTTCTCCGTGTGTGAAATCTCGGCAAACAAGAGGTTACGAGAGCACTTTATTTTGTGATAATGGCTTAACTCCTCCAGTCGGCTGTAATCTTGCCCCACTTTGTTTATACAACGAGTCCCTTTGAGGTGGAGACTTCCAGTATTTATGAAGCTGCATGACAGACCCCTGATGCTTGACCAATCACAGCAGAGTGGGTGTGGTTATGGTAAACAAGGTTTAATCTCCAGTGGGAGTGTTTTATACAAACAGACACATACTGATGTGTACAATAGACGTAAAGTAAGTAGAGTATATAAGTAATTAGTATTTATATAGCGCTGTTCCAGACCAGGGTGACAAAGCGCTTAAACAATCAAAACAATATTCAATAAAATATATACTTTAAAGATCAAGATAAAACTGATAACACAACAGGAGTTCCAGAAAATCAAGGAAAAGCCTGAACAAATAAAAATGTCTTAAGATGTTTCTTGAAGGAGTCAGTAGATCCATCAAGTGCAAAAGAGAGGAAGATCGTTAAGATCAATTTAAGAAACTCTCAAATAAACACATTAGTTTCCCTTTAACAAGCCACAATCATTCAAAAATGAATATCTCCAGGAAATAAAACCGGTCAGATCAAGGATATATTATAGTCAATTTGTGTTTGTTTAATCAATTAGCTTAAATATTTTAAGTTCACAGTTTTGAGGTGTTATTGCTCTATATGATGACAGGTCAGTTTTTAATGGGGTTTTTAATGGGGTTTTTTAAACAACTTTGAAATATTTGCGCCATACAATGAACCTGGTAGTCTTTTGTTTCTGATGTATTATTTAAATTCAATTATCATAGCCACATCTTCTGCATAAGCTTAAAAAAAAATATTCAATATCCCCCCCCCCCCCCCCCCCCCCCCCCGCCCCCCATTTGTTCCTTTTTTTTATTGTCCTGAGAAAGTCATTAGTTTAACTCTCATTTGTCATCATATGAAAAGCTTAATAACATATATTTAAAACAATCTTTTATTTATTCATTTCTTTATTTGTATGTCTTCAAAAAACATGTGAATCAAAACATATCAACTTATTTTCTCATGAATATGTCCGTTCTCGTTGTCCAACAGGCCGTACAGCTCGCTCGACCGTCTGGTTCGACCGTCTCAAGATATCTCACGACTGTCCGGAGCACCTGGAGTCCATCGAGGACATGTGCGGGACTCTAGGGTCGGTCATTCAGGAGGAGGTCAAAGCTGGAATCAACAAAAATAGGATCATCATCGGTATGTTATTCCTTTCCTCAGAATATACCATTTCAGGCCACGTTCGTCAAGCCAAGAGAACAGTTACTTTTGGAACCAAATACTATCGTCCAACTCCAATGTAAAGAAAATATGTTTAAACAAAGCAATCTTTTTTTGGATTAAAAAAAAAAAGAACGTGATTTTTTAACATTACTGATGTTTTTAATACCAATTTGAAGAAAACAATTTTTATATTGGAGGAAAAATCCATCAGGAGAAGTTTGAACGTTTGATGGTTTGGACATATAGAGATAAGAGAGGGCACAAGTTGAAATGGAGATATCAGGGGAAAGATTCTGATGACAACAAATCAGGGTTCATGGATGCAAAGGACATCAAGAACACAGCAAAGAGGAATATTGAAGCTAGTTTAAGGTGAAGAAGAAAAACCCTCAGTTTCCTTTCCGTCATCAAACAATATCTGTTTCCGCGATTTGTATCTCAGGATATATTATGTCTTCTTGCTCAATATATTCCTCTTATCGAGCTTGAACGTTTATATCACAGACTGACACATACATGGCTCATCTTGTGACGGACGAATATCAGAGGATGAGGGGTGATGAGCCTCTTAAAGCAGTGGCAGGAACCCTGAAGAAGCCGTTACATTAGGAGGAACGAAGAGAGGGGTGAGGATCAGACGGGGGCTCCGAAGACTTGGTGTTAAAGGCAGAAAAAGGGCCCCTTAATTCTGGAGAAAGTGAGTGCAAAAACACATGCTCCTGGGAAAGTGCTGAAATATTATCTTACTAAATCATAACATGCTGTCATTAACTATAAATACATGGCAGAGCTGCAGAAATGCACTGCAGGCTCCCAGAGTTAGCTTTTCCCAGCCCACGGGCTGACAAGCTCCAGAACTTTCCATGGAAAAGGTTGCTGAGGAGATATGGCTCCAGCAGACCTGCTCAGGTCATTATGACACATGTTCCATTTGATGTTGATAACGTGGGAAATTAATTTCCTTCTTTTATTTTTTTCCAGATTTCAACATGGAAAACTTAATTCTAGACATTTCATTTCAATCGTATTTAATTACCACTACAGAGAAGTAGTTTAGCAGTATATTGAAAATAATTATCCAGGAGTTGTGAATGATTTAAGGGAAACTGATGTCACTTTAAACAAGACACTTTTGGAGTAAATAAAAGGACGTAGAAGCGTCTCGAAAACAAGATCAGTGTGAAAATCAATGGGTCTCGTTCATGAAACCAGACCAGAGTGAATAAGTGTGTAAAACCTAAGCAGTGGGAATTTGACAGGATTTTGTCATTCATCAAAAGTCAAGTACCGATGGCTCCGAACTTTCCAGAGATACTAACAAATCAACAACTGTTCCTGACTTTTGTAAATACAAGAATGCACTTAAATCAAGCTTCTCACTGTTGTAAACGTACATTTTAATTCATGTCATCGCTCTATTATGTGAGAAATACACAGATGTAAATGAAAAACGTAATATGAACATCACAAAAAACGCGGAGCAGGAGGAGTGTTGATGATGGTTCGATATCCCTGTAGCCGTTCAGGATCGTATGTATCGGCGTCATAGACTATTACCCGAGAGGTGACATGACAGCTTTTTCCTAAACATTCATGTTAATTAGTTTCAGCTGTAATTTTAGAAATTAAAAAATATATTTAGATTAATTCTTGCAAATAAAAGATTCTTGAGTTCAACACCATTCTGCCTTTTATTGAGTTCACCTCTTTAATCAAGTGTTAGGCAGACATTCTTTACTGGTTCTGTAGCAAGTAAGTAAGTAAGTAAGTAATTTTTATTTGTATAGCGCTTTTCCAGACCAGGGTCACAAAGCGCTTAAACAATCAAAACAATATTCAATAAAGTATATACTTTAAAGGTCAAGATAAAACTGATAACACAACAGGAGTTCCAGAAAATCAAGGAAAAGCATGAACAAATAAAAACGTCTTAAGATGTTTCTTGAAGGAGTCAGTAGATCATCAAACACAGAGAGAGGAAGATCGTTCCAAAGCTTAGGAGCAACAGCCTGAAAAGATTTCTCTCCTCTGGTCCTGAACCGTGTGCGAGGAACCATCAGTAGATTCTGATCCACAGACCTCAGAGCCCGAGCTGGGCTGTAAGTCTGGATCAGATCAGTGATGGAAGGAGGAGCCTGACCATGAATAGATCTGAAAGTAAGAACCAGAAAGTTTGATTTGAAAATTTTAAAGTTGATCCTGAAAGGAACTGGAAGCCAGTGAAGAGTTTTAAGGATCAGAGAAATGTGAGTTCTTCTACTAGAGCGGGTCAGAATTCTCGCTGCAGAGTTCATAACAAGTTTTTACTTCAATGTTGCATGTGTAGCTACTGCAGTACAATATATGCTTCTGATGAAGAAGCATATATTGTACTGCAGTACATTAACATCTTTTTTACTCTGCTCTAGCATCTCCGATGTTTCTATCAGTGATGACATGAGTCCAAATCATCTTTCAATGTCTAAGTCTTTAGTCTTTACACCTGAGAACACATTCCTTTCAGGCCTTTTGAGGTCAGGTTTTAATTAACTTTTAAATAACTCAAAAGTGAAAACTAAAAACTTGTATAAACACCAAACACACTCCTCCACTTTTGTCCAGACATTCATGTGTAACGGTTTCTGCAAACCATTTCTCACACAAGAGAATCTTTTGTCACTGCCAGGACCGAACAGTCTCCAAGATCTGGGCTCAGATCCTAGTCGTAATAATGATCCGACACAACAACATGGACTGTTTGATGGGAGGAGGGTGTCTTGCACAAAAACACATTTGTCAATCACTGATGATATAGTCTTGAGCTGAACCAGATCAAGGGATGTGGTCTTAACCTTTTCTGGTGCGTCATATGTCATTGAGGGATCCAGTCAGTTGATAGTTGTTTAGTTATTTTAAAACATAAAAGCCTCTGTTTAAAAGATGTGGAAGAAAGTATGTTCAGGGTATCAGAATCAGAATCCTTTTATTGTCCCCGGGGGAGGAAAATTTTTAAAAAAAACAAAAAAACAAAAAAAAAAACCCCAAAAAAAAAAAAAAAAAAAAAAAAAAAAAAAAAAAAAAAAAAAAAAAAAAAAAAAAAAAAAAAAATAAAAAACCACAAAAAAAAAAAAAAAAAAAAAAAAAAAAATTTATATATATTTTTTTTTTTTTGTTTTTTTTTTGTTTTTGTTTGTGGGGGGGGGGGGGGGGGGCCCCCCCCCCCCCCCCCCCCCCCCCCCCCCGCGGGGGCCCCCCCCCCCCCCCCCGGCCCCCCCCCCCCCCCCCCGTGGTTGGGGGGGGGGGGGGGGTCCCCCCCCTCCCCCCCCTCCCTCCCTCCCCCCCCCCCCCCCCCCCCCCCCCCCCCCCCCCCCCTCCCCCCCCCCCCCCCCCCCCCCCCCCCCCCCCCCTTTTCTTTCTCCTCCCCCCTTTCCTTTTTTTTTTTTTTTTTTTCCCCCCGTAAGAAGCAACAGACCAGTGTCTCAGTAGGAGGGAGAGATAATCGGCATTTCTTGGCTCTATAAACAGGCCATTGATAAGAACTACCAGGATAAAAATGAGGGTTGTTCTCAGTGTTATCTTGACCTTTAAAGTATATACTTCATTGAATATTGTTTTGATTGTTTAAGCGCTTTGTGACCCTGGTCTGGAAAAACGCTCTATAAATAAAAAATGACTTACTTACTTACGTAATATAGTTTAAATTAGCTGCTAAATGAAAGTTTGCAACAGATGCACACACACACACATGGATTTTTACTGTGCAGCTATTTAATCATGAGTTAATGTTTTTGAGAGTGCGTTATCTTTGTTCTTTTGTGTACTAGTGGCTGCAGTTGATGATTGACTTGTCTGTAGTCGTCATGTCAGATCTGCAGCCACATTGACAAATATAAAACCTCTGATTTAATTTACAAAAAAATCATGATCAAAGCTCATACACTGTATAAGTGTAAATCTGTTTTCTGCTCTCTAAGGTCACATGCTTTTGGGTAGTGACTTGAAAAACCCACTTCCGGACCAGAGGAGAGAAATCCTTTCTGGCTGTTGCCTAAACTTTGGAACAATCTTCCTCTCTCTCTGCGTTTGATGGAGTCTAGTCACTCTTTTAAGAAACATCTTAAGACTTTCTTATTTGTGCAGGGTTTTTCTTAATTTTCTGAGACTCTTTTAAAGCATGTATTTCAACTTTGTATTATTTTGGTTATTTAAGCGCTTTGTGACCCTGGTCTGAGAAAAGGGGCTTCACAAATAAAAATAAATCTAATTAACCTAATTAATTAGTTTCCTCCAGCGGACTTTCCAGAAGTTTTTTTTACAACCCAGGAAAGACACTGGGTATCTTGTAAGGGCTGGAGGAAATAAATGTGTATCAATGTGAAAGATACTTTATTAATCTCCATAGAGAAATCTCACAGAGAAATATTACTCTGCCTGTATGACAATAAGATGATGATGATGATGATACTGAGAAGTGTTTTGATTATCTGCAGGCTTATGTACAACTGTTAGAAGAGAATGAGAAACTTTTATGGCCAATGTGGTTTTGTGTGGTGGCGTTACATAGATAGATGGACTTGATCAATCCCTCTGGTGATCTCCATCGGGAAATTATACATATACATCCTATTAAAGGTTATATATTAATAAAAGATGCCAAAAAATATAAGTATAAGTAAGTTAATAATGGCTTATCAAACGTTTTTAGGCTTTTCCTTGATTTTCTGGAATTTGTTCTCATATTCTTGATCTTTAAATATTACTTTATTAATATTGTTTTGATTGTTTAAGCCTGTGACCCTTTGAAAAGCGCTATATAAGTAAAAATTACTTACTTACTTACTTACTTACTTTATTATGTTGTAATGTATGTAAAGAAATCACAGAACGGAAGGTTTTGTTGATTTCAAGTAGAAGATTTAAGGTGAAGGAGAGTGATATACATTTTGAACCCGAGCTTTGCTTTGCTCTGCCACAGGTGGTTTCTCGATGGGTGGAGCCATGGCGCTTCACCTGGTGTGTCGGCACCATCCAGATGTTGCCGGTGTTTTTGCGTTGTCCAGCTTTCTCAACAAGGACTCCGTGGCTTTCCAGGTACCAGCAGGTGCTACTGATGCGAAGCGACGGTGCCACTGTACTTGACATGTTCTTCTGGATCCTCGTCACACTGTAGGCAGTAGAGAGCCACATCCAGAAAGGACACGTCATGCCAGAGTTGCTTCAGATCCATGGGACCAAAGACGACCTGGTGCTTCACCAGTGGGGGCTGGACACAGAAGCAGGGCTGAGGGAAGTCGGGATGACCACCGTGTTCCATTCAATACCAGGTCTGCATCACCAGCTGTCCCAGCAGGAGCTGGAGATTTTGCAAGACTGGATCCTTTGCCGGTTCCCTGACGATCCCTCATCATGAACTTGTTTCTTCTTCAGCCACAAATAACATCAATGTGTCTCAATTTAGGTAAGGTAAGGTTAGGTAGTACTTTATTGATCCCTCAGGAGGTCTCCTTTGGGAAATTGTTTTTTTCCAATTAGACCCAGCAATACAGCAATTATTTTATAAATGATAAATACAAATAATATAAGGACAAGAACAAAGAGAAATAAAGAGATGTTAATGTTTATTTTGTTGACTTTCTTTTGTGAGTCCTTTTTTTTTTTTCTGTCCTAAGATTTTTCATAAAAAAATAAATACAAATAAAATAAGAACACATGTTTATATGTATGAGGTCAAATGTGTACTTTCTTTATAAAATAATGAAATATAATTTAAAAAAAAAGTTAAATTGTCCCAGCCAGACCACATGAGATGTTTATTGTTATTGTGAAAAAACTATTGAAATAAAGTTTTATTTTGTTATCTTTAGGTCTCCTGGATCTAGTTTATCGTGCCATGTTATAAAGACTGAGCTTTGAGGGACATAACTGAGATAAACCACTAGCTGGCAGTATAATGTGCAGTGACGTGTATGTACTGTTTAGTTGATTCATTTTAATCAGCATGCTATATTATACGATATTACCTACATGTCACCACAGAAGGCTAGTGCTGTGTCTCAAATCGTATACTTGCGTACTCAAAGTTAGTATTTTTAGTGCGTAAGTGCGTCTCAATTCTTAGTATGCAAAATTTAGTGCACCATACACACTAAATTGACACTAAAACGCCCACAAAACTGAGTATGGTTCGATTGGACACTATCTACACTAAACAGCTCCATCTTAGTGACGTTTTAAACAGAAGTTACGTCATTTATAAATGCATATATATTCATATACTTACAGGTGTATTTTCAGCAGCAGTAGAAGGATAAACACGTCTTCGCTGCTGATACCAGCTTAAATATCTCGCGATTATTTTGATTCTTTATTTCTTCTTCCAAACTTGCAAAACGTGCTGCCAGCAGGTGGCGATAGTGTTCCTACAGCTGGTTGCAACCATCGTTAAATAGTAGTAGAAGAAGAAGCTGTTGCGTCATTTCCTGTTAGTGTGTAGCAGCAGAGTTTGATTTGAGACATACTATCTGTGGATAATTAGTTACTAGTTAGTACGTACACTATCCTGATGCATACTAACTTCTAGTATACTAAGAGAAGTATGTGATTTGAGACATACTATCTGTGGAGAATTAGTTACTAGTTAGTACGTACACTATCCTGATGCATACTAACTTCTAGTATACTAAGAGAAGTATGTGATTTGAGACATACTATCTGTGGAGGATTAGTTACTAGTTAGTACGTATACTATCCTGATGCATACTAACTTCTAGTATACTAAGAGAAGTATGTGATTTGAAACATACTATCTGTGGAGGATTAGTTACTAGTTAGTACGTACACTATCCTGATGCATACTAACTTCTAGTATACTAAGAGAAGTATGTGATTTGAAACATACTATCTGTGGAGAACTAGTTACTAGTTAGTACGTACACTATCCTGATGCATACTAACTTCTAGTATACTAAGAGAAGTATGTGATTTGAGACATACTATCTGTGGAGAATTAGTTACTAGTTAGTACGTACACTATCCTGATGCATACTAACTTCTAGTATACTAAGAGAAGTATGTGATTTGAGACATACTATCTGTGGAGAATTAGTTACTAGTTAGTACGTACACTATCCTGATGCATACTAACTTCTAGTGTACTAAGAGAAGTATGTGATTTGAGACATACTATCTGTGGAGAATTAGTTACTAGTTAGTACGTACACTATCCTGATGCATACTAACTTCTAGTATACTAAGAGAAGTATGTGATTTGAGACATACTATCTGTGGAGGATTAGTTACTAGTTAGTACGTACACTATCCTGATGCATACTAACTTCTAGTATACTAAGAGAAGTATGTGATTTGAGACATACTATCTGTGAAGGATTAGTTACTAGTTAGTACGTACACTATCCTGATGCATACTAACTTCTAGTATACTAAGAGAAGTATGCGATTTGAGACACAGCATGGGTGACATAAGATCGGTGCACTGGAACAAGAACACTGTAACCCGATCAAGTTCAAGATCACGTCATCGACGGATGATCTCAGTCCAACATATAACGAAGGACAAAAGGCTGTTTAAATCCAGTTGGGGCTTCAGAACTTATGCAACATCCTGTTCTCAACATCAGCGCGGAAGTATTAACCTACAGCATCTGTTTTTATCCTTCAACTCTGGGCTGTCTCTACTCCCAGACTTTGATGCAGGCCAAACGGGGAAGGGGGCGAGAGGGGGTTCTGCTATCAAAGAGGGGGGGAGGGGGAACCTTCCAGGAAAAGATCTTTGTCGGGCAAATTCCTCGCTCTCTGATCACTGGAGGTGTTCGACGGCAGGACTAGAGGGTTGTGTTCACTCTACTGAAGGAGTAAACAAGGGATGTGTTAGTGGAGGCAGTTCGCTGAGGAGGTGAAGGCAAAGCCAGAGCAAACACGAGAGAGCTCAGGTTTTTTGGTTCTGGCCCCAAATCTCTGATTCCTTTCAGTTATGTGTGAAAGAATGCTGGTGTTGATCGGCCAACAGTGACCCTCTCACCCCAAATCCCCATTGGCCGAGCTGGCATACCTCGTCCACGTCTTTCAAAGCCTTGCTTCTCTGTCCATCCAGGAGATGGAATACATTATTAAACAACCTCCTCAATCTTCTGCGTGATCATCTGAAGGAAACATTTGTCGAAAATGATTTAAAGGGGAATTTTTTTTATGATGTCTTATCAGTTGCTTCAGTCTTAATGTGTAATTTTCAATTCCATGGTGTACTTTCTGCAACCAAACTGAATCGTTTTTGAAGGTTGAGGAATTGCACCCCCTATTGGTGGAATGATGCTACACATGTCGTTGGTGTCAGGGGGAAGGAATGCTACTTTGGACTAGTTGTGGACTGAAAACTCTTGAATACTTTTGACTGCCAGTTTCCACAGTGCGGTAATTTCCACGTGGAATGAGTCCAGAATGGTCGACGGTACATGAGGAGTTCCCAGCCAACGGAGCAGCTGAGAGTCTGAGTCGATTAATAATATAATATAATAATAATGGAGAGTCAGTTTATACTGTGTCTACATGGAATTACCTGACAGGTGTTTTAACTACAACTTTATGTTTGATCTCCTATTAGTGAAGGGATGTGACACGTGCCAGGAAATGACTGAAACATTAATCCATTAAATAAGTATATCAGTGACACCGCAACATTAAAATATGAATCGATTTCATTTTTTTAATTGTTGTATTTATCTTTTATAAGCATTGATTTTTTGTACTTTTGCTGGCGCTGACTTGAGAAAGAGAGCAAGTGAGGGTTGAATGTTTTTTATTGAAATATTTAATTCCAGTATTTAAAAAAATGTTTTTGTTTTCTACACACAGTTTGATATTGTAATTCAAATAATTGTATTTATTATTTTTCATTTATTTGTAGCCTTAAGAATTCAATATAAAATACCACCAGACGATACCAAAAAAGCTACTCAGCCAATCATCAATTACAACATATCATTTTTCAATTTAGGTATTTTCCTGACAAAGTCAACTTTTTTTTTTACATCTGATGTCTCAAAAAATCTCTTATATTACTTGTCATGTTTATCTATGGTTTATGGTATCAAAGGATATAAACAGAACCAATGGTTTATATGTTAAGTACACTTGTAAATACTCCTCGTCTCTCAAATTCTCCTGGACCTGAAGGCTGAGCCTCAGGGGATCGACATCTAGAACCTGGGAAATATTCAGCTTCTCTGGGGGTTTTAGCAAAACAGAAAACAGTATTTAATGAGGCATAATTAGAAATTCAAGCTCAGAGTCTGCACGTAATTATACGCTTTTTTTCTTAAAAGAAACAGTTTGAAGATCTCAAGTCACCTTAACTAGTAGTTTGGAGAGGTTTGTACAATTCGGTAACGTCCTCGTTTCACAGTGAAAACTTAATCACTTTTGATAATTGTAATGACTTCTTATGACACTAAGTGTGTTTTGAAATGTTAAGTAGAATAAACTCACAATTACAGCACTCACAAGTCAGATTGTAGCACCTAAATCACTAGAAATGACAATTGTGTCTTAACTTCTCAAGTATTTAATATTTACTTCCACTGGAATGTTTTCTTTTTGACTGTTCTTTTCTTCCTCTCCACCCAAGTAACCTCCTGCTGACAGGAAGCCCCAGAGATGTTGCTAGTGCTGATCTGAGAGCAGGGAACAAGTCACCACTAATAGCTGAGACCACCCTGATGTTCAAAGGCAGTCTCGCTCGTTTTTCAATGTTCTTTGCTAAGCTTTTAAAAAAAATCAGCAAATGCCAGCTTTCAATAAGATGTCATCAAAACATTTCTATCGCTCCTCCCCCCCTGAAACACAATCAAAAGTCGCCCTCTTCGCTCTGTCTTCTCCCACTTTCCTCTAAATTACACCCCGTCACCCCCATTCCAACACCATCTCCAGGGGAACCCTGTCGACCAGCAGCTTTGAATCATTAAACCTGCACTTGAGCTGAGCTCATCACTGCTCACAAACTTCAGCCTTCTTTGGCTGCCAGAAGACGGTTTAATAGACACGAGCGTTAGTTTAACGAGGCCTTTAAGCTGAGCCAGGCTTGTGCACCAAATAAACTACATTCACTGGAGTGCAGAAGTAAATCAAAGCAAATATATGACTCGTTTTCAGGTTTGTTTTCAGAGTCATTAGTATCAACATTTAAAACATATTAGCAATTATATGTTCTCCCTTTCCATGTTTCCTAACTTATCTACTGTCCTTTATTATGATACCTGTCCATCTACACTCAAATAAAACCGAAACATGCACCAACTGGGGAAAAAAAGAAAGAAAAAGATTTAAAAACCAGAAAAGCAGGAGACAGGGCTACGACTGGAGACAGTTCTCACACCAACAAACAGTTCTTATTATTTCTGCCTCTTAATCGTACTTTATAATTAACTGAACACAATTTTTACTTCAAACTTAAATGTATTTAATTTAATTCTTTTCGTTCATCGTTGTGTAGAAAATGCTAACTTTGTCTACAGGTATGTCATGTAATAATTTAATTTAAAGTCTGTCTTTATGCGTTTACATAGATAGTCTACTACTAGTGTAAAAAAACAAAAAAAAACAGTTATATTTTAAATTAAATCCCTGCCAACCAGCATAATTTTAAAGAACTACCTATTTTTTTTAATAATAATTTGATGGACTAAAAAATATGAATATTCAAACCCCCTTAAGGAAAAAGGGGGAGGAACCCCCCCCCCCCCCCCCGCGGGGGGGGGGGGGGGGGGGGGGGGGAGGGGGGGGGGGGGGGGGGGGGGGGGGGGCCCCCCCTCTAAATAACGGATAAGCACGATAAATTGTATCGTCTGTGTGTGATAACATTGAAGAAGCATGTTGGGAGACTTACAGATGCAAATTTGTCTGAAGATTAGTAAATTAAGCAGATTTTTTATTTGGGGTGAAAGGTCATCTCTAGAGTCGATGTGCAGATTGAGGAAGCAACTGGTTCCTCTGTGTAGGACGGAGGAAGAAGACTCGCTCACCTTCTAGAGTTGAGGTGCCAGACAAAACCAGAGCAGCGAGTGAACCCCGACACAGGACAAACTACTGCACAGTATTCTTTCTCTCTCGATCATTTAACATCTGCAGGAAGCTCCTCTGCATGTTCTACCAGTCTGTGGTGGACAGTGTTCTATGCTGTGGTGTGTTGGGGTGGAAATGTGTCCAAGAGGAGGTCAACAGGTCAACAGGTTGATCAGGAGAGAGCTGGCTCTGTGGTTGAAGCTGGACTCACTGGTGACAGTTGCTGAGAAGAGATCATTGAACAAACTACTGTCCATCATGATGATGACAGTCATCCTCTGAACACTGTCATCAGTGAACAATTGGTCTTTAAAATCAGCATTTTAATCTTATTCTTTAAAAATCTTTACAGAATTAGTCTAGTTTCCAGTATACTAGCCAGTTTTCAACCTGCAACATATAACTTAAAACACAACATTACACACCCTAACCTAATAAAATTAAAAGTAATGGGTAAGTAAAAAACAAAATTTGTTTTTCCACCAGCTCTGGAAGGCTTTATAAGAAGTAGAGGCAGTAAAAGCATCTTCTTCTTTAACCCAATATCGTTCCAACAGTTCCTACCCTTGGTTTCAGTGGATCACTGCATTGAAGTGGTGTTTAAAGTGTTTGTTAGCTACACCCATATTATTGTCATAATTGTGACACACTTGTGTGTTTATTGGAGCCATGAAGCCACAGACGTGTCGTGAAACTGGGTCAAGTTCATGATTATGTTGAGAGAGATAAAAGATAAGGGGGGAGAGAGAGAGAGAGGGGGATGGATGAATGGATGGACACATAGATGGATGCATAGATGGATGGATGGATGGATGGATGGATGATGGATGCATAGATGGATGGATGCATAGATGGATGCATAGATGGATGCATAGATGGATGCATAGATGGATGGATGGTTGGATGGATGGATGGATGGATGATGGATGATGGATGATGGATGCATAGATGGATGGATGGTTGGATGGATGGATGGATGATGGATGCATAGATGGATGGATGGATGGATGGATGATGGATGCATAGATGGATGCATAGATGGACACATAGATGGATGCAAAGATGGATGGATGGTTGGATGGATGGATGGATGGATGATGGATGATGGATGCATAGATGGATGGATGGTTGGATGGATGGATGGATGGATGGATGATGGATGATGGATGCATAGATGGATGCATAGATGGATGGATGGATGGATGGATGATGGATGCATAGATGGATGCATAGATGGATGGATGGATGGATGGATGGATGGATGCATAGATGGATGCATAGATGGATGGATGGATGGATGGATGGATGCATAGATGGATGCATAGATGGATGCATAGATGGATGCATAGATGGATGCATAGATGGATGCATAGATGGATGCATGGATGGATGGATGATGGAGCGATAGATAGATTGTGGCTCCATTTGAAAATTGCACAGGCCTTAAAAACACCCTGATGAAAAGAAGGTAAATTGTTAAGATTTAAAAGATTAAAATCTGTAAAAAACAGAGCTGTGTCCAGCCCCGGATCCTTTACACGCTTTAAAATACAGCTGCTCACATCCCTCCACAGCAAGCCTGAGGGACTGGTCAAGTACCCATCCCAAAATAAGTTGATCATTTTTGCCTGTATTTGAACAAGCAGGCCAGGGGGAGGGTTTATAACAGCGAGTTGGTGCCACAGAAGTGATGCTACAAGGGTTTTTAAAACAAGTGTTTTCCCTACAAAATACATTTCTTTTTGTATCCATTTCCATTTGTTTTCTTCCACCTTCTAATGAACAGTCCCAGTTTTTTTCTCAAGGTCTTCATTTCCTAAAGACACACCCAGGTATTTAAAACCTTTGTTCTTCCACGCAAAGTTCAGCCTAGCAGCAGACATGGTGGAGAATTTCTCTGATAAAGTGGCTGCAAGACTGGTGTGTGGGGAAAACAAGGCCAAGAAGATGTTGCGCGGGGTGTTTGAGTGTGTGTGTGTTGCAGAGGGGGGCGGTTCACATGGGAGTAGGCGTGTGTGCGTGCGGAGGTGTGTGCGTAAAGGTGGGCATTCACAGGTGACGCAGATGAGAGAGAGAGAGAGTCAAGGTTGGAAGTAGCCGTAATTTTTGTTGACCGCTGCACGCTACACGCTACACTGTGCTGTTTGGATAACAATAAATGCACCAAAAGCATATCTGGATCTCGGCGTATCTGTTATCACAAGGAAACCAAAGCGCGTCATAAATCTACGTACCTGAGGACCCAACCTCATACTCTCAGCGGCGAAAAGTTTGTGTTTGGAAGCCGCAACATTTGTCAACAAAAAAGGCGTAGAATGAAAATCATCAAGCCGCATCAAAGAACCAAGTCGTCACGCACCGACTAGCCTGAGAACAAAGTTGCCACAGATAAGTGCCACACCACGCCATCCATTCACCTGGGAACAGGTAGGCCTGAACCTGTTAATGTTTGTGGATTAAGGAATCCGCTTCAACTGGAATGCATTGTGTCAAGTGAGGACAATGTATTAAATGGATGTTACGCTGGTTGCATTGGCGCATTGATGGTGGCGCATATTCTCTGTGCTTTATTGGATTGTGATGTCGGGACTTTGTGGAATGTGGCGGCTGATGTTGAAATTCTTGGATCGAATCTGCTCTGTCAAAGAATTGAAATGCTATGGATGGATTTGAATACGCTCTTGAATGAAATATGATTGTTTTGCTACATACAAAAATACAATCCAACGGAAATGAGTCAAATAAACGCCGATGCTGAATGTTCAAACATGGAACGTGAAAAGAGGGAAATTAAACTGACGGCCAAAGCTATGGAAAATAAAATCGAACTGTTGCAGAATGAGCGCAAAAGTGCCGTTAATAAAATCAAAGAGCTTATTCCGCAAATTAAAGCGCACATGAAATCGAAAGAAAATGTAACTGAAATCCCATCACAACTGAATAACTTGAATGCACTGTGTAAAAAGGCCACTGACCTGCACAACGAAATATTGCAACTTCTTCCCGATGATGAACATAAAAAACAAAAAGAGTGGTTTTCTAGCATTATGGATTACAGTGATGCATTCAAGGAACGTGTGGAAAAATGGATAAAGGAAAATCCGCATGAAAACTCAAATGAATTACCACTACATACAAATACTTCTGAGCAACCAACAAAGGAAATAAATTATGCAGTACAAATTCCTGTCGAAAAAAGCAAGAATTTGTCTGTTGCTGACCCTCCAGTACCTGTTACCACTGAACAAGATCCTCAGGATGAACTACAGCCCTGTGACAGCATCTCAAATGCAACCAAGAAATCGCGCTCACATCATTCCTCATCTTTAGCTTCACGCTCATCTGCTCGCTTTAAAACGGAAACAAATCTTGCAATTTTGGCAACAAGACAAAAGGCATTAAAGGAAAAACATGCATTGGATGAAGAGGAGTTAAAGTTACGCAAAAGAAGAGAACAGCTTTTACTGGAGAATGAAATCGCTGAGGAAATGGCAAAACTAAGTGTTATAAAATCACAAAGCAGTGTCGGCAGTAAATCAAAGTCAAAGGTTTCAGAAGGGATGAACTCATACTATGAAAAGACATGCTCAAAACAACAACTAAAACCCAATGCAATTGAAACCACACAGACAGTTGTGACGCCTAAAGTCACTCACTTACCTGACATAAAACATCTCCCAGATCCTTCTTACATGCTCCAACGTTATCTTACAATTCCTGAAGATCCTGTGACTAATGTCACACAAACTGATGCATCACAAAACGACAGTGTGCTGGACATAATGAGAAAACAAAATGAAATTTCAACACTCTTGATGCAACAACAATGCCTCTCAGCACTCCCAAAAAGGGAAATTCCCATTTTCGATGGTAACCCACTCAAATACCATTCGTTTATTAAAGCATTTAAAAATGGAGTTGAGCGAAACACCAGTAACAACTGTGACAGACTCTACTTCCTTGAACAATACACCAAAGGGCATGCAAAGGGACTAGTGAGGAGCTGTCAGCACATGGAGTCGAGCAGAGGATATGTGAAGGCGAAGGCTCTATTGAAAGAACACTATGGCAATGAGCAAAAGGTGGCAGCCGCATACATGGAGAGAGCTTTGTCATGGCCCACTATTAAAGCAGAAGATGGGAAAGCCCTTCAGGAGTACGGCCTCTTTCTGCGTGGATGCTGCAACGCTTTGGAGGATGTGCAGTATTTAAATGATCTGGACACACCCACAAACATGGTGGAAATCCTCAAAAAACTGCCGTACAAACTCCGAGACCGCTGGAGGTGCGACGCATGTGACCTGCAGGAAAGGTACAATAGGAGAGCAAGGTTTGTGGACATTACCAACTTTGTTGAAAAACAAGTAAAAATCTTGACAGACCCTGTGTTTGGAAACATTCAGGACACTGTTATGACAACTAAACAAATGAAATACAAACCACCCCCTCGCACCAGCATCAGAGGAACCAGCTTCGCTACCACAGTGAATCATGTGGAGAGAACAGCTCAACCTGTGAATAAAGCTACAAACATAAAACCACCAGCAAGGAAGATCTGTCCCTGCTGCACTGGAGGACACACATTGGATGTGTGTGCTCGGTTGGAAAAAATGGCACACAAGGAGAAAATTGACTTCCTGAAGGAAAATGGTGCTTGTTTTCGCTGCCTGTGTATAGGACACATAAGCAAAAATTGCCAAAGGAAGATTTCCTGCTCGAAGTGTGGCCTAAGACATCCAACTGTGCTCCATAAGGATAGTGTGGCAACAGCAGAACCGGCTGAGAGAAGCATCCAGGTTACAGTGGATGACACTTTGGTTTCCAGTGGGCTTACAGGGGCTGGTGAGACAGATTGCAAGCTTCCTATCGTGCCGATCCAAGTGAAGGCGAAGAAGGGCAATAAAGTCATTCTCACATACGCCTTTTTGGACCCGGGAAGTACTGCAGTGTTCTGTACTGAGAGTCTGAAGCAGAAGCTCAATTTGTCTGGGAAGAGAGCCAACATTCTTCTCAGGACCATGGGGCAGGAGAAGGTGGTCAGTAGCTACATTGTGCCAGAGCTGGAGGTGGCAGCACTTGAAGATGACAGCTTCATTGAGTTGCCAAAAGCGTACACTCAGTTGTCAATGCCAGTCCACAAAGCAAACATACCTACAAATAAGGATCTGACAAGGTGGCCATATTTAAGACACATCTCCTTACCACAGATTGAGGCTGGAATTGAGTTGCTGATTGGAACGAATGTTCCACGAGCCATGGAACCGCTGGAAGTCATCCGCAGTGAGCACAATGGACCCTACGCTATAAGGACGGTGCTGGGCTGGACGGTAAATGGACCACTGACAGGAAACGGTGGAGAGGCCAATTACTGTGACCAGCCAGTAACGGTGAACCGTGTGTCCATTGTAAATTTGGATGAACTGTGGCAACAGCAATTTAAAATGGACTTTCCAGAATCTGCTGTGGAGGAACAAGTGGGTCTGTCCAGGGAAGACCTGAGGTTCATGGACATGGTCACAAAGTCAGCCAAACGGGTCAATGGGCATTACCAGGTTGCCCTGCCTTTGAAAAATTCAAACGTCTGCATGCCAAATAACAGGAAAGTGGTGGAACAGCGTCAAAACCATCTGAAGAGGAGGCTCCAGAGGGATCCAGTGTTTTACAAGGAGTATAACACCTTTATTAATGATCTGCTTGGTAAAGGCTATGCTGAAAGGGTTCCTGATGCAGAGCTGGAAAGAAGTGATGGCAAGGTCTGTTACATACCGCACCATGGTTTCTACCACCCGACAAAGAGAAAACTCAGAGTTGTTTTTGATTGTGGTGCCAGTTACAAAGGACAATCTCCAAATGAAGAGCTGTTGCAAGGGCCCGATCTAACCAGCTCACTGATTGGAGTTGTGACCAGGTTCAGGAGGGAACCTGTCGTCATCATGGCTGACATAGAAGCTATGTTTCACCAGGTGCAAGTGGCCCCAGATGATACTGATCTGCTGCGATTCCTCTGGTGGTCACAAGGAGACTTGAACCAAGCACCATGTGAATACAGGATGAAGGTACATCTTTTCGGAGCTACATCCTCCCCTAGCTGCGCCAACTTTGCCCTCAAGAAATGTGCAGAGGATTTTGGACATGAGCATAAGGAGGAGACAGTGGACAAGCTGCAGCACTGCTTTTATGCGGATGATTGTTTGGTGGCAGTTGCAACAGAGGAGGAAGCACTGACCCTCTGTCATGAGCTCATGTCTCTGTGCGCTAAAGGGGGATTCTGTTTGACCAAGTGGCACAGTAACAGATCTGTTCTGGAAGCGCTGGACAAAGGAGTACCTGCCTCTGTTACAGGAGCGACAGAGATGGACTGGAGTCCAGAGAAACCTTGTCGCAGGAGATCTAATTTTGCTTATGGACAGTACTGCACCTCGTAATTCTTGGATTATGGGACGTGTCTTGCAAACTTTTCCGGATTGCAAGGGATTTGTGCGTCAAATTCGGATTAAGACGAGAACAAATTGTTTGGACAGACCCATATCCAAGGTGTGTTTGTTGCTGGAGAAGGAGGAGGCAGCATGAGGACATTGCTGACCTCTATATGGACTTTGTGTTTTGTTTTTGTTTTTGTCTTTATTACTTGTGCTGGACTTTGCACTAATTGGTCATGACGACCAGAAGAAGGAATATTTGGTATAATGATTTTTCATGGACTTGAGCAATTTATTAGACATTTTTTGCATTTTCGTTGAAATTGATATGATTTATTATTTCTCCTATTGTGTTTGAAATGTGAATTATTATGTGAGTCCTAATAATTAGGGGCTGGTGTGTAAGAGACATACAGGCTGAAGATGTGCTGCACGGTGTGTTTGAGTGTGTGTGTGTTGCAGAGGGGGCGGTTCACATGGGAGTAGGCGTGTGTGCGTGCGGAGGTGTGTGCGTAAAGGTGGGCATTCACAGGTGACGCAGATGAGAGAGAGAGAGTCAAGGTTGGAAGTAGCCGTAATTTTTGTTGACCGCTGCACGCTACACGCTACACTGTGCTGTTTGGATAACAATAAATGCACCAAAAGCATATCTGGATCTCGGCGTATCTGTTATCACAAGGAAACCAAAGCGCGTCATAAATCTACGTACCTGAGGACCCAACCTCATACTCTCAGCGGCGAAAAGTTTGTGTTTGGAAGCCGCAACACTGTATTAAAGTGTTTTAATAAAACCACAACATCATCAGCATAAGACGATAAAACCACATTCCCACTAAAACCAAGCTGTAAATTAAGGCAACTTTCAAGGCTTTCAAGGATGACTTTGTCAATATAAAAAGAAATGAGAAAGAAGAAAAAAAAGAAAAAAGAAAGCACTGATTCAATTACAGAAATATTTTGAAATAACTGATTTTTCAATTTCATATAAATAACAAAGACCTGGACCCCAAGAACGCGACGAAAACAAGACCCAAAAAAAAAAAATAATGTTGTTTAACCATGACTCCCATAAATTTGCTTTATACTAGAATCAACTGTTTCACTGGCTCGCGTATATTGTTGCTTGAACTGTGAAGATTCTTGAGAAAACTGATACGATTTCACTCTTGAAATTAAGAAGAATTAATGGAAGTACAAAGTATACGTGTAAGTTGCATATAATCGGCTGCAGGAACATCATCATTTCGTCGCCCACACATTAATACTTTCAGCTCGCATTGGCAAGCGGTAAGCATTTCTGGATACTGTTGTCCTGAGGACCTCTATGTCAGTTATGTCAGACCAAGAATAAATAAAAGTGGTCCGGAGTAAGACCCCTCGAGAGCTACAAGTCTAGATCTTAATAAGCCATTTCATTATTCTTAAACTCATTTTGGGCAAACAAGCGTAAGATGATGGAAGTATGAGTTTTTGTCCTGGTATGTCTACTACACTGGCTGTCTAGTCTGGCTGTCTAAAACACGCTGTAGTAAAATCCTCTCCAGTCCATCATCAGGGCAGACAGTGTGTCTTCGGAGGTTTGCGGCAGCGGCGTACATGTGTCCTACCCTAAAAGTCGAGTGTGCCGAGCTCCAGACGTGCTTTCCAGGATCACATGTGGTGAACAATGATCCACTGTCAAACCATCTCTCTCCCCACAGTCTGGCCTCAGAGGGGCGAAGTCAACACTCTGTGGTGCGAGTTGGCCCGGCCAGACGAAGGTTCCACTCCTGCTGTCATTCTCTTTGTCTCATTACTCAATCTGTCCACAAACAGAAGTCTGAGCTTATTAAGAGTGTTTTGTTTTCCATGTTGGTCGAATGAAGGACGTGAGCCGGAGCGACATGGCTGGATGTGGCTGAAAAAAACACTTTTATGCTCACAGACATCTATGTTGACAGGAATGATACACCTTTCAAAAGTGAAACTAAGGTACGGTAAGGTAGGGTAAAACTTTATTGATCTAAATTGTTTTTTACCAATAGCCAGCAATTTTTCATAAACAATAAAAAAGAATACATAAAAAATAAAATAAGAAGAAGAACATAAAGAGGAAGAACAAGATGACACAATCTAAGTCTAAAGATAAAGATAAAGAACATAGATCAAACAAAAATCAACAAAGACAAAGGATACAAAGACTAACATAGAACAGAACATCCAGATACTCTCACTCCACTCCTGCCCCCGAACTCAGAATTGTACAATTAAATAGCACGAGGAATGAATGAGTCCCTGAGTCTATTAGTGTTGCATCATGGGAGGAGCATTCGTGCTTCATCTGCTTCTCTGCTCACTGATGACAGTGTTCAGAGAATGACTGTCATCATCCATGATGGACAGTAGTTTGTTCAATGATCTCCTCTCAGCAACTGTCACCAGTGAGTCCAGCTTCATTCCAACCACAGAGCCAGCCCTCCTGATCAACCTGTCCAACCTGTTGACCTCCTCTTGGACACATTTCCACCCCAACACACCACAGCATAGAACACTGGCCACCACAGACTGGTAGAACATGCAGAGGAGCTTCTTGCAGATGTTAAATGATCGAAGCCTCCTCAGAAAGTACAGTCTACTTCTTATATACATGGTCTGTATTGCAGGACCAGTCAACTATCCATGAGATTTAAAACCATGCTTATAATTAGCCTCTCTTGCACTTCTGACGGCCTTTTTATTCTATATTTGTCAATGGATGTTATAAATTGTGAAAGAATCCTTTTCCTTGTTTAGTCAATTATTAAAAATCCTGACTTTTTTGCCTCTTAGATAGAAGGAGAGTGAAGGGATGATGTATTCTATTCTATGTTAATCTTTGTATCCTTTTAAGATCTTTGTGTTTTGTGAACTGGAAACCTAATTTCCGGAAAAGATCTCCAGAGGCATTAATAAAGTCAATCTAATCTAATCTAATATAGTTTCATTGATTGGTTACTCTTTTGTATGGTCCAATAATGCTGGTAAGCAATTTTCATAAAAAGCTTTCACCTTGATCCTAAAGCTATTTTTGTTTTCTGCCCTCGGCCCCTTGACCCTTTCCTGCACTTCTGGTGCCTTCAAGAACACTTCAAACTAAAGTGTGACCTCTTGCAAGTGAGTAAGTAAGTAAGTAAGTAAAGGTTATTTTTAAAGTGTCTTTCTAGACCAGGGTCACAAAGCGCTTTAACAATCAAAAACAATACACAGTTAAAATATATACTTTAAAAGGCCAAGACACATAAGAAAAACACCTGCACAAATAAAAATGTCTTGAAGGAGTCAGTAGATCATCAAACACAGATGTTTCTTGAAGGAGTCAGTAGATCATCAAACACAGATGTTTCTTGAAGGAGTCAGTAGATCATCAAACACATATGTTTCTTGAAGGAGTCAGTAGATCATCAAACACAGATGTTTCTTGAAGGAGTCAGTAGATCATCAAACACAGATGTTTCTTGAAGGAGTCAGTAGATCATCAAACACAGATGTTTCTTAAAGGAGTCAGTAGATCATCAAACACACATGTTTCTTGAAGGAGTCAGTAGATCATCAAACACACATGTTTCTTGAAGGAGTCAGTAGATCATCAAACACAGATGTTTCTTGAAGGAGTCAGTAGATCATCAAACACACATGTTTCTTGAAGGAGTCAGTAGATCATCAAACACAGATGTTTCTTGAAGGAGTCAGTAGATCATCAAACACAGATGTTTCTTGAAGGAGTCGGTAGATCATCAAACACAGATGTTTCTTGAAGGAGTCAGTAGATCATCAAACACAGATGTTTCTTGAAGGAGTCAGTAGATCATCAAACACAGATGTTTCTTGAAGGAGTCAGTAGATCATCAAACACAGATGTTTCTTGAAGGAGTCAGTAGATCATCAAACTCAGATGTTTCTTGAAGGAGTCAGTAGATCATCAAACTCAGAGATGGTTCCAAAGCTTAGGAGCAACAGTCTGGAAGGATTTCTCTCCTCTGGTCCGGAAGTTCAGTAGATTCTGATCCACAGACCTCAGAGCCCGAGCTGGGGTGTAAGTCTGGATCAGATCACTGATGTAACTAGGAACCTGACCATGAATAGATCTGAAAGTAAGAACCAAAATTGTTCTATTGATCCTGAAAGAAACTGGCAGGGAAATGTGAGTTCTTCTACTAGAGCGGGTCTGTATGCGAGACAGCTCCTTCTTGTTAAGACATGAAAACAAACTGTTGCAATACTCAAAAATAGTAAATTCCTGTGTCTGAATCCCTTTGCATAAACAAATATGTCTATAAACAACAGCCAAACCACCACCACCAGGACAGGGACAGGGCTTCACTACAACAGAGCTGCCAGCAGGACAAAGTTCATTAAGATTTTGGTGTACTGGGTTTTTGGCATATTTGCCAGTGCAGTAATGGTGCATTTTTAGCTGTGTGACCCCTTTCCCACTCAATCAGACATAAGACCAACATGACGTCAGTGTGCAGGGGCCCTCGGTCTCTTGTGGTGTCTGTTTGTGAGTAACTTCTGCTATGTCTCAAAGTCCAAAGATTCCGTCGCTGAATCACTATGACCACACACATCTGCCTGACCCGTGACACAACTCTGCATCCTCATATCTAGTGATGGTCTGATGAAGCTTCATGAAACAGTGTCATTATCTTCAGAGTCCACTAGGTGGTAGTGATGTGTTGATGAAGCTTCATGAAGCAGTGTCATTATCTTCAGAGTCCACTAGATGGTAGTGATGTGTTGATGAAGCTTCATGAAACAGTGTCATTATCTTCAGAGTCCACTAGATGGTAGTGATGTGTTGATGAAGCTTCATGAAGCAGTGTCATTATCTTCAGAGTCCACTAGATGGTAGTGATGTGTTGATGAAGCTTCATGAAACAGTGTCATTATCTTCAGAGTCCACTAGATGGTAGTGATGTGTTGATGAAGCTTCATGAAGCAGTGTCGTTATCTTCAGAGTCCACTAGATGGTAGTGATGTGTTGATGAAGCTTCATGAAGCAGTGTCATTATCTTCAGAGTCCACTAGATGGTAGTGATGTGTTGATGAAGCTTCATGAAACAGTGTCATTATCTTCAGAGTCCACTAGATGGTAGTGATGTGTTGATGAAGCTTCATGAAGCAGTGTAATTATCTTCAGAGTCCACTAGATGGTAGTGATGTGTTGATGAAGCTTCATGAAGCAGTGTCGTTATCTTCAGAGTCCACTAGATGGTAGTGATGTGTTGATGAAGCTTCATGAAACAGTGTCATTATCTTCAGAGTCCACTAGATGGTAGTGATGTGTTGATGAAGCTTCATGAAGCAGTGTCATTATCTTCAGAGTCCACTAGATGGTAGTGATGTGTTGATGAAGCTTCATGAAACAGTGTCATTATCTTCAGAGTCCACTAGATGGTAGTGATGTGTTGATGAAGCTTCATGAAGCAGTGTCGTTATCTTCAGAGTCCACTAGATGGTAGTGATGTGTTGATGAAGCTTCATGAAACAGTGTCATTATCTTCAGAGTCCACTAGATGGTAGTGATGTGTTGATGAAGCTTCATGAAACAGTGTCATTATCTTCAGAGTCCACTAGATGGTAGTGATGTGTTGATGAAGCTTCATGAAACAGTGTCATTATCTTCAGAGTCCACTAGATGGTAGTGATGTGTTGATGAAGCTTCATGAAACAGTGTCATTATCTTCAGAGTCCACTAGATGGTAGTGATGTGTTGATGAAGCTTCATGAAACAGTGTCATTATCTTCAGAGTCCACTAGATGGTAGTGATGTGTTGATGAAGCTTCATGAAACAGTGTCATTATCTTCAGAGTCCACTAGATGGTAGTGATGTGTTGATGAAGCGTCATGAAACAGTGTCATTATCTTCAGAGTCCACTAGATGGTAGTGATGTGTTGATGAAGCTTCATGAAACAGTGTCATTATCTTCAGAGTCCACTAGATGGTAGTGATGTGTTGATGAAGCTTCATGAAACAGTGTCATTATCTTCAGAGTCCACTAGATGGTAGTGATGTGTTGATGAAGCTTCATGAAACAGTGTCATTATCTTCAGAGTCCACTAGATGGTAGTGATGTGTTGATGAAGCTTCATGAAACAGTGTCGTTATCTTCAGAGTCCACTAGATGGTAGTGATGTGTTGATGAAGCTTCATGAAGCAGTGTCATTATCTTCAGAGTCCACTAGATGGTAGTGATGTGTTGATGAAGCTTCATGAAGCAGTGTCATTATCTTCAGAGTCCACTAGATGGTAGTGATGTGTTGATGAAGCTTCATGAAACAGTGTCATTATCTTCAGAGTCCACTAGATGGTAGTGATGTGTTGATGAAGCTTCATGAAGCAGTGTCATTATCTTCAGAGTCCACTAGATGGTAGTGATGTGTTGATGAAGCTTCATGAAACAGTGTCATTATCTTCAGAGTCCACTAGATGGTAGTGATGTGTTGATGAAGCTTCATGAAACAGTGTCATTATCTTCAGAGTCCACTAGATGGTAGTGATGTGTTGATGAAGCTTCATGAAACAGTGTCATTATCTTCAGAGTCCACTAGATGGTAGTGATGTGTTGATGAAGCTTCATGAAGCAGTGTCGTTATCTTCAGAGTCCACTAGATGGTAGTGATGTGTTGATGAAGCTTCATGAAACAGTGTCATTATCTTCAGAGTCCACTAGATGGTAGTGATGTGTTGATGAAGCTTCATGAAACAGTGTCATTATCTTCAGAGTCCACTAGATGGTAGTGATGTGTTGATGAAGCTTCATGAAACAGTGTCATTATCTTCAGAGTCCACTAGATGGTAGTGATGTGTTGATGAAGCTTCATGAAACAGTGTCATTATCTTCAGAGTCCACTAGATGGTAGTGATGTGTTGATGAAGCTTCATGAAACAGTGTCATTATCTTCAGAGTCCACTAGATGGTAGTGATGTGTTGATGAAGCTTCATGAAACAGTGTCATTATCTTCAGAGTCCACTAGATGGTAGTGATGTGTTGATGAAGCTTCATGAAACAGTGTCATTATCTTCAGAGTCCACTAGATGGTAGTGATGTGTTGATGAAGCTTCATGAAACAGTGTCATTATCTTCAGAGTCCACTAGATGGTAGTGATGTGTTGATGAAGCATCTTGAAACAGTGTCATTATCTTCAGAGTCCACTAGATGGTAGTGATGTGTTGATGAAGCTTCATGAAACAGTGTCATTATCTTCAGAGTCCACTAGATGGTAGTGATGTGTTGATGAAGCTTCATGAAACAGTGTCATTATCTTCAGAGTCCACTAGATGGTAGTGATGTGTTGATGAAGCTTCATGAAACAGTGTCATTATCTTCAGAGTCCACTAGATGGTAGTGATGTGTTGATGAAGCGTCATGAAACAGTGTCATTATCTTCAGAGTCCACTAGATGGTAGTGATGTGTTGATGAAGCGTCATGAAACAGTGTCATTATCTTCAGAGTCCACTAGATGGTAGTGATGTGTTGATGAAGCTTCATGAAGCAGTGTCATTATCTTCAGAGTCCACTAGATGGTAGTGATGTGTTGATGAAGCTTCATGAAGCAGTGTCATTATCTTCAGAGTCCACTAGATGGTAGTGATGTGTTGATGAAGCTTCATGAAGCAGTGTCGTTATCTTCAGAGTCCACTAGATGGTAGAGATGTGTTGATGAAGCTTCATGAAGCAGTGTCGTTATCTTCAGAGTCCACTAGATGGTAGTGATGTGTTGATGAAGCTTCATGAAACAGTGTCATTATCTTCAGAGTCCACTAGATGGTAGTGATGTGTTGATGAAGCTTCATGAAACAGTGTCATTATCTTCAGAGTCCACTAGGTGGTAGTGATGTGTTGATGAAGCTTCATGAAGCAGTGTCATTATCTTCAGAGTCCACTAGATGGTAGTGATGTGTTGATGAAGCTTCATGAAACAGTGTCATTATCTTCAGAGTCCACTAGATGGTAGTGATGTGTTGATGAAGCTTCATGAAGCAGTGTCGTTATCTTCAGAGTCCACTAGATGGTAGAGATGTGTTGATGAAGCTTCATGAAGCAGTGTCGTTATCTTCAGAGTCCACTAGATGGTAGTGATGTGTTGATGAAGCTTCATGAAGCAGTGTCGTTATCTTCAGAGTCCACTAGATGGTAGTGATGTGTTGATGAAGCTTCATGAAGCAGTGTCATTATCTTCAGAGTCCACTAGATGGTATTGATGTGTTGATTAAGCTTCATGAAACAGTGTCATTATCTTCAGAGTCCACTAGATGGTAGTGATGTGTTGATGAAGCTTCATGAAACAGTGTAATTATCTTCAGAGTCCACTAGATGGTAGTGATGTGTTGATGAAGCTTCATGAAACAGTGTCATTATCTTCAGAGTCCACTAGATGGTAGTGATGTGTTGATGAAGCTTCATGAAACAGTGTCATTATCTTCAGAGTCCACTAGATGGTAGTGATGTGTTGATGAAGCTTCATGAAACAGTGTCATTATCTTCAGAGTCCACTAGATGGTAGTGATGTGTTGATGAAGCTTCATGAAGCAGTGTCATTATCTTCAGAGTCCACTAGATGGTAGTGATGTGTTGATGAAGCTTCATGAAACAGTGTCATTATCTTCAGAGTCCACTAGATGGTAGTGATGTGTTGATGAAGCTTCATGAAGCAGTGTCATTATCTTCAGAGTCCACTAGATGGTAGTGATGTGTTGATGAAGCTTCATGAAACAGTGTCATTATCTTCAGAGTCCACTAGATGGTAGTGATGTGTTGATGAAGCGTCATGAAACAGTGTCATTATCTTCAGAGTCCACTAGATGGTAGTGATGTGTTGATGAAGCTTCATGAAACAGTGTCATTATCTTCAGAGTCCACTAGATGGTAGTGATGTGTTGATGAAGCTTCATGAAACAGTGTCATTATCTTCAGAGTCCACTAGATGGTAGTGATGTGTTGATGAAGCTTCATGAAGCAGTGTCATTATCTTCAGAGTCCACTAGATGGTAGTGATGTGTTGATGAAGCTTCATGAAACAGTGTCATTATCTTCAGAGTCCACTAGATGGTAGTGATGTGTTGATGAAGCTTCATGAAACAGTGTCATTATCTTCAGAGTCCACTAGATGGTAGTGATGTGTTGATTAAGCTTCATGAAACAGTGTCATTATCTTCTCCATGTGAGTCCACTAGATGGTAGTGATGTGTTGATGAAGCTTCATGAAACAGTGTCATTATCTTCAGAGTCCACTAGATGGTAGTGATGTGTTGATGAAGCTTCATGAAACAGTGTCATTATCTTCAGAGTCCACTAGATGGTAGTGGTGTGTTGATGAAGCTTCATGAAACAGTGTCATTATCTTCAGAGTCCACTAGATGGTAGTGATGTGTTGATGAAGCTTCATGAAACAGTGTCATTATCTTCAGAGTCCACTAGATGGTAGTGATGTGTTGATTAAGCTTCATGAAACAGTGTCATTATCTTCAGAGTCCACTAGATGGTAGTGATGTGTTGATGAAGCTTCATGAAACAGTGTCATTATCTTCAGAGTCCACTAGATGGTAGTGATGTGTTGATGAAGCTTCATGAAACAGTGTCATTATGTTCAGAGTCCACTAGATGGTAGTGATGTGTTGATGAAGCTTCATGAAACAGTGTCATTATCTTCAGAGTCCACTAGATGGTAGTGATGTGTTGATGAAGCGTCATGAAGCAGTGTCATTATCTTCAGAGTCCACTAGATGGTAGTGATGTGTTGATGAAGCTTCATGAAACAGTGTCATTATCTTCAGAGTCCACTAGATGGTAGTGATGTGTTGATGAAGCTTCATGAAGCAGTGTCATTATCTTCAGAGTCCACTAGATGGTAGTGATGTGTTGATGAAGCTTCATGAAGCAGTGTCATTATCTTCAGAGTCCACTAGATGGTAGTGATGTGTTGATGAAGCTTCATGAAACAGTGTCATTATCTTCACAGTCCACTAGATGGTAGTGATGTGTTGATGAAGCTTCATGAAACAGTGTCATTATGTTCAGAGTCCACTAGATGGTAGTGATGTGTTGATGAAGCTTCATGAAACAGTGTCATTATCTTCAGAGTCCACTAGATGGTAGTGATGTGTTGATGAAGCTTCATGAAGCAGTGTCGTTATCTTCAGAGTCCACTAGATGGTAGTGATGTGTTGATGAAGCTTCATGAAACAGTGTCATTATCTTCAGAGTCCACTAGATGGTAGTGATGTGTTGATGAAGCTTCATGAAACAGTGTCATTATCTTCAGAGTCCACTAGATGGTAGTGATGTGTTGATTAAGCTTCATGAAACAGTGTCATTATCTTCAGAGTCCACTAGATGGTAGTGATGTGTTGATGAAGCTTCATGAAACAGTGTCATTATCTTCAGAGTCCACTAGATGGTAGTGATGTGTTGATGAAGCGTCATGAAACAGTGTCATTATCTTCAGAGTCCACTAGATGGTAGTGGTGTGTTGATGAAGCTTCATGAAACAGTGTCATTATCTTCAGAGTCCACTAGATGGTAGTGATGTGTTGATGAAGCTTCATGAAACAGTGTCATTATCTTCAGAGTCCACTAGATGGTAGTGATGTGTTGATTAAGCTTCATGAAACAGTGTCATTATCTTCAGAGTCCACTAGATGGTAGTGATGTGTTGATGAAGCTTCATGAAACAGTGTCATTATCTTCAGAGTCCACTAGATGGTAGTGATGTGTTGATGAAGCTTCATGAAACCGTGTCATTATCTTCAGAGTCCACTAGATGGTAGTGATGTGTGATGAAGCTTCATGAAACAGTGTCATTATCTTCAGAGTCCACTAGATGGTAGTGATGTTTTGATGAAGCTTCATGAAGCAGTGTCATTATCTTCAGAGTCCACTAGATGGTAGTGATGTGTTGATGAAGCTTCATGAAACAGTGTCATTATCTTCAGAGTCCACTAGATGGTAGTGATGTGTTGATGAAGCTTCATGAAGCAGTGTCATTATCTTCAGAGTCCACTAGATGGTAGTGATGTTTTGATGAAGCTTCATGAAGCAGTGTCATTATCTTCAGAGTCCACTAGATGGTAGTGATGTGTTGATGAAGCTTCATGAAACAGTGTCATTATCTTCAGAGTCCACTACATGGTAGTGATGTGTTGATGAAGCTTCATGAAACAGTGTCATTATCTTCAGAGTCCACTAGATGGTAGTGATGTGTTGATGAAGCTTCATGAAACAGTGTCATTATCTTCACAGTCCACTAGATGGTAGTGATGTGTTGATGAAGCTTCATGAAACAGTGTCATTATGTTCAGAGTCCACTAGATGGTAGTGATGTGTTGATGAAGCTTCATGAAACAGTGTCATTATCTTCAAGAGAGTCCACTAGATGGTAGTGATGTGTTGATGAAGCTTCATGAAACAGTGTCATTATCTTCACAGTCCACTAGATGGTAGTGATGTGTTGATGAAGCTTCATTTCCTGGTAGATGGTTGTGTTGACTGTGCACTTGAGAAAACACATCAACACCAGCAGATGACATGGCTCCACAAATGGAAACTTCACACTGGACTTCAAGCAACATGGATTCTGTGCCTCTCCACTCTTGCTCCAGACCCTGGGACCTTGGTGAGGATTTGTGGAGCCATGTCATCTGCTGGTGTTGGTCCACTGTGTTTCCTCAAGTGCACATGTGTAATGAATATATATAATATGTGGGTTTCACATTCTGAAATGAGTAACAATAAATGTTAAACTTTTTCATGATATTCAAATTTTTCTAGAAGTACCTGCCTCCATGGACTCTCCTACACTCTCCTCTTTTTTTCTCACTATAATTTCCCTCACTCCTCTCTTTATCCATCTGTCTACCCCCCCATCCTTCCTCCCAGCTGGTCAAAGCGGCAGGCCGTCAACAATGAGTCTGGTTCCGCTCGAGGTTTCTGCCTTCTAAAAGGACGTTTTTCCTCGCCATAGCTCACTGTACAGTGTTTCGCTTCTTGCTCTTTGTTGAATTGCTGGATCTATTTTTCCTTAATCAACTATAGTCGTATTTCAACTGTAAAGTGTCTTGAGATAACTTTGTTATGATAAGACACTTTACATAAAATTGAATTGAATTGAATTGAATTATATAGGGGCGGCATACAGCCCCCTGCTGGGTGATGAGTGCATTAGCTTTTCCCTGCAAGTGGAACAAGTAACCCATAGCGACAGCCTGTAGAGGGCGTTAAGCACGCATGACGTAGAACTAATTTCTCATCCTTTTTTTCAGATTGATGTCATTCGAAAACAAATAAGCCAAATCATTCATTAACTAAAGGGGGATCTGGAAAATGTAGAAATTTTAGATCAGTCCTATTTTTCCTGAGGTTTGACACATGGGAACTACTTCAGTTACTCATCACAATAGATGATATAAGGATCAGTATGAGAACACTGAAAAAAGGGTCTTCATAGAAGAAAAGTGATCCTTTAAAAGTCGCATTATTTCTCCTCCACAGATGACCATGGCATGCACCAATGCTGAAAAGAGGTTGTTCACTGATTTGGAGGTTCGATCATCTCAAGAGTCTCTCAGGAAATGATGAACATTTGCAAACACACACTAAGGCAGATGAAGCAATAGAACTATTTTTGGGCGAAGTTTATATACTTAATTTACCATTTAAACTTTTAAACATCTGGGTGGTTATTGTGGTCATCTCTATTACATTATCTTCAAACCGTGTTAAGCTTCATAAAATCACTTGTTTTACTTTGTCTAAATATACTGAACAACAAATAACTTTCAGTTCATGTGCTTTTTAATTTTTACAACTTGTATTTTGTTCACTTTTGTAGGGGTTATGGTTTCTCTGTTGCCAAATAATTTAAGGATTTTATTCAGAAAGTATTTGGTGTTTAGGGTGATGTTAAAGGTCTTCCAGTCCAGAGTGCATGGAGACACAAATCTACATGTGAAAAGCTAGTGAAGATGTCTGCAGCACGCTGGTCCTCAGTCGTATGTGGCTCTTCAGTCTCCTGGTTGTGGCCGCCCTAACATCTCTGTCCAAAATGTTTATCCATCCCATCTTTTTACCATTTAAAAAGAAGTGTGAAAGACCACGATCCACACGACTATGCAGAAATACATTTTTTTTTTAAAAAAATGCACTACAGAAATCTGACAGGCATGTGTGTGGCGTTACAACAAAAAAGACTATGTTCATGACCAGGCTGACCAAAGAAATGTAAACAAGTTAAGAATAGCATGTAAAGCAAAAATTATAGAAACAAGTCTCAAAACATCATTGAGCCGTTAACTTCGTCAGCTTCTCATTTGTTTTAATTGCTGCACTGTCTCCGTTTTAAACAATCGTCTGCTGGAGCAATTTGTTTGATTTATAAACTCAACAGCCGTTTGTCAAATGAGTGCTTCCCTAGTGATTAATGTTGGGAGGAAGAAGTGTAAATAATCCCTTATTTTGAGACTGTTTAAGCAACAATTATTTGTTGGTTTTGTTTTAGGAAAATGTCTCTCTGCTCTCATCTTGGTCAATGCAAACTGTTTTTTAATTGTTGACGCTTTCGTTATGAATCGACTGGTGTAAACTCAACATGACACTCAAATATATTCAATACATTTGTTTGTGTGTTTAATTGCAGGAAACTACATTTAAAAGACAAGGTCAACTATTTTATTTTCCCTCCTGACTTTACAAGGACTTCATTAAAATCTAATAAACAATTTTTACATTTGCAGAAAATTCATGAAATCAAACGTTGAATCATATGGTGAAGAGCAACTTCAACCTTTTCCTCTTTGCTGATTAAATCCTGTGATAGTCCTTCATGCTTCCTCGGATACATTCTTGAATGACGCCTGGAAACCAGGAATATTCTGATCAACATGGCAGCTGGAAAAATACGTTTGTTCTTTTTCCCGAGTTTCTGCTGCCGCCTACTGGTAGGAACAGGTGCCGCAGATATGAAGACATTACTACACCGTTTCATACGTGTATATAGAAACATGATTGCTAAAATACTCCGTGAAAATGAACACTTTTGTTTCAAACATCGATGATCCTGAGCAGCATTATTTTAAGATGAAGTGACATCAAAGTAAATAAAATCTCACAGCCTTGGCTGGAAGGATTCCACTGAACATCCCTGAGTGAGAGCAGAGACGGAGAGCCGGGCCTGGTCACGCCTCGGCAAGGGGTTCTGAAGAATTAAGCTTTACATGTGTGGAGTCCGTTGTGATGTTTAGAGGAACCCTGGGAAGACGTTCTGCAGGAGGAGGACGACCACCACCAACATCAGGCCACACATCACGACTGCCAGCCAAACGGGGAATGTTCCTGGAGGAGAAGATAGATGGTTTTGACCATCAGAACCTCAGTCTTGGATTCATTTAAGTCAAGGTTGAGACAAAACATCACTATCATAACCCTCACACTGTAGATAGAATAAATGTAAACTTATCATTAAAACTGCCTTAATTTATTCTTTAGATTTTGACTAATATTATGACTTCTTGGTTTGAAGGAAATCTTGGAAAAAAATGACAGGAATTATTGTGATAATGGATTTTGTCCTGATGGATATTTATATATGATCTTCACAATCATTCATATATTCATGTTTAGTTTGACATTTTTGGTTCCTGGACTTTCAGCTAAACTTAAGCCAAAAGTCTAAACTCAACCCTTGTTCAGGATCAACCCCATATTTGTGTACAAACTAATTATTACAGCAGTGTGTGACTGTTTTTTCTGAAAGTAACAGAACAGAAGAAGTTTCTTGGATAAGGAACGAAACTTCTTCACAGTCCAGTTGACTTTTAAACCGCTTGGATTTCTGAAAGTAATACCACAGAAGGTAAGAAGAGATCTGTAAGCAAATCAAGTGCTAGATAATAACTGTGTTGTAGCTGTGTCTCAAATCGCATGCTTGTGTACTCAAAGTTAGTATTTTTAGTGCATAATTGCGTCTCAATTCTTAGTATGTGAAATGTAGTGCTCCATACACACTAAATTGACACTAAAACGCCCACAAAACTGAGTATGGTTCGATGGACACTTTCTACACTAAACAGCTCCATCTTAGTGACGTTTTAAGCGGAAGTTACATCAATTATATATATATATATATATATATATATATATATATATATATATATATATTCATATACTTACAGGTGTATTTTCAGCAGCAGTAGGAGGATAAACACGTCTTCACTGCTGATACCAGCTTAAACATCTCACGAATATTTCGATTCTCAAATGTTTTATTTATTTCTTCTTCCAAACTTGCAAAACGTGCTGCCAGCAGGTGGCGATAGTGTTCAAACCGCTGGTTGAAACCATCCTTAAATAGTAGTAGAAGAAGAAGCTGTCGCGTCATTTCCTGTTAGTTTGTAGCAGCAGAGTTTGAAGCAACTACTGTGGAGAATTAGTTACTAGTTAGTAAGAACACTCCCTTGATGCAACCTCCCTTTCCTAAAACAAAGGGGGGGGGTGGGATTTTCTAACCCTAACTGGGTGGGAAAATTTACCCCTTCTCCCCCCCCCCCCCCCCCCCCCCCCCCACCCCCCTTTTTTTTTTTGGGGAAAATTTTTTTTTGGGGAACCCCCCCCTTTGGGGGGTTTTTCCCCCTTTTTCTCCCCCCCCCCCCCCCCCCCCCCCCCCCCCCTCCTCCTCTTTTTTTTTTTTTTTTTCTCCCCCCCCCCCTTTTTTTTTTTTCCCCCCCCCCCCCCCCCCCCCCCCCCCCCCCCCCCTTTGAGACATACTATCTGTGGAGAATTAGTTACTAGTTAGTATGTACACTATCCTGATGCATACTAACTTCTAGTATACTAAGAGAAGTATGTGAATTGAGACACAGCACTGATGTCTTCAGTGAATGATGAAAAGATGACAGATAAGAGCAAGTTATGCAGTCCTTTAAATGAACGCAGATCATTCATAGACGATATCAGCAGCTGAACAAGTGACTTACTTCGGTTCGGGATCACATGGACTTGACAGCGACTGTCCACACCGACACTAAACAACGCCGTCTCATTGTTCCCTTTCACAGTTTGGCATTTGACGGATTCGGGCAGGAAGGCCAGGTCCGTGACCACAATTCCATGGCTCTCGTGGACGTAGTACAACCTCTACTCGGAAGGGGCAGAGAGAGTTAGAAATGAATGACACCATGAGAGGTCGTACAGTAAAGTAAGAACATGTGTCCACCAATGAGACGCGTCTTATGACACATGTCTAGAAGGACCAGGATTCCATCCTCCATCAACAAGTTCTCCCATTACTAGCTCTGCAGGCATCAGTGCTTATAACTCTCCCATATAATCTGCTCCATCCTGCACGGCTGCAGTTTAAGGAATGTCGTGAGGCAGTCCTCGTACATGTTGAACACTTATTATTGCAGTCAACCACCTGATATGCAGACCAAAGGTTACTTTCAAAGTGAAGGTGGCAGCACAAAACACGGTTGGTGCTTAGAGTTGAAGTCAGACTGATGCTACAACAACCTACAAGGACCTATTGTTTAACCAATGAAGATACGCTACAGTAGGAAGAGCAGTAGATGTTCTTTTACCTGCAGAGAGAAAGCAATGTAGATCGCTACTGATCCCGTTACAGTTCCAAGTCCAAGAAATGTTCCGGAGTCACTGTTGGAGACAAGAAGAGAGTATTAAACATTTCAACTTTTTGTTCTCATTTCTGTGACGAGTGGTTTGAATTTGAACCAGTGTCGTTGAACTCTAGCTGTTATTTATTAAGCAGACTCTTCTCCACGTAACTTCGTCTAAACGACCCGCCAGAAGAGTCTGTGTGCGTCACATGACCACCAAACTGCAGCACAGCGGTGGGTCAGAGACGGTGTATTCATAATTATTTACCAGGATGTTTAAATTGAAAACAGACCCCAACAAAATATTTTCTTACTTATAAAGACAATGTGCTCGCCATATGTTGCTTTTACAGTTTCACTCTTAGAACACAAGGGGGACCAAGACACATCAGTGCTGTGTCTCAAATCGCATACTTGCGTACTCAAAGTTAGTATTTTTAGTGCGTAAGTGTGTCTCAATTCTTAGTATGTGAAAATTTTGTGCTCCATACACAGAAAATTGACACTAAAACGCCCACAAAACTGAGTATGATTCGATGGACACTATCTACACTAAACAGCTCCATCTTAGTGACGTTGTAAACGGAAGTTACGTCATATATATATATATATATATATATATATATATATATATATATATATATTCATATACGTACAGGTGTATTTTCAGATACAGAACATGATGACACATCTTCGGTGCTGATACCAGCTTAAATATCTCGCGAATATTTCGATTCTCATATTTTTGCTTTATTTCTTCTTCCAAACTTGCAAAAAGTGCTGCCAGCAGGTGGCAATAGTGTTCAAACAGCTGGTTGCAACCATTGTTAAATAGAAGTAGAAGAAGAAGCTGTCGCGTCAATTCCGGTTAGTGCGTAGCGGCAGTGTTTGATTTGAGACAAATTATCCGTCTGTTGACTATTGTAATTGCAATTGTAATGCTGCCCAAGCACATTCATCTATTTATTCTTCCTTATGTTTACTTTGCAAACGATTGGCAATGCATGTACCCGTAACTAGCTGTAACCCACGACGGCTTGAGTATCCTTCAAAAGGTCCCGCTGTGCTCCGCCTTCACAGCCTCAGTGACGTCATCAGCGCTGCATATTGCCCTGTTGAACGCTTGCTCCATCGCAAATAAATCCTTTTCTCTGAATGATCTTTTAACAAGAGAAAAGTTATTTGTGCAGACTTTTCCCTGATTATCTTGGACTCCTGTCTTTGTCTTATGTGTCTTGGCCTTTTATAGTATATAGTTTTAACTGTGTATTGTTTTTGATTGTTAAATCGCCTTGGGACCCTGGTCTAGAAAGGCACTTTAGAAATAACCGTTACTTATTTTCATTTAATTAAGGAGGTCTGACCCTTAACTATGCGGGTGTAGCTCACCTTATAGCCAGAGTGGAGATGGACTCAGATCCACAAGGTAATGTCATCATAGGCAGAAAGCTCTTTCCGTCCCATTTTGTAACGTAACAAGGCAGAGGTTTCCTCTCTCTTTTATGTGGGATCTGGACCGTGTAGAGCCTCAAAGAATCTGCTTGATCTTCTAACTTTCCAAACCTGAGAAACAGAAAACATGGTAATGCACAAACATTGTGATGGGGGACTGTTGATATGTAACAGTAGTTGTTCGAGTACCTGCACCCCATGTATCGGTACGTTTTCTCAGCTACTTGAGGCACGGTCTCGTACCACTTTAAAGCCGTGACCAATTGGTTGCCACTCCAGACCTTGCAGGAAAAGTCCCTGCCAACAGTCACCAAATGCTGATGGGAAATGCATTATTTACTAAATATGGCAAATCAGATTGGAGAGAACATTTATAAGGGAACAAATGTTTGGATAAGGTACCTTGTTCACTGGGCTCATGTCCAGGTCTTCTATCTCCTCTTCATGGGCTTTGAAGTCAAACTTCTTCTTCAAGGAGGGAAACTGGTAGAGAACAGGAAGATATATTAGACTGCTCCCTTAAAGCCAAAAATTGTATGATGTATGAAAAGAACAGGGTTAACTGTACAACACAAATCATGGCGGAATTGTTGATTACTTGTTGATAGTGTTGATCACTTCTAATGGTTTACTTTGGCTTCAGAAATTTAAGAAGAAAACAAAATAGCAATCGTTTGTATAACTTCTTGGAAAAGGTGTCATTATGTAAAATATGCATCTTTTCATTGTTGGCTACCAAATACTAATTTTGCAAAAGTACATTACATCAATCATAAGCAGATTTTCAATTTTGTTTTTACAGTGCTAGTTATATTGCAGCATAAACTTAAAAAGAAAATTCTGAACAACGAACTGTTGTTCAAAACACTTTACCTCCCAGACTCGAATGTGTCCATCAGTGCCTCCAGTGATCAAAAGGCTCAAGTCAGGACTGAAACGGACCACCTTTTGAAGGGGGTCTTTGGGATTCAGGTCAGACTCTACCTCTGCTAGTTCCAGCACCGTAATTTGGGCACTCTCATCCTTCATATTGGATGCTTCTTCAGCTGTCAAAGCTGCATCTTTCTTTCCTTTGCCAGCTCGTTGCCTGGCCTCACCCTGCTGCACATCTGTTGCACAAATATAACCCAGTATTAGAGAGAAAACAAAAAGGTTAGTGTTCATAAATATTCTAACTCTTGTTCACAAAATAAGAATCACACAAGACTAAAAAAAGAATTGTGGGTATTGGAGAAACGTGTTGTTCTTCATCCACAATGTTTCCCAGTTTACACTTCTCATGTCAACAGACCACAAACACTGCACCGAGGACTGGTCCTTAAAGGCTAAAACAGGAACTGTGAGCAAATAACTTGAAGAAGCCACACCTACAGTAAACAGTCTCATATGATACAGACTGACACATGACAAATTTTTGCTTGCAAACAGAGCCTTTTCCCTAATCTCCAGCAGCCAATTTGTTTACATAATCTAACCAACCATTAATTTCAGTTGAATGCACCTGCATTTAGGGACATGAATGTCCAAATATCTATGTGCAAATATCTAAAACCAGCATCTGAACCAGTTTTACAAACCATTACATTTTTTCTCAGTATCAATAAAGAATTCCAAACAATTCAAAGAATCAGAAAGAAATAAAAGAATGTACATAAAACATTAAAAAATATAAATTCAAGAGAAAATACCTAGAACATATATAATTCATCAACGTTATATCTGTCTGTCTGTCTGTCTGTCTGTCTGTCTGTCTGTCTGTCTGTCTGCCTGTCTGTCTGTCTGTCTATCTATCTATCTATCTATCTAAGTAGGTAAGTAAGTAAGTAAGTAAGTCATTTTTATTTGTATATCGCTTTTCCAGACCACGGTCACAAACCACTTAAACAATCAAAACAATATTCAATAAAGTATATACTTTAAAGGTCAAGATAAAACTGATAACACAACAGGAGTTCCAGAAAATCAAGGAAAAGCCTGAACAAATAAAAATGTCTCAAGATGTTTCTTGAAGGAGTCAGTAGATCATCAAACACAAAGAGAGAGGAAGATCGTTCCAAAGCTTAGGAGCAATATCAATATAGTATAAAGTATATATCTTTAAGATAGGCGTTATATACCAACCATCTTTAGATTTGCCTCCTTTCTTTTTGCCATCTTTAAATTTCATCAGATGGCACGTCCCATCTTGTCCTGCTGCTATCACACCGTCTCCCACAGCCAGGTTCATGGTGGCGCGTGTATCAGTATCATGAGAGTGAACCAGACTGGCACTATACTGATGCTCCCCGACCAGCTGCAAGTCCAAGAATTGCTGAAACACAAAGGATTGTTATTCCCAATACAGTCTTTATTTCTAAATGACACGATGAGCACAGAACAAAAAGCACAAAATATTTACCACAGCATTTTTGATGCCAGTCTTGGAAGGCCCTCCTCCTCCCGCGATTATAACCAGACCTGATTTAGGATCGACTTTGAGGGAATACAAGGGAAATGGGGCTCTGTAGAGATCTGGCACCTTCTGCTTCACCATCGTGGTCCTCCGAGTCAGTCCCTCATGAAGCCTGCTAAAAATATGAGTCAATAGACAAAAGATGGTAAGAAAGTAATTAGTATTTGTACAATTTATTTATATATAAATAAATATACATTGTTATGGTACAGCAAGTTTCATAAAAACAAGAACAAAGTGCAAGGGATGACTAAGTGCAAGTATAAAGATCATGGATCAAATGAAATAATAATTCAAAGAAAAGTATACAAGATTAACATAGAATAGAATACATCATACTTTCACTCCACTCTTATAGCATCGTGTAGTACAAACACACACTAAAAACACACATTTATTATTTGAACTGTAGTCTTAATTCATTGTAATGATCAAAGATAGATAAAAACACTGAGACCATTTCTAACTTATTATTATTATTACAGGTCGGTGGAAAACAGCTGATATGAGTTGATTCCTTCTGTCTGACAAATCTTAAGTTATTCAAACGCGACAATCACATTATCTATCTAAATATCTATCCATCTATCTATCTATAACAGCAGCTATACAAACAATATGACAATATAACGAGTAACAGAATATTGTTTACTAAAATGACAAGCTAACAGCTTCATGTTAGCATGCATGCATATGTATGATAAAAAAGGACTTACCTTAACTTTATGTCGCCCACTTACTCACGTAGTTATTTCCCCACATACACTAAACGTAAATGAAAGCCTTTCATTGAAAGGGTGGCATTGTTTTTCGCAGCAAAAAAAACCGAAAGTATTTCCAGAAGGTAAAATGCTAACAGTTAGCAGCTTCTGACAGCAGCCACTTCCCGAGCAACACGTCGGCAGCAAACACGCCGCTGCGTAATGACGTCACTCCAACTGAAGTCAGAGTGACGCTATGGAGAAGAAGAGTTCATCATGGAGATGAGATTATAAACTCTTTTAACAACAACATGCCTATTTTGTTTTTACTCTACAGGCAATAAACATAATTCTGATTCTACTGGCTGCAAAGAAAGCTGTTTGTGGAGGTTTCCCTTTTCACCTAACATAATTAAATGCTACATATTATAAGATACATTTTTTTACAAATCCAATTATGTATCAAAATATCAATTATTTATCACATGTCTAAACAAGAAGGATCTGTCTCGTCTGCTGTTCATACAAAACTCTGCAGCCAGATTTCTGACCTGCTCTAGTAGAAGAACTCACATTTCTCCGATCCTTAAAACTCTTCACTGGCTTCCAGTTTCTTTCAGGATCTTTTTAAAATTCTGGTTCTTACTTTCAGATCTATTCATGGTCAGGCTCCTCCTTACATCATTGATCTGATCCAGCCTTACACCCCAGCTCGGGCTCTGAGGTCTGTGGATCAGAATCTACTGATGGTTCCTGAACACGACTCAGGACCAGAGGAGAGAAATCCTTCCAGACTGTTGCTCCTAAGCTTTGGAACGATCTCTGTGTTTGATGATCTACTGACGCCTTCAAGAAACATCTTAAGACATTTTTATTTGTTCAGGCTTCTCCTTGATTTTCTGGAACTCCTGTTGTGTTCTCAGTTTTATCTTGACCTTTAAAGTATATACTTTATTGAATAGTGTTTTGATTGTTTAAGCGCTTTGTCCCATTTTTTTTTTCCCCCCCCCCGGGGGGGGGGGGGGGGGGGGGGGGGGAAGGGGGGGGGGGGGGGGGGGGGGAGAGGAAAAGGCCCTTGGAAGGGGGGGGGGGGGGGGGGGGGGGGGGGGAAAAGGGGGGGGCGTTTTTTTTTTTTTTTTTTTTTTTTTTGACCCTGGTCTGGAAAAGCACTATAGAAATAAAAATGACTTACTTACTTACTTACATCAATTCCTGCTGAAATACTACAACTCCTTAAACGCAGTTATGGTTAACCTAACAATAATTTACTTATTGGTCCTCATTTGGGAATAGATATGACATTAAAAAACTAAATCAGACATATCATGAATATTTTTTATTATTAAAGAAATGATACATTTGTAAATGCGTTTTGAATAGAAAATAAAATATGTAAATTGGGGAAAAGAACATGATTTCTTATCTTATTCGTCAATATGAACAAAATGAAGGCAATTAAATTTAAAATTATGTTTAACAATTATCTAACATCTATCCCACTGATATTTACATATCTCAATACATAATCAGCATTTGTTATTTCGATTTCCTCAAAACAAATAATTATAGAAGGTTTTATTGAGAGAAATATTGAAGTTACTCTTCATTTTAAACTGAAAGACACATTATTGTAATATCAACACCAAGAAAAAAGAACATCATGTTCACAAATCCATTTTCCCAAAATAAATACCAAATATTACTAATTTAGTTTGTGAATCGAAAGACAATATTAAAATGATTTAAGATATTAAAAGTAAAAAAGCAAAAATATGTCTATGATTTACTCAAAGAATCATACAGGAATGTATAATTTATATATTCATGTTTTCTGTGGATTCTGTGTTGTTTTTTTTAATTAAAATGTATTATTATTATTATTATTTTAATGTTACCTTGACCTTACTTTTTTTATGTGGTCCTTTGTTCAGGTCTGTTTTAAGTATTCTATTGTGTAGGACTAAGCTTTGTATGTCTTTTTCGGTCTTCAAAAGAAAGAATTAGATAAATATTTGTCTCCTGTGTGTATTCTGTTGTTGATTCAAATAATTCTTCAAACCATAGATGGATGGATATGTAAGATAGATAGATGGACGGATAGATGGATGGATGGATGGACAGAAGACAAACCATTAGTTGCAAGCGTGACCTTCTCTGTCAGATTAAATAAACATTTGTTAGATAGAAGTTAAAAGAGTTTCATGGTTGGATTCGTCAATCGATCATCAGTTCAGAGTAGGTTTCATTGGAATAATCGATGAGCGCCTGAAGGCATCACAGCATCAATAAAGAGAACTGGTCTCACAGATGCAGATGAAATGAAATGTCATAGGCTTGTGCAGTAGTTTTTACCCTGAATAAAATATCTGTTTTAATATGAAGATGTAAGGTTATTAACTTATTTTTCTAATTTTCTGAGTAGTCTACGGTCCTTGAATGTGTCAAAATAGTACAACTTGATCACTGATGAAAGTTAAAGTTCATTAATAGAAGGGTATAGGGGAGCCAACAATAGGACCACAATACCACACAAAATATGTTGAAATCCATCCTGGTGTAAACAGATTATGCAGAAATGACATCATAACTAAGTTAATGTTCACAAAGAGGTTAAATCAGGCTCGTGTTCAGACCCACAACTGGCCTTTGAAATGCCCACAGAAATGGCTGGATGAGGTTTTCTAGGCCTTATGCTATAGCTGATGACCCTGTGACCCTAAATCCCGGAGGAGGGCAGAAGAAAACGAGATACGAAACAAGAGGAGAACATAAACACTACAAAGCTATCTATCTAAATCTATCTATAGTGCACGAATGCTCCTCCCCAGCAAAACTAATAGACTCAAGGACTCATTCATTCCTCTGCCTATTCTGAGTTTGGGGGCAGGAGTGGAGTAAAAGTATCATTATGTTCTGTTCTATGTTTGTCTTTGATCTATGTTCTTTATCTTTATCTTTAGACTTAGATTGTATCATCTTGTTCTTTCTCTTTATTTCTTTGTTCTTGTTCTTATTTTATTATTATAATTTGTTTTATGAAAAAATGCTGTATTTGCTGTGGATAATATGGAAAAAAAACAATATCAAGATCAATAAAGTTCTACCTTACCTAACCTAAAAAATTAAAATCCAAACCAGTGTGAAGGTCTTTAAAGACATATATTTGGACACTACAACTTTAAGAATATGCCAGAAAAGTATGAATGAATTTAAGATCATAAATGACCAAAATACAATGATATCATTACACTCATCAGTAAAGTATTTTAATGTTTCGATAGAAATGTACAACATTATTTTTAGTTTACACACAAAGACAACTTCTGCAGATCTTCGTCTCCAAAAGACGCCGGTGCTTCGTAGGGGCGGGGCTACATATAGAGGAAGTTACTTGTGATTGAAAACCCTTTCAGAATAAAAGTGGTACGTCCACATTCAAATAATATATCGAGATGCGAGTTTTACTTGTAGATTTATTTTAGTTAATTTAATAAGTAAAAGTAATATAATATACATGACCACAAGTAAGTTTTTTACGTGTGTATGTTTGTGAGTGTTTTGGTTTTGTTTTATTTTTCAAGGTTTTAATGGGATTACAAACCCCAAAAACAAAGGTAAAAAAAAATAAAATGGATCTATGAATCATATATCTTTCCGAAAAAAACATTTGAACTGAAATTGTTTCTTTATTTTATATTTTAAAAGTGACCGGAAGTGAGTTGTTGAATGCGTGTATCTTCACAGCGAAGCGTTTCTGCTGAAAACACCCAAGTCTTAAATAAAAAAGACTGGGCTCGAATGTTTTGGTTCACGCCTCGATTTCAAGGGGAGACAAAAATATGCGAACCGCGGCGTGATGTCGCCCTGGATGAAGAGAAGATCTCCCGCAGGAGAAGGTCCTCCAGCAGCTGGAGTGAGACGGTGAGCAGATGTTTTCTGGAGGACATTTCTCGCCGGAAAATGAATCGTGTTTTAGGTGAAGTAGGAGGACGAGCATCATGGATGCAGATGCATGGACACGATATTTGTTTTAATTTAACACTGTACTGCGATAGCCTGTGACGTCACCAGCTTCCATTTTTTTAACATTATTATTGTTTACAAAAAAAGCATGTAGATCTGAGCAACATGTAGTTGTGCAGGCCCCACAGTAGAGGCCCGAACCAGGGGCCATACACTACAAGCTTCATCTCAACACAAGATATTTATATATTTTTATTATTATTATTATTGAACTTACTGGCCTTTAAACTAACACAACGGAGGTCAACGTGCTTCCATGCTGGAGTACTGTTTTTAACGTGGTCCCTTTACATTTTCAAATGTATAATACACGAACCAAATTATTTTAAAACAAGAATTCCTGACTGGATAGTAGTAAATAAATACAAAAATTCTACCCCAATAAAACCAAATGACATGGTTAGGAATTAGTTTAACTTCCTGTCATTACAGTGAAACCTAAAAAGAACACATATTGTCCTTGATTTTCTGGAACTCCTGTTGTGTTTTTTTTTTTTTTTTTTTTTTTAAAGAATATTTTTTTTGTATTTTTTTTTTTTTTTTTAGGGGCTGGGGGCGGCCGGGGGGGGGGGGGCCAAAAAAAAAAATTTTTACTATCCCACTATCAACAAACCAAAACGTGGAAAACAAGGCGATATATATAAAGGACATAAGGTCATTTTTTAAGTTTTGGAAAACAAGGTTTTTAAGCTAAGGTCATTTTTTGTTTGTGATCTTTCAGATTTTAAAGTGAACCTCAATATATAACCAGCCTTACACCCCAGCTCGGGCTCTGAGGTCTGTGGATCAGAATCTACTGATGGTTCCTGAACACGGCTCAGGACCAGAGGAGAGAAATCCTTCCAGGCTGTTGCTCCTAAGCTTTGGAACGATCTTCCTCTCTCTTTGTGTTTGATGATCTACTGACTCCTTCAAGAAACATCTTAAGACGTTTTTATTTGTTCCAGGCTTTTCCTTCATTTTCTGGAACTCCTGTTGTGTTTTCAGTTTTATCTTGACCTTTAAAGTATATACTTTATTGAATATTGTTTTGATTTTTAATGCTTTGTGACCTGGTCTGGAAAAGCACTATATAAATAAAAATTACTTACTTACTTACTTACATTTAAAAATGAAGATAAATGTTAATCCATTGCAAATTGAAAGGCTCATTAGAAGTCCACTTTGTATCAAGTATCCACACTGATAAATAACCGTTTGTTTTTCCCCGACAGTGCCTTTAACAAGACTCTTTGACAGAGCATTGGCAGCTAGAGCAGTGTGAACTCAGTAAGCTGATGTTAAGCATGTTGCAGCATTGGGTGTTTATTACACTATGACCGTTTTCCTCCAATTAATTGATTTAAAATAATCCCAATATATTGGTATCCCCCCTACATTATCACATTGTAAAGGCTGGCTCTGTGGTTGAAGCTGGACTCACTGGTGACAGTTGCTGAGAGGAGATCATTGGACAAACTACTGTCCACCATCATCCTCTCAACACTGTCATCAGTGAGCAGAGAAGCAGAATGAGTGCACGAATGCTCCTCCCATGATGCAACACTAATAGACTCAGGGACTCATTCATTCCTTGTGGTATTAGATTAATTCTGAGTTCGGGGGCAGGAGTGGAGTGAAAGTATCTGGATGTTCTGTTCTATGTTAATCTTTGTAATCTTTGTTTTTGTTATTTTTCTTTGATCTATGTTCTTTATCTTTAGACTTAGATTGTGTCATCTTGTTCTTTCTCTTTATTTCTCTTTGTTCTTGTTCTTATTTTATTTTTAGTTCATTTTTTATGAAAAATTGCTGTATTTGCTGTGGATAATTTGGAAAAAAACAATTTCATCATTAGATCAATAAAGTTCTACCTAAACTAACCTAACCTTTAGCCCTTGTATCTCTATGCGCATCGTAACGCAAGATTATTTCCACCCTTGGTAACAACATACTAGACTAGAACAGCTTTTTCTTTCTAACTCCATAAGATGGTCTAACTCTGCTCCCCTTTCTGTGTTTTGATCGCAGGACATGTGAGGTGTGAATATGGTTGACCCAAATACTATCGGCTGCCTGGCCCTGATGGGGGCCAGTGGTGGGGGAGGTCTGCGTGACTTGGACTCTCGTTGGCTCGTGTCGATCCTAACTTTAGTGGAAGAGCAACCATGGCAGTCCTTTAACAGACTTCATTCTGTCGGATCCAAATGAATAAAAGAGGACGGGCGTTGAGTCGGGATCACGTTGCTACTGAGAAGAAGACGGGGCCCCCGGTCGTACATGTGACAGGAGAAGGGACCGTCACACAGCTATGTAACAGGACAACCATCCAATGTGCTGCGTGACCATCAACGCACGGCTGTGATCCAGGCCACGTACGTGTCGGCCTCGCAGGCGGACCAGGTTTCTGTGTGACTCCGAGGCTCGTGGATGATGGATGTTTAGGATATTTCACCCGGAAGGACGACAAGTTTTTGGATAAAGGTTTTATACCGAGCGTGCAGGGATGCCTCGCAACAGAGCCCTCTCCGAGCCGGAGTACTCCGCCGAGTACTCGGCCGACTGCTCCGTGACTTTGACCTCTGACCCCGGACAGGCGGTGGGTCGAACGCACAAGGTGACCGTCCGGAGTTCGGGATGCTGCCTCTGCCTGCCGCGCTTCATGCGTCTCACCTTCGCGCCGGAGTCCCTGGAGAACCTCTACCAGACCTACTTCAGACGGCAGAGGCACGAGACCCTGCTGGTGCTGGTGGTCTTCGCCGCCCTGTTCGACAGCTACGTGATCATCATGTGTGCGGTGGTGTTCACCTCCGACAAGCTGGCGTCGCTCTCGGTGGCGGCGGTCGGTCTGCTGGCCAACATAGTACTCTATCTGCTGTGCCGGTTCGGGGTGCTGCCGGATCGCATAACCCGGCGGGTGGTGCCGTACGCCCTGTGGGTGCTGATCGCGGCTCAGATATTCTGCTACCTGGGCCTGAACTACGCCCGCTTTCACCAAGCCAGCGACACTGTGGGTTGGCAGGCCTTCTTCAGCTTCTCCTTCTTTCTGACTCTGCCTCTGAGGTTGACGCCTATAGTGCTCATAACCACCGTGTCGTGTGGGGTTCACACCCTGGTGCTAGGGGTCACTATTGCCCAGCAGCAGCAGGAGGACATCCAGGGAGCGGCGCTGAGCAGGCAGGTAAGAAGAGTTCTGGTTTAAATCCTGACGCACGGTTCTTTTTAGTTGTATGTGATGTTTGGAAAAAAAGATGCAACAAAATGATTTAAATAAACAATATATAGTAAATGAATTAGAAGTAAGTAAGTAATTTGTATTTATAGAGCACTTTTCCAGACCAGGGTCACAAAGCGCTTAAACAATCAAAACAATATTCAATAAAGTATAAACTTTAAAGATCAAGATAAAACTGATAACAACACATCAGTTTCAGAAAATCAAAGAAAAGCCTAAACAAATAAAAACATCTTAAGATGTTTCTTGAAGGAGTCAGTAGATCCATCAAGCCACACATAACACATCTGGTTCTTACTTTCAGATCTATTCATGGTCAGGCTCCTCCTTACATCACTGATCTGATCCAGACTTACACCCCAGCTCGGGCTCTGAGGTCAGTGGATCAGAATCTACTTATGGTTCCATGCACACGGTTCAGGACCAGAGGAGAGAAATCCTTCCAGACTGTTGGAACGATCTTCCTCTCTCTTTGTGTTTGATGATCTACTGACTCCTTCAAGAAACATCTCAAGACGTTTCTATTTGTTCAGGCTTTTCCTTGATTTTCTGGAACTCCTGTGTTGTTCTCAGTATTATCTTGATCTTTAAAGTATATACTTTATTGAATATTGTTTTGATTGTTAAAGCGCTTTGTGACCCTGGTCTGGAAAAGCGCTATATAAATAAAAATTACTTACTTACTTACTTACTTACACATAACAACCTGACGTATGTACATAAAAATCTTTTCTAAATTTTAAGCGTTTATTTTTTCCGACAGCGTCTGTAATGTTGCAGTAACTCGGCTAAATAAAAACCGACCATCACTTGCCAAACATCTCGTTCTATGTCTAACGTTGCTTCAGTTTTCTAAACTTTCAAGCTCATGCTCAGTTTCCTCCCGACCTTCTCTTCTGATGGAAAAACTGTTGTTTTCAGCTTTTGGCAAACATCGTCATCTATGTGTGCGCCATCACCATCGGCGTCATGTCGTACTACATGGCCGACAGGAAGCATCGGAAGGCCTTCCTGGAGGCCCGACAATCGCTGGAGGTGAAGCTCAACCTGGAGGAGCAGAGTCAGCAACAGGTGGGATGTTGTACAAGAACAGAATGATACTGATGACGACTGATGATCGAAGGAATGACACCATCTACAAGTGATTAGATACAGTATCATGATTCTGGTAGGATTGTGTCCTCAACATCTTCTCACCCAAAAAATGATCTATACTAGCAAGACATTTTCATAGCAAATGGAAAATAACCTGCAGTTCCACAGGAGACACTTGTCTCTGGAGGCACAACAAGAACCATCACAAGCAAGTGGTGACATGACTTGTTTTATTCTGGCATATTCATTGAAAACACTGATAAAGCCTACGAGCTAAGGTGGAGTAGGTGATCTTCAAAACTCTGTGTTCATGCTGCATTTTGGATTATAAAGTCCAGCAATGATACAACTTTTTCTTCTGGTGCTTTCACATAAAAAGAAAGAAAGAAAAGAAACTGTGGGACAAATTGTTGCAAACCAGACCAGGACAGTGTTTCTCAGTTTTTGAAGAGATGTATCGAAGAGTATTACACAGGAGACCAAAATGTATTAGAACATTTAATTGATTCCTAACAATCAACGATGTATTAAAAAAAATCTTCCTTCCTATCTTTAAGGTTTGAATCTCGTCCACAGAACGATTGTTTTTTTTATACTGGCTGATCACTGTGAAACATTTTTGAATTGATCAAACATTATCCCTCACCTGAACAATTAAATGAGTGTTGGACAGAAAATAATGACTAGTTTTTAATATGTCTTATTATGTTGTGTAACACAGGTTGAAGATCTTAGAATGAAGTGATGTGTTCACAGTGATTTTTTGCAATAAAAGAATAAAAAAAATTAACATTAATCACAATAATTATGAAGGAATCCACATTTTTACAATGTCCATTTATTAACTCCCATATATAGAAAGTATTCAACAAGGTCGTTTCTCAGCGGAAAAAAGATGCAGTAAATACTGTGAACGTCAAATGCAAAAAAACTTTACTTTAAGTGGTCATTGGTGATAATAACAATCAAATTGATCAGAAAATATATTATACAAGATATATTTTGTATGTAATATTAAGAGTAAATGTATATTTTGACAAGAAATTAAAACAAAAAAACACTTTACGTATATATTTGAACAAATGATGACCCGTTGAACCCATGATCAGTATGTGAGGGTCTCTGTATATGTCATTTCAAAATGTAAGGTAATAATCCTCATCAAATAAAGAGACTGAGACCGAGAGCGATCACGCCGGTCACCGGTAGTTCCCCTGGCAACCGATCTCTTGAGCAGCAGTCGGCTGCATTCATAGATCCATCCCACTCAGCCGTTTGTTTCCATTGGCTTATCTGTCAGCTTTGATAAGAATATTGACTGTTACCAGACCAGAGTGTGTTTGTCCCTCTGCAGCACCGTAATAAATATGTGACGACCACTTTCAACTGTGTCTGCTTGACTGTTATGTTGTCTGACGCTCCAGGGATGTCCCGGCATCCTCGCTCACACTTGGTCCAAGGGGACGCCAACATTTCAGGCCAAATGATGTTACAAACAACTGTTTATCTTATGCATATTTTTAATCATTGTTTGTCAAAATCAGAAATCCTTTATTTGTCCCGCGAGGGGAAATTCAGTTTAAACAACAGCAAGCGCGATACGTCAAATAAAAAAAATAAAAGACACCCAGAAATAGAATAATAAAATGAAAAGAAAGATCTAAATAGAATAGAATAAAAATTGCCCTATATTATCCTATATATTTACAAAAATAACAAGAAGAAAATAAAAAAGAAAAGGTGCTGTTAAATATTTATCTTGCTGAGTTCTTGTTGTGGAGTCTGTGGCAGCAGGGAGGAAGGACCTGCGGTACCTTTCCCTCACACACCTGGGATGGAGCATCCTATCTCTGATGGAGCTCCTCAATGCCCTCATGTGTGCTGGAGAGGGTGAGATAAATTCTTCCTCAGGAGGCCAGCTTTCTCTGTATCCTCCTCCCAGACACTTCCTCACAGGATCAGGGGCGCTCTAGGACGTAACCGGCCTTCTTAATAATGCTGTCCAGTTTAGCCCTATCCTTTGCTGTCATGCTGCTCCCCCAGCAGACCACACCGTTGAAGATGGCAGAGGCCACTACTGAGTCATAGAATGACTTCAGAGTGACCCCTGACAAACGACCTCAACCTCCGGAGCAGGTAGAGTCTACTCCGCCCTTTTTATAAAAGCAGCAGTGTTATCCACCCAGTCCAGGCGGTTGTTGAGGTGAACACCCAGGAACTTGTAAGACGTGACAATCTCAATGTCCTGTCCCCGGATGTTCAGTGGTCTCATTTAATCGAGCTGTAGAACTCTCTTGCTGTTATTTAAAAGGTGATCTTCCCACAATTATCCATGCATTTCATAACATTACACTTGCAATACATGACAACATTTATAAACTTGGTTATTGGAGCTTTATGACATGATCTTTAGTACATTTAACTGTTTGCCTTTCCTGCTACCGTTCACAGGAGAGGCTGTTACTCTCCATCCTCCCGAAACACATCGCTGACGAGATGCTGCAAGACATGAAGAAGGAGCCCAGTCAGAAGGAGATGCAACAGTTTAACACCATGTACATGTACAGACATGAAAATGTCAGGTATGGAAAACATACTTCTTATAGTATAAATAGAATAGTTAATTTGTTTTTTAATTGACAATTTTTGTACAAAGATCTCAAGTCGATTGTAAAGAACTGAGTAAAATGTTATGGCGCCACCATGATTCAATATACTGCACACAAGCCGTCAGCTTAAGTATCACACATTTGTAAAGGCTTTTTATTTTGCACTGCAGTAAGAAACGTAGTAATATAGATGGTGTATTTCAAGGTGTTAAAATGTACTTATTGAAATATTAGACAAAAGCCAAGTTCTGCTAATTACTTGATTCTGTTTTTATTTAAAGGTATAATAGACAAAATATTTTATATATTTTATTATATTTATAAACATGTTTTCTTCTTTTCTTTCAAGATTTACAATTTTTTTTTATTTAATGAATATGTGTTATCATAATGTTTAAATTAAATAAGGCTGTCAAAAAAATGATATAATTACAGATTTCCACATTGTTGTTATTGAAATCATCCTTAACAAGATTTATTTTGGAGATCAAATGTTCTTTGTTAGTGTTTTAAATATCAATGTCATACTACTAAACCTGGTCCTTCTGCTGAGACTTGACTAATGTGTGGTTCTGTTGTGTTGGACAGCATTTTGTTCGCGGACATCGTGGGCTTCACTCAGCTGTCGTCGTCGTGCAGCGCTCAGGAGCTTGTGAAGCTTCTCAACGAGCTCTTCGCTCGGTTTGACAAACTGGCCGCCGTGAGTTTTCCGTCTCTTCCCATCAGTCCTGCTTTCATTCTCATGTTATTCAAATTGGAAACGTCTGCTTTAACATCTACGTTTGGCTTCAAGAGAAATCTTCGAAGCTGATTGGCAAAGACGATTCTCATCACGTCTTCATAAAAAGAAGAATGAGAACAATTGATGGAAAAACTAAAACTAATTCAAAATGTAATGTATTGTAGCAAATGAAGTCTTAACCACTAATCTCTGTAGAAGAAACGGTGACACTAACCATTCACATTTTAAATGAATATTTTTCCTTTTGCTGATCTGACTTTGTACAAAGCCCCAGACATGACATGGTTAGAAAAATGTATATATACTGTATATATATATATATATGTTACATATACATGTCACTAGCATAATTCAAGGAACACTTGCATAAAATTAAGTGTTAAATGACAGCCTTACCTTTAGAATGATGAATATCTGTTTCTACTCTCATTTAGTTTCATTATGTAAACCTGATTTGATATTTGCATTGTAAATTTCAGCATGGCTTAGAGAAAAGATGTAACACATACACATATATATATATGTATATATATATATATATATAATATAATAAATATATATAAACATATATATATATATATATATATGATACGAGTATATATATATATAAAAAAACATTTACTGAGTAAAATTTTTTTCTCCACACAGTGCTTGTAACAGAACTAGATAAAATAATAATAATGATGATTATCTGTTTTTATTAAGCTTTTGTCATCTTTTCTACAATGAGGACAGTTCCAACTTCTTACCATTCATTTATTATTGTAAAATTAATGCATTTTTCTCTATCGTTCTAACTGCCTAATCATTACCTTTAATTTTTTAAATAAAAGATTTCAAGCTGCCTCACATGTCTTTCCCTGTGTGTGTCCGTCATGAGGGCGTGTTCATGATACGAATATTGATCGGAACAAAGTCAAAGTTGTCTTCCTCTGCACATTATCTTTTCTATCTCCCTCATGCACTTCCTGCTCGATCATCTCCTGGAGGCCATTAACCCATTACAATCTCAGCATTAGCTGGTGAATAGTTTGAAGGAGTAGGGTTTAAAGTATTTATCTATAAGGTGCACCAGATTATAAAGCGCAATCAAATGATGCAGCTTATTTTCATTTATGGGGTGCACAGGATTTTAAAATGATAGGAGCAGTGTGGCTGTTATCCTCGTACTACTTAATACTACTGAGCTTTCCTAAGTAATACATCAGACCCTGGTGTACCCTAAAAATACATAAAAATCAGTACCAGAATTGATACATAAGGACGAGTTGAATTTCAGGAGGAACTGTAGATATTTAAGGAAATTAAAGGATTTAAAGTGTACTTCATACATAGCCAGGTTTCTTGATAGTTTTAATGAAAAATCTCCATACAACATTGTTCATACAACAGTTTTTTAATGAACAATCACATGGTCACTAACTGTTTTTAATGTTCTAGACAGTAAGTAAGTTATTAATTATTTATATAGCTTTTCAGACAAGTGTCACAAAGGCTTTAAAATCAAAAAATCAAAGTTATATTTAAAGATCAAGATAAAACTGATAACACAACAGGAGTCCAAAATAAGGAAAAGCCTAAAATAAAAAGTCTTAAGATGTTTCTTAAAGGAGTCAGTAGACTCCATCAAGCGCAAAGAGAGAGGAAGCACAGTGAGCTAATCAGTTACTAAACAAGTAACTGTATACTTTGTAGTATGGTGGATTTAGCTCTTTATCTGAAAATGACTTTAATTATGATTGAATGGATACAAAAATATATTATATAATTATATAAATATAAGAGTTTTTTGATACCCTGCATGATGCATAGTTTTTTCACTTCCTTTAGAAATATCACCAGCTCAGAATCAAGATCCTGGGGGACTGCTACTACTGTATCTGCGGGCTGCCAGACTACAGGGAGGACCATGCAGCGAGCTCCATCATGATGGGCCTGGCCATGGTCGAGGCCATCTCGTAAGTCCCTTAAAATGGATGGATTTTTGCAGTGAGGATGTGTTTCTCATTTACTCAAGTTTTATAAGAGGACTTTAACTTGATGTAGTGATACATTTAAATGTATTTATACTTATGAAAAGTCTACATAAAGTCCACAACTGACAAACTGTTATGGAGAAAACAATTCCCATAAAATCCAGGGTTGGCACATTCGTACAAAGAGAATACTTCAAAACAGGAGTCCGTTCCATCGCTCCAACACGACATCACTTCCGGTTCTTCTGCTTCGCTTTGTGGAGAAAGATGAACAATCAAGAGTGTGTCACAGGTTGTTTATTCGCCGCTACAAGTCAAACAAAATACAAGCTTTACGATTGGACCGGACACACTTTGTCTCGGCGACTGTACAGGTCAATAGTCCCGGGAGAAAAGGCCCCGATCTGTAGAAACATTGCTATATTTAAGGCAAATTTCCCACCCAGGGGGTCGTCCTTTCCGGCCAAATGGTTCTTTCAAGTTCCCTGTGCCACAATCCCCTGTGGAGAGTACTTCCTAATTTTGTTTCCTTTTCTAATCATTCAAATGTTCTCGGGTGGGGGTTTCCATCTTTTAGCCCCCCTTTCCCGGGTGAGTCTTGCTTCGTTCTTTGATCTACGATTTAAGGTGTGATTTGCAGATAAACAGATGTTTTAAATAACCGGTGTCGTATCTAATTCTGATCCAAGCTTGCCTTGAACCAGTGAATCAGTCTGGAGTGGAATGTTGATTGTAAATGTGTAGTCAAACGTTTAAACTCTTAGTTTATACTTTATATTTTGATTATCTTTTAGCATTAATTTAAGTATGGCGTATACGTATAGTGTATAATAATTTTAATCTAACATTGGTTTTTGATTTCGAAACATGTGGGCCTGTGTTTTTTTGACCTGAGACAGTATAGCAACTAAATGCTCAAAAATAATCATAATGTATAAATGCATAATGTTAACATCAGTTTCTTACAATGACCAGGTATGTGCGCGAGAAAACCCAAACCGACGTGGACATGCGAGTGGGTGTCCACAGTGGGACCGTCCTGGGAGGCGTGCTGGGTCAGAAACGCTGGCAATACGATGTTTGGTCCACCGATGTAACTGTAGCCAACAAAATGGAAGCAGGAGGGATACCAGGGTAAGTTCCCCCCAAAAAAACAGCTCTTTGTTTCCCCATTACCAGTGTTGTGTCTGAACGCGTTCATTAAACAATAGTTCATGAACTAGTTCATATTTTGGGCAAACCTGGAGTGAACGTGTCATATTACTACCTGAATAACCTTCTGTGAACACATTTATTCTTGTTTCTGTTAACAAACTCTCAGTTCAATCTTCATTCAAGGGGGCTACAGATGAGCAGGTGAACCCCTGCTTGAACACACTGTTAGGTCAGGTTATTGGTAGAACTTTATAGTTATTTTCCAATAAAACACAGCAATACAGCAATTATTCATAAAAATAAAAATAAGAACAAGATGTACAAAGTAAAAATAAAAAAGAGAGAAAGAACAAGATGATACAATCTCAGGCTAAAGATAAAGAACATAGATCAAAGAAAAACTGCTTACGTCATCAAAACAAAAAGCAGGACGTCGGCTACACACTTTTAAACATTCAGATAGTTTAAACATTCAAAAGTTTTATATAGAGTTTGACGAGGAAATCTGACGAGTAATTACGATCTTAAACCAGATTTAAACATGTTATTTAAACTATGAACTGCAGCAATAGTAACGTGTTAGCAGCAGAGATAGTATATTTGATATTTTGTTATTACATTAGCTAACGACATATTTTTATGACTTCAAATCAGAAGCAATCTTGTATTCCTTCTTAGGCGTTTAAAACTGTCTTTTTATTTGAATCTATGTTTAGGCATTTTATTTTAACATTTGTCCTGCAATGCGTGGAATTGTTAGGGGTTTCTCTGTTCCGGAGAACCGCCCCCCCCCCCCCCCCGTGCGGGGGTGGGGGGAGGGGGGGCGGCCCCGGGGGGGGTTTTGGAAAAAATGGTGTTTCGGGTATTTTTGGAAGGGGGGGGGAAAAACCTGGGGGGCCGGGGGGGGGGGGGGGGGGGGGGGTTCGCGGGGGGCCCCCCCCGCCCGGCGGGGCGGGAAGGACCAAAAGGGGGGGGTTTTTTTTTGGGGTTTTTGGGTGTTCCCCCCCCCCCCAGTTTTAGGTGGGGGGGTGGGTGTTGGCGCTTCCCCCCTGTTTGGGGGGGGGGGCCCCGGGGGGGGGGGGGGGGGGGGGGGGGGGGGGGGGTTTTTTTTGGGGGTTTGGGCGGGTTCCGGGGGGGGGGGGGGGGGGGGGGGGGGGTTTGTTTGTTGGGTCGGGGGGGGGGGGGGGGGGGGGGGGGGGGGGGTGTGTGTGGGGGGGGGGGGGGGGGGGGGGGGGGGGGGGGGGGGCGGGGGGGGGGGGTTTGTTTTTTTTTTTTTTTTTTTTTTTTTTTTTTTTTTTTTTTTTTTTTATTTTTTTTTTTTTTTTTTTTTTTTTTTTTTTTTTTTTTTTTTTTTTTTTTTTTTTTTTTTTTGAATGAAATATAATAACAAGTCAAACTCTTCCTGAAATGATTACAAACAGAGATAGAGTAAAATAAACCTTCTGAGAACTTTATCATTTGATTGCTAACGTTCGAACCGTGTAGATGCTTCTAATGACTGACAGTTGTCCTCTTGTGTGTTGAGCAGTCGTGTGCACATCTCTCAGAGCACCATGGAGTGTCTTCACGGTGAGTTCGATGTGGAGCCGGGCAACGGGGGAGAGCGCTGTGACTACTTGAGGGAGCGAGGCATCGAAACCTTCCTAGTGTTGGTTCCCAAAGGCCCGGTGGGGAAGAACGGCATCAATGGTGTTGTGAGTCCAAACTAATTTTTCATCATCTTACCTTTCAAATGTGTTCATGTGTTGTATTATGTAAGTAAGTAAGTAAGTAAGTAATATTTATTTATATAGCGCTTTTCCAGACCAGGGTCACAAAGCGCTTTAACAATCAAAACAATACTCAAAAAAGTATATACTGTACTTTAAAGATCAAGATAATACTGAGAACAACACAGGAGTTCCAGAAAATCAAGGAAAAGCCTGAACAAGTAGAAACGTCTTAAGATGTTTCTTAAAGGAGTCAGTAGATCATCAAACACAGAGAGAGAGAAGATCGTTCCAAAGCTTAGGAGCAACAGCCTGAAAAGATTTCTCTCCTCTTGTCCTGAACCGTGTTCAGGAACCATCAGTAGATTCTGATCCACAGACCTCAGAGCCCGAGCTGGGGTGTAAGGCTGGATCAGATCAGTGATGTAAGGAGGAGCCTGACCATGAATAGATCTGAAAGTAAGAACCAGAATTTTAAAGTTGATCCTGAAAGAAACTGGAAGCCAGTGAAGAGTTTTAAGGATCAGAGAAATGTGAGTTCTTCTACTAGAGCGGCTCAGAATTCTCGCTGCAGAGTTCTGAATCAACTGCAGGCGAGACAGCTCCTTCTTGTTAAGACATGAAAACAAACTGTTACAATAGTCCAGACGAGAAGAAACAAACGCATGGATTACAAGCTCCAGATCATGTTCTGACAACATTTTCCTAAGTTTAGAGATTTTTCTCAGTTGAAGGAAACAGTTTCTGGTCAGTTTTCTACAGTGTTGAACAAGAGACATGTCTTTATCAAATACAACACCCAGGTTTCTCAGGCTCAGTTTGACAGACTGACCTAAGTCACCCAAGTACTGACTCAACCCTTATGTCCACAACTTTAGAAGCTGTCGGTGACCTCGTCCAACGGAAACTCGCCTCAGCTCATCAACACCACCGAGTGCAACGGTAGCGTGAACACTGCCTGCACCACACCGGAGGAGCCAGAGGAGCTGGACACAAGGGTAACCATCATGTGGCCTCCGGTTATTTTCCACTGAGATAACACAATGTTTCTCTGTCTGGACCAAACTCCCAAGAATAATTATGACACTGTTTGTACGTTATGCATGTTTATTTATAAGATGGCCTTTTTGATGTTACATTGCAGCCCTGAAGCAATTTCTTATAATAAACATGCTCCATAAATTGTCTCTCTTCAAGATTAGAACTACTTTTGTAGTCTTATTTTGAATTAAATCTGGCTTTTTTCAAGTGGCTTAATCAAGAGGGAATCAAGCCTCCAGAAATAAATATAAACTGTACATTATAGTGATCAGAACCTTTTGTTAGCCCCTGGGTATCGCCTGAAAACAAATGTGTATGAGGTATGCCTTGTGTTGTCTCTAAGTCAAGGTGAACGACCTCCACTACTGCACATGTATTAAGGGAAGCCAGGAAGGGTCACATTGACCCTATAATAACACAAGGGTTAAAGACATTTTGGTAAATATACATAGTAAATATACACAATATGTTTTAATTTGCAGGGCAGTTCAAATAAAATGTTATATTTAAATCCTAAGGATAGGTTTTGGACTTCTGCAGCCCTAGCAAACAGTGAAAGCATTTATGTTTTGTTTTCTGTACTGTTACAGGTGGTGAATCCTTCTTTTCCGAACCCACGACGAAGGCTGCGTCTGCGGGATCTGGCCGCAAGAGTCATCGACGCACAAGAAAACGAGCAGGAGCTCAATAAGCTGCTGAACGAGGCTCTGCTGGAAAGAGAGACGATCCAAGCGTGAGTAGATGAAACATCTGCTGGTTTTCATTCTAAGGCAAAACAAATCTTCCCAGTTCTGAGCTCATCGTTTTCAATCTCAAAGCCTAGAGCTGTGTTCGATGAATTACAGTTTCTTTCATTTGTTTTTTACGAGTTAAGATCATTTCTTCCTCAAGCATTGCAAATCTGAAATATTGAAAATTTCAACGACAATAAAATGATCTATATTTATCAAAGTAAGCGAGTCATTGGTTTTTTTGTTGCATGTTATGAACAACCGTGATATTCTTTTCCTCAACAGTTCAAAGGGGAAACACACCAACCCGCTGTCCTTGAGGTTCATCGATCCGGGCCTGGAGACTCGCTTCTCTGTGGAGAAGGAGAAGCAGAGTGGAGCTGCGTTCTGCTGCTCCTGCATGGTGCTGCTCTTCACGGCTGTCATGGAAGCCCTGGTCGACCCGCAGTTCGTTGGACTTTTTTATTTGATCTTGTTCAAGTGCATACTTCCATTTGTGAACCAACTTAATTTTAAAAGGAAAAAAAAAATGTGAATATATACAGTTGCAATCAAAATTATTCAACCTCCGACTTACCCTCTGCAAACAAGGTTATTGGCAAAATGTTCAAATTAGAAACTGTTTGCAATAAACAAATCAAACAAGAGCAACTTAGATCGCTCAACACAACTAATATTACAAGTGGTTTCTCCAAATACAACACAAAATCTCATTTTTAATGACCACTGCAGTGACAAAATTATTCAACCCCTTCATGACAAGCAACTTTAATTCTTACTAAAGCACCCTTTTGCTGTTATGATCCGCTGCAGACGTGATGCAGAGCCAGACACCAGCTTCAGGCAGCGTTCCTGGGGAATCTTGGCCGATTCCTCACGGACAAAGGCTTCCAGTTCACCAATGTTTCTTGGGTTTTTCAAATCCCACAACAGATTTTCAATGGGGTTCAAGTCAGGCGACGGTGATGGCCGATCTAATGTCTTCCAGGACTTCTTCTGAAACCAAGCCTGGGTGGACTTTGAGGTTTGCTTGGGATCATTGTCCTGTTGGAAGGTCCAATGACGTCCAAGCTTCAGCTTCCTCACAGACAGCATGACAGCCCCAGAGCATCACTGAGCCACCAGGTGTTCTCCTCCGCATATGCCTCATTCTTCCTCCTCCAGACATACCACTGATCCATAGGCCCCTGAAAAGTTCCAGTTTTGTTTTAATCGCTCCATCCTAAAACAACCCCAAAAAACCACAAACCAAACCAAAAAAAAATTTACCCAAAAAAAAAAAAAAAAAAAAACAACCAAAAAAAAAAACAAAACAACCCCCGCCAAAAAAAAAAAAAAAAAAACAACCCCAACCACACACCAAAAAAAAAAAAAAAAACCAAAAAAAAAAAAACCCCCCAAAAAAAAACCCCTAAACTAAAAAAAAAACACCCCCCCCTTTGTTTTAAAAAAAAAACAAAACAATTAAAAAAACCACCCCCTTTTCTTTCCCCCCCGTTTTTCCCTTTTTTTCCTCCCCCTAAACCCCTTAAACCAATTTCTCCCTTTTTTTTTTTTTTTTTTTTTTTTTCCCCTCTTGTTTTTTTTTTTTTTTTTTTGTTTGTTTTGTGGCCCCGGGCGGGAAAAGCCCGGAACAGAATCCCAAAACCTCTTTGGCTTTTCAATATAGTGTTGAGCAAATTGGAGCCGACTTTTTTGTGCCTTTGGGTCAGTAGTGGTTTAGGTCTTGTAGGTCTGGCATGGAGCCCTTCAGCGTTTAGTGTCCGCCCTACTGTGGACCCTGAAGCCTCAGTGCTGCCACCGAGCCTTGCTGCAGGTCTTTCGCGGTCAGTCGAGGATTTTTAACCACCTGCCTACCCAGGACTCCGCCACCGCTTATAATATTAGTTGTGTTGAGCCATTTGAATTGTTCTTATTTGATTTTGTTTATTGCCATAGTTGCTAATTTGTACATTTTGCCAATAAACTTTATTTGCAGTGGGGGTTGAAAATGTTTATCTATAAGCATAAGAAATGCTTTTTATTTTCAAATAGCGCATGTAACATAGCAGTAGCACAGCTGTATAAGAAGAGGCTGATGACTGATAAAAATCCATAGATTAGCCTCATCACTGCGTCCTAGTGTTCAAACCATGTGAAATGAGTAGGGGTTTATATTTCGGAAGGTCATTATTTTTTAATTTTAAATTTATTTATGCTTCATCGTCCCTTTCAATAAAACAGTCAACTCTGAGTTTTTAGTTATTCGTATTATTATTAATTAAGAAGTCATTTTATTTGATATTTATTTATGTTTGCTGCAAGGGACAGTTGTGTATAACGTTAGTTCTTACCTGTTCACAATCAAGCCATAATTGATCGTGTTTCACGGCTCTGCTGCAGGCTGATGGCGAACTACATCACCTTCGGCGTCGGAGAAATCCTCCTGCTCGTCCTGACAATCTGTTCGCTGGCCGCCATTTTCCCCAGAGTAAGTTCATCCACCTTGTGTGTTTGTGCGCTTGCATGTGTGAGTGCGAGTTTGTATGTGCGTGAGAGTGAGTGTGTGAGCAAGCGTTGGCACACGTGTGTGTCTGGGTTACGTGTGTGTATGTATGTACGTTTTTTAATTTCTCCTAAGACTATAGAATCTTGAATAAACAGGATGCGCTCGTTCTGCTCTGTGTCGCTCGTAGGTCATGTAAGTAAGTAAGTAAGTAAGTAAGTTATATTTATTTATATAGTGCTTTTCCAGACCAGGGTCACAAAGCGCTTTAACAATCAAAACAATACTCAAAAAAGTATATACTTTAAAGATCAAGATAATACTGAGAACAACACAAGAGTTCCAGAAAATCAAGGAAAAGCCTGAACAAATAAAAACGTCTTAAGATGTTTCTTGAAGGAGTCAGTAGATCATCAAACACAGAGAGAGAGGAAGATCGTTCCAAAGCTTAGGAGCAACAGTCTGGAAGGATTTCTCTCCTCTGGTCCTGAGCTGTGTGTGTGGAACCATAAGTAGATTCTGATCCACAGACCTCAGAGCCCGAGCTGGGGTGTAAGGCTGGATCAGATCACTGATGTAAGGAGGAGCCTGACCATGAATAGATCTGAAAGTAAGAACCAGAATTTTAAAGTTGATCCTGAAAGAAACTGGAAGCCAGTGAAGAGTTTTAAGGATCGGAGAAATGTGAGTTCTTCTACTAGAGCGGGTTAGAATTCTCGCTGCAGAGTTTTGAATCAACTGCAGGCGAGACAGATCCTTCTTGTTAAGACATAAAAACCAACTGTTACAATAGTCCAGACGAGAAGAAACAAACGCATGGATTACAAGCTCCAGATCATGTTGTGACAACATTTTCCTAAGTTTGGAGATTTTTCTCAGTTGAAGGAAACAGTTTCTGATCAGTTTTCTGCAGTGTTGAACTAGAGACATGTCTTTATATAACACCCAGGTTTCTCAGGCTCAGTTTGACAGACTGACCTAAGTCACCCAAGTACTGACTCAACCCTGGAACCTTATCATCAGGAGCAATCACCAGTGTTTCAGTTTTGATTTCTTGCAAACAATTGACTAAGCTGTTCAGCCTTTGGGGCTCAGTTGGGTCAAAAGAGCAGTAGAGCTGGATGTCATCAGCAAAAATGTGATAAGAAACATCTGGAAATCTCTGAATGATTTTACCGAGTGGAATCAAGTACAGCAAAAACAATAAAGGACCCAGAACAGAACCTTGAGGGACTCCACACAACAGATCTGCCGATTCAGACCTCATTTGATTGGCAGATACACTAAAACTGCACCCAGAAAGATAAGATGAGAACCATTCTAACACAGACCCAGACAGACATACAGACAGACATGTGACCACATGATGGGCCGGAATTCAAGTTAACATAAAATTATTTATAAAGTATCATAAAGTTATTTGCACCCTGCTCAATTTGAAAATCTTTTTCTTTTTTTTTAAACCGAGATTATATCGCTTTTGAAATCAATCATTCAGCCATGCGGTCATGTGGTCTATAACTTCTGCAACACCAGATTCAACTACTCATGGAATACTATAAGTATATACATATCCCACAGTAACACAATATATAGCACATTTCGAATTGTTGCCTCTCTATGGTGAACATATCATATCTCAAGTGGCGGGCCATTGTGTGCAATATGAATAAACCTCATAATAGTGTCAAGATGAGACCATGGCTTGATAAAGAAAAGGTTACTCAAACAACGCTTCATTTGTGGAGCAAATCAATTACTAAGATCACAGATATTGATCTCCAAAAATAAACCTGGATTTTAAGAGTCAAAATCTATGTCTAAGGTGTTGTGAGCTTCCACAGTTTGATTCAATAAAATGCACATTATTGCCATTTCATGTAAGACACCAATGAATCATGACTAAACCAACAAGTCATTAGAAATGTTAAAAGTAAAGAAAACGAGGCTGATTTAAACGTTGAAATATTTTTTTATTTGTAGCATTTTTTTTCTTCTTACCATTGTTTGATTACTAATGAAACATATTACATATAGAAATAAATTGCTTGCACTCACCAACTTGAATCTCCTCCACATTCCCTGCTCACTTAAAATGTTTAAAATACATCCTCCTTAAGCCATTGTGTATATTAAGTAATATTTGGTGCCACTTATAAAGTGCCAATCACAGGACACGAGACAGACATGTCAATTCCCTGTATATGGTTCTTAGGATTAGCATTTCTCTGTCACCATTCACTTAACCATTGTGTTATCTCACAGTCAAGGTGACCGTGAGATAACGCCCTGACAGCCGGCCAGTGGTATCACCAGACTGCCAAAACAAACCACTAGTTATAACATGGAAATCAAACTCTATCTTTAACGTGAATGGAAACTGCAGTATTAACTTCCTTGTCACAGTAATGCATCGATGGATCAACTGGTGAGTTGGTCACATGGCCGGTGAAAGTGCAGAGTCACTGTGTACGACGCCGCCGGCTGTCAATCATGTCAATACATCGTCACCCGGACTGCTGGCATGCCGAAGTGAACGTTGATGTAACAGGATGAGTTTCATCTTCACTGTGTCACCATGGCAGCAGATATCCCTTCAGACCACTTCAGTTCTGATGCCTTGATAACTGCTCGGTCTAAAAGACGAGCCTGCGATCACTGACCAGTGGCATAATTACAATGGTTTCCTGGTGCTTTCAGTTATGTTTGGGTGAAAATTGTTACGCTTACAAACACACGAGAGGCTCTGACTTCCTTGAGAAAAACATGCCACGTGTGTTTGGATTGTTTTTCAGCTGTTTCCGAAGAAACTGGTGGCCTTCTCCACATGGATCGACCACACGCGGTGGGCTCGGAACACATGGGCCATGGCGGCCATCTTCATCCTCACGTTGGCGGACGTCGTGGACATGGTGAGCCGATAATTATTGATTTGTATCAACTTTATTTACAAGACGTGTGTGTTGATTGATCGAGGCTGGACTGGTTGAAAGAGTCGATCTAAGTCGCAATATTAGAACATGTCTTTGTGAAACCATGGGAGTCAAAGAATACTAGCTTTTGATCTAAAAGGAACCTTCAACACACGCCAAGATGGAAACATTTATTTAAATGTATTTATTGATTTAAAGTTTCTCTAAGAATGGAAACATCTCTTTGATTTGATCTTTCATAAAGGTCTCTAGAGTCATTCATCGTTGGTCCTTTTTCTACAACCTGTTTGTCCAACAAAAGACACCTTAGCTTCGTCAATCGGTCATAAATAAAGGACGTAGTGATGCGTATGAACTCAGAGAATATTTTCTACTTTGTTTTTCTAATGAGGGATTTAGTGGTTTAGTGAAGATGTTATGAGATTATTGTTACGAGATTATAGACACATTGTGACCCTGGTCTGGAAAAGCGCTCTACAAATATTAGTTACTTACATTTTTAACCCTACTTATGATACACAAGAATAATAATAAAAACGTTTATCGCGATATAACTTCAAACTATGTCTTTCAATGAATTTGTTGCATTGGTGTTGGTTGTTTTGATATGTTGATGAGTTATTACACATATTACAAAAAGTGAATGGAAAGAATTATGAAAGAATTTTGAATAACTAAGATCATAGACATGTCGTTTACAGGTTTGGTGGCTGTTGGTGTGGATACATTTATATTAAATACTATTATATGAAAATTATGATAATAATTAGCATGAATACGTAGTTTTTTTTATTTTATTCCCAAAACATTTTTTATAAACTAGTGTAGTATTGTAAGTAAGTAAGTAAGTAATATTTATTTATATAGCGCTTTTCCAGACCAGGGTCACAAAGCGCTTAAACAATCAAAACAATAATCAAAAAAGTATATACTTTAAAGATCAAGATAATACTGAGAACAACACAGGAGTTCCAGAAAATCAAGGAAAAGCCTGAACAAATAGAAATGTCACAATAAAAAAAAAAAAAATAGAAATTGTCACAGACTTTGACATGTAGTAAACTATTAAGTGTGCTAGGAGAGAGGGAATGTCTTTTATATTCGTCATTCTAAGTTGATTACCATCAACATGGCAGTTTAGAGGAGTGGTCCCCAACCCCCAGTCCATGAGGTGTGTCTTACCGAACAAAAATATTTAATTAATTTATAGAATTTCTCTTCTATTGATTATTACTGCCTGAAATGTGTTCAATTTAAAAGCATTACATTAGCTTCTGACCTTCTACACATTAAGGTGCCAGTTTCAGTCAACTTACCGGTAACTAAAAGAGAAAAAAAACTAGTGACAATGTAAAACACAAACTCTAAATGAGACCAATTAGTTTTTAAAAAAAAATACAAGAACAGAATACGAAGTACAGGGTCTTGCTAAGTCAGCTGAGATGTATTTTACATGCACTTGTGCATTTAAGACAATTTATTTTAATTGTTAGGTGGACAGTCTCTTGAAAGCTGAAGTACATTAGACATTTTTATTTGTTCAGGCTTTTCCCTGATTTTCTGAGACTCCTGTGTTGTTATCAGTGTTGTCTTGACCTTTAAAGTATATATTTTATGAAGTATTGTTTTGATTGTTTAAGCGCTTTGTGACCCTGGTCTGGAAAAGCACTATTTAAATACAAAATTACTTACTTACTTACTTACATTAATAACTTAGGATATGTTTTTCTACACTTCATACAAACTCCATTAAGACGTGATGTGGTCTATATGTAGAATTTGAACTGTTAATACTATTGTGATGGTTTATGTCTGTTATGTGACTGAACTTTCTTTTAGTTAAGCTGTTTGCCCAAAACTGTGACTTCAGTGGCCGCCACAGTCGTGCCCTCCTCTTCCTCTGCGTGGCACAGTCCCGGCGGTTGTTTGGACAATCCCAAATATTACAGCTATATATCCGTGCTCGCTCTCATGGCCACCACCATGCTGGTCCAGGTCAGTCACATGGTCAAGCTGACCTTGATGCTGCTCATCACCGTGGCAACCTGGTGTGGTCAACATCTACAGCTGGAGAGACATCTTCGACCGCTATGACATGGTGCGTTTCCAGGACTACAGGTGAGGAGACCTTCAGCTGAACCTCGTTGCATGATGGTCATGGATTCTGTTCTCTTTCAGGTCCTCGCTGGTTCCCTCGAAGTTCACCATGACAGTCATGATCTTCATTATGATGGTCAGCTTCTATTATTTCTCCAGACATGTAAGTTTTTTTTCATCATTTATATAAATTCAAGCTTTGTAGCTTCACTTTTTAACATATATTGTAAATCATGACGGATGCAAAAATGTTTTCTTATTTCCTGTGACATTTGCGAAATTTCAAAGAACAGAAAACATTGTTATGATTAAAACATATTTTCAGAATTAATCATTTTAAGAACATGTATTTTTTTAATAAATTAAAATAGAATACTTTTATCTAATCAATGCACAATATACAATACACAATATGAAAAGTGAAACTTGAAATTAAATTGATTAATTGAAAAAGATAAATAAGAAATCGAAATATTTTTCTAAAATCTCAAGGCAATATAAACATTAAACAAATATAAAAGGAAAAAATTGACTTTGAAAAATGTAAGACTATAGAATAATATAATGTGCCTTCAGGAAAGAAAACTGTAAATAATCTATTTAGAAATGACAGAATCATATCAATCTTTAAATTAACTTTGTTAAGGATAAATCTGACTTATATCTAAGTTGATCAAAAATAAGAACTAGAGCAAGAGATTGATGGAAAATAAACAAGTTGAATTCTAAAATTGAAAACATATGGACTTGCAAGTGTAATTTATTGAAGGAATTAAATTATATAAGCATTGAAAATTACTAGTCTTCATCCACATGAAAAAAATATTTGATTGAAGTCTTAAACAAAGGAAACATAAAATAAATACCAAATTAATACTGGAGTTTAACAGTTCTTTGGGTAACTTCAATATAAAGATGAAAAATGGGTTAATAATGGAAGTTAAGGTTCTCAAAATGTGTTCTATATCTAACAAAGGACAAGAAAATAAAATAAAAGAATGAATAATTATAGATATAATCATAAACCTTTCCTTACAATATTATACTTAACTTTAAAAGAATCGTCAGAAAGAATGAAATATCTTCACGCTTCGGTCTTAATGTCTTTATCTCTCTCTTTCTAAATATAATATTTTTCTTATATGATTCATTCTAAACAAACACTGTTAGGATTGATAGAAATGGATACTATCTGTCCCATAGTTTATCTTTGAACTGGCATCTTTTTAGGTCCCAAAAAACATATTTTTTGATCTATCAACGATCTAGAAGGCCACATAAAATCACTTGTTCTATGCCTTTTATCTACCCTTGGAGAAAATGTTTGTAATGCAGTAATCCGACCAGATCCTTAATCGTATATTTGATCAGAGTTTTTGTTTTGATTGACACAGACAAAGATGACCCAATGATCAGTGTGTGACGCATGTTTTCTCATGAAGGTGGAGAAGCTAGCCAGGACACTGTTTCTGTGGAAGATAGAGGTCCACGAGCAGAAGGAGAAGGTGTATGAGATGAGGCGCTGGAACGAAGCTCTGGTCACCAACATGCTTCCTGAACACGTCGCTCGACACTTTCTGGGCTCGAAGAAGAGAGATGAGGTGAGGAACCGCTTGCATTACTTTAATACATTAACACTACAGTCTGGTTGACGCTGCTGTGTTCTGTGGTAGGAGCTGTACAGTCAGTCCTACGATGAGATCGGCGTCATGTTCGCGTCCATCCCAAACTTCTCTGACTTCTACACAGAGGAGAGCATCAATAACGGCGGCATCGAGTGCTTACGGTTCCTCAACGAGATCATATCGGACTTTGACAGCGTGAGTTTTTACAGCAGTATTTTGATGATATTCTCAAGCTGAATAAAGGTTGTGGGTAACTTGTGTTTTTACGTCAGATTTACCCAAATTGTTTGAAATACACAAACTAAGTTGTGTCCTCAAGCGTTTGGTAAAAGTGTTGGATTTAATTTTTTAACCTTTTTATGACAGTTAAAAGAATGTCTTTCAAGTTAGATTGAAAAATCTGTGATTCCCTTGAACTGTCTGTAATAACCTTGAAGGGCTTAAATAGAAATGAGTTTACAACCTAGGAATTTGTTTAACATTTATTTTTAGAGAAATACAAAAGTTCTCCTAATAAATCCAAGTGTTAGTGACATCCATATATTTTTAAGATCATTATACCCAGATATAGAAATTATTCTACAACCTTTATTTGATTGAATAAATTATAATACTTTGGTTATTGACTGTGATTTTGACATGAATTATGACATTATCAGCAGACAAAGATATTAGATTCTCAGTTGAATCCTTATCAATCATTATTGTAAATCAGTATTTAGATCTCATTATCAGATTTTTTTTTCACATTAATTTAGGGTTTACTTTTATAGGGTGACTTTGAATGTAAATAATTATTCTATGTTGATGGACGATTATTATTTTCAAATGCTTCTATGATTTCCTTGTTTTTAAATTCCATGGAAATATTACCCTTGGATTCTATATTTTAGGCTATTTACAGTTCAGTACAGTTGTTTTTCATCAATCTGTTGCTCTAGTTCTTCTGTTTGATAAACTTGAAAGGTATATTTATTTTTAATTAAAAGTAATTTAGAGACTGATAACATTCTTTAGTTTATAATTGTATAATTCACTATAGAAATGCTTCCGTATACTGAAGGGTTGTCCACACTTTCACAAGCTACTTTCAACATGACAAGGTTCCGAAAGATCTACGTTTATCAAAATGCTCAACAAAAGTAAAAACATACGTCACTCTGATGACCTGCACTGACAGCCAGGTTTGTATAGTAGCAGTACTGTACCAGTAGGATGGATATGTGGATTAAAAAAAAAATCATGTGGGAAAAGGCTGTGCTGAATAATGCTGTCAAGAAAGTAAAATATTTCCTCATATTTGGATACTTTATCTCTGAGAGTAACTTCCAAAGTTGTCCGTCAGTCCTGGCCTTAAGCTCAATGTTAATGCAGGGTCAAAATCTCAGTTGAAAAGTTCAGGTGAAGCAGATATTTCTTGATTTCTTTTTTTTTTTCTGGATGTCCCTCAGTTCTCCCTTTTACTGTTTCTGTTGATCTATTCTTTCTGCTTGGACCATCACACTCTTAACATTATTCTTATCAGTTTTTTCCCTTTACAAATTCACACTCAAAATCTCAAAAAATATTAATTCACATTATTTAGTTTAATTATTTTACACACTTTTATTTGACCTAAGTAACACCTTTATCAACAATAATAATAAAAATAACTTCAGTAAAAAACATATCAAATCAATATCAAAACAACAAAATAATATGTGCACAAAAATAGTAAAATCTGTCTCTGTCCTGTGCCTTATGTGGCTTCATTTGAACAATTCTGCCGTCCAACTGTCTTTTAACTTTTCTGCCGTACTTCCAGTAGAAGAATGACAGTTCCTAGCTTTTCTGTATTACTCAGGTCTGATGGCCATACTTCGGGAGGGAGAGCCCCAGCTCCCATTTTAGCTTACTACTCATGTCAACTAGCAATCTGTATGATCAGTCCGGACATCTCCAAAAAGAACAGTGATAGACCAGGAGACTCGCTTTTCCTCTATTCTGTGCTGGAGAACTCAGACCTCATCAAGTGAAAGCCTATTGTCTTATCCTTCTGGGCTCAAAAAATAAATGTCAGACAGCTTGACTACATATCGATGTTGGCGGTATTGAGTTAAAATGTCCGTGGTGGTGATGTTAGGAAAGATGGTATTTAAAAGTGTTGGATTAAAGTATGTTTATCAAATTTACTTCTAACACACGTATAACAGTATTATAATTCCATCAATGCTGGTATTATTTGTCTGCTTTGTGTGTGCGGAATGGAATTTGGGGAGTAGAGTCGTCTGTGGCAGGAATTGGACTCCAAAGGCCACCACCTCTGACCTCAAGTGTAATAGAACTTGTGAAGAACTGCACTAAACATGTAACAGCAGAAAGGATCTGGACATAGAACTGGAAACTTTTCTGGCCCCTTCTTCGCAATATAATTAGAATTAAATTTGTCTTTAAATCAAGATCTGATTACTCATCATTGTTTAAAGCTTTAAGTCAGTTTTTAATCCGACAGATAGTTAGTGAAACTTTCCAGGGTAGACTACATTCAGGCTCAGTGTTTATTATCATCACAAAAAATAAACTAGAGTATTGAATGGATAAATATTAGCGTGAGAAATGTCAAGTTCTTGTATAGACGATGTAATCTGAAGGAGATCAGTGACTGAAAAATAGTGGAGGGTGAGAGTCTAGCAAGTCAGCATAGGATGGTGGTTTGCAGGATGAATCTGGTGACAAGGAAGACGAAGAGGACAAAGGCAGAACAAAGGACAAAGTGGTGGAAGCCGAAACGACAGGATTGTTCTATGGTTTTAAGAGAGGAGTTGAGAAAGAATCTGGGAGGTCAGGGAGAGCTCCTAGATGACTGGACAACTACAGCTAATGTAATCAGGGAGACAGTTAGGAGAGTACTTGGTGTGTCGTCTAGAGGGAAAGTAGATAAGGAGACTTGGTGGTGGAATAGGGAAGTGCAGGACTATATAAAGAGAAAGAGGTCAGCAAAGAAAAAGTGGTAAACTGAGAAGACTGAAGAGAGCAGACAAGAGTACAGTGAGATGCAGCACAGGGTAAAGGTCAAGGTGGCAAAGGCCAATCAAAGGGCGTTTAATGACTTCTATGCTAGGTTGGAAAGAAAGAAGGGAGAGAAGGATTTATACAGGTTGGCAAAACGGAGAGATGGAGATTGGAAAGACGTCTAGCAGGTTCGGGTGATTAAGGATAAAGAGGGACATGTGTTGACAGGTGACACAGAAGTATAGGAGATGGAAAGAGAAGTTTGAAAAGAATGAGAGTAGAGTCGTGGAAACTAGACTGAGAGCAGAAGTCATCAGGCATTTGTGAGCAACAGTACAGTTTCATGCCTAGAAAGAGGACTACAGATGCATTTGCTTTAGGAATAAAGAGAAATACAGAGGAGGTCAGAAGGAGCTGCATTGTGTCTTTGTAGATCTGGAAAAAGCCTATGACAGGGTGTGAGAGAGGAAGTCTGGAGTGACAGAGAAGTATGTTGGTGCAGGACATGTATGTTAGACTGGTGCAGGACATGTATGTTAGACTGGTGAAGGACATGTATGTTATACTGGTGCAGGACATGTATGTTATACTGGTGCAGGACATGTATGTTATACTGGTGCAGGACATGTATGTTAGACTGGTGCAGGACATGTATGTTATACTGGTGCAGGACATGTATGTTATACTGGTGCAGGACATGTATGTTATACTGGTGCAGGACATGTATGTTAGACTGGTGCAGGACATGTATGTTAGACTGGTGCAGGACATGTATGTTAGACTGGTGCAGGACATGTATGTTATACTGGTGCAGGACATGTATGTTAGACTGGTGCAGGACATGTATGTTATACTGGTGCAGGACATGTATGTTATACTGGTGCAGGACATGTATGTTAGACTGGTGAAGGACATGTATGTTTCACTGGTGCAGGACATGTATGTTAGACTGATGAAGGACATGTATGTTAGACTGGTGAAGGACATGTATGTTAGACTGGTGCAGGACATGTATGTTAGACTGGTGCAGGACATGTATGTTAGACTGGTGAAGGACATGTATGTTAGACTGGTGAAGGACATGTATGTGTCACTGGTGCAGGACATGTATGTTAGACTGGTGCAGGACATGTATGTTATACTGGTGCAGGACATGTATGTTATACTGGTGCAGGACATGTATGTTATACTGGTGCAGGACATGTATGTTAGACTGGTGCAGGACATGTATGTTAGACTGGTGCAGGACATGTATGTTATACTGGTGCAGGACATGTATGTTATACTGGTGCAGGACATGTATGTTATACTGGTGCAGGACATGTATGTTATACTGGTGCAGGACATGTATGTTAGACTGGTGAAGGACATGTATGTTTCACTGGTGCAGGACATGTATGTTAGACTGATGAAGGACATGTATGTTAGACTGGTGAAGGACATGTATGTTAGACTGGTGCAGGACATGTATGTTAGACTGGTGCAGGACATGTATGTTAGACTGGTGAAGGACATGTATGTTAGACTGGTGAAGGACATGTATGTTAGACTGGTGCAGGACATGTATGTTAGACTGGTGCAGGACATGTATGTTAGACTGGTGCAGGACATGTATGTTAGACTGGTGGAGGACATGTATGTTAGACTGGTGCAGGACATGTATGTTAGACTGGTGCAGGACATGTATGTTAGACTGGTGAAGGACATGTATGTTAGACTGGTGCAGGACATGTATGTTAGACTGATGAAGGACATGTATGTTAGACTGGTGAAGGACATGTATTTTAGACTGGTGCAGGACATGTATGTTAGACTGGTGAAGGACATGTATGTTAGACTGGTGAAGGACATGTATGTTAGACTGGTGCAGGACATGTATGTTAGACTGGTGAAGGACATGTATGTTGGACTGGTGAAGGACATGTATGTTAGACTGGTGCAGGACATGTATGTTATACTGGTGCAGGACATGTATGTTATACTGGTGAAGGACATGTATGTTAGACTGGTGAAGGACATGTATGTTATACTGGTGCAGGACATGTATGTTAGACTGGTGCAGGACATGTATGTTATACTGGTGCAGGACATGTATGTTAGACTGGTGCAGGACATGTATGTTAGACTGATGAAGGACATGTATGTTAGACTGGTGAAGGACATGTGTTTAGACTGGCGCAGGACATGTATGTTAGACTGGTGAAGGACATGTATGTTAGACTGGTGAAGGACATGTATGTTAGACTGGTGAAGGACATGTATGTTTCACTGGTGCAGGACATGTATGTTAGACTGATGAAGGACATGTATGTTAGACTGGTGCAGGACATGTATGTTAGACTGGTGAAGGATATGTATGTTAGACTGGTGAAGGACATGTATGTTAGACTGGTGCAGGACATGTATGTTAGACTGGTGCAGGACATGTATGTTAGACTGGTGAAGGACATGTATGTTGGACTGGTGAAGACATGTATGTTGACTGGTGCAGGACATGTATGTTATACTGGTGCAGGACATGTATGTTATACTGGTGAAGGACATGTATGTTAGACTGGTGAAGGACATGTATGTTATACTGGTGCAGGACATGTATGTTAGACTGGTGCAGGACATGTATGTTATACTGGTGCAGGACATGTATGTTATACTGGTGAAGGACATGTATGTTAGACTGGTGAAGGACATGTATGTTATACTGGTGAAGGACATGTATGTTAGACTGGTGCAGGACATGTATGTTAGACTGGTGAAGGACATGTATGTTAGACTGGTGAAGGACATGTATGTTAGACTGGTGCAGGACATGTATGTTAGACTGGTGAAGGACATGTATGTTGGACTGGTGAAGGACATGTATGTTAGACTGGTGCAGGACATGTATGTTATACTGGTGCAGGACATGTATGTTATACTGGTGAAGGACATGTATGTTAGACTGGTGAAGGACATGTATGTTATACTGGTGCAGGACATGTATGTTAGACTGGTGCAGGACATGTATGTTATACTGGTGCAGGACATGTATGTTAGACTGGTGCAGGACATGTATGTTAGACTGATGAAGGACATGTATGTTAGACTGGTGAAGGACATGTATTTAGACTGGTGCAGGACATGTATGTTAGACTGGTGAAGGACATGTATGTTAAACTGGTGAAGGACATGTATGTTAGACTGGTGAAGGACATGTATGTTTCACTGGTTCAGGCAGGACATGTATGTTAGACTGATGAAAGGACATGTATGTTAGACTGGTGCAGGACATGTATGTTAGACTGGTGAAGGATATGTATGTTAGACTGGTGAAGGACATGTATGTTAGACTGGTGCAGGACATGTATGTTAGACTGGTGCATGACATGTATGTTAGACTGGTGAAGGACATGTATGTTGGACTGGTGAAGGACATGTATGTTAGACTGGTGCAGGACATGTATGTTATACTGGTGCAGGACATGTATGTTATACTGGTGAAGGACATGTATGTTAGACTGGTGAAGGACATGTATGTTATACTGGTGCAGGACATGTATGTTAGACTGGTGCAGGACATGTATGTTATACTGGTGCAGGACATGTATGTTAGACTGGTGCAGGACATGTATGTTAGACTGATGAAGGACATGTATGTTAGACTGGTGCAGGACATGTATGTTAGACTGGTGAAGGACATGTAGGACATGTATGTTAGACTGGTGAAGGACATGTATGTTAGACTGGTGCAGGACATGTATGTTAGACTGGTGCAGGACATGTTTGTTAGACTGGTGCAGGACATGTATGTTAGACTGGTGAAGGACATGTATGTTAGTCTGGTGAAGGACATGTATGTTAGACTTGTGCAGGACATGTATGTTATACTGGTGCAGGACATGTATGTTATACTGGTGAAGGACATGTATGTTAGACTGGTGAAGGACATGTATGTTTCACTGGTGCAGGACATGTATGTTTCACTGGTGCAGGACATGTATGTTAGACTGATGAAGGACATGTATGTTAGACTGGTGAAGGACATGTATGTTAGACTGGTGCAGGACATGTATGTTTCACTGGTGCAGGACATGTATGTTAGACTGATGAAGGACATGTATGTTAGACTGGTGCAGGACATGTATGTTAGACTGGTGAAGGACATGTATGTTAGACTGGTGAAGGACATGTATGTTTCACTGGTGCAGGACATGTATGTTAGACTGGTGCAGGACATGTATGTTAGACTGATGAAGGACATGTATGTTAGACTGGTGCAGGACATGTATGTTAGACTGATGAAGGACATGTATGTTAGACTGGTGAAGGACATGTATGTTAGACTGGTGCAGGACATGTATGTTAGACTGGTGCAGGACATGTATGTTAGACTGGTGAAGGACATGTATGTTGGACTGGTGAAGGACATGTATGTTAGACTGGTGCAGGACATGTATGTTATACTGGTGCAGGACATGTATGTTATACTGGTGAAGGACATGTATGTTAGACTGGTGAAGGACATGTATGTTAGACTGGTGCAGGACATGTATGTTAGACTGGTGCAGGACATGTATGTTATACTGGTGCAGGACATGTATGTTAGACTGGTGCAGGACATGTATGTTAGACTGATGAAGGACATGTATGTTAGACTCGTGCAGGACATGTATGTTAGACTGGTGAAGGACATGTAGGACATGTATGTTAGACTGGTGAAGGACATGTATGTTAGACTGGTGCAGGACATGTATGTTAGACTGGTGCAGGACATGTATGTTAGACTGGTGCAGGACATGTTTGTTAGACTGGTGCAGGACATGTATGTTAGACTGGTGAAGGACATGTATGTTAGTCTGGTGAAGGACATGTATGTTACACTTGTGCAGGACATGTATGTTATACTGGTGCAGGACATGTATGTTATACTGGTGAAGGACATGTATGTTAGACTGGTGAAGGACATGTATGTTTCACTGGTGCAGGACATGTATGTTTCACTGGTGCAGGACATGTATGTTAGACTGATGAAGGACATGTATGTTAGACTGGTGAAGGACATGTATGTTAGACTGGTGCAGGACATGTATGTTTCACTGGTGCAGGACATGTATGTTAGACTGATGAAGGACATGTATGTTAGACTGGTGCAGGACATGTATGTTAGACTGGTGAAGGACATGTATGTTAGACTGGTGAAGGACATGTATGTGTCACTGGTGCAGGACATGTATGTTAGACTGGTGCAGGACATGTATGTTAGACTGATAAAGGACATGTATGTTAGACTGGTGCAGGACATGTATGTTAGACTGATGAAGGACATGTATGTTAGACTGGTGAAGGACATGTATGTTAGACTGGTGCAGAAGGTGGAGGATTTTAAGTTGAAGTCCAGAGCAGGTGAGATTGTGGAAAAGAGGTGAAGAAACGTGTTCAAGCTGGGGTGGAATGGGAGAACTTGAGTGTCAGGAGTAATGTGTGATAAAAGAGTATCAGCCAGAATGAAAGGAAAGATATACAAGACAATGCTGTATGTTCTACAGACAGTGGCACTGAGGAAAAGGCAGAAGCAGAGCTGGAGGTAACAGAGATGAGGATGTTGAGGTTCTCTTTGGGAGAGATGAAGGTGGATAGGATCAGGAATGAGTCGATCAGAGGAACAGCACATGTTAGATGTTCTGGAGATAAGGTCAGAGAGGCCAGAATGAGTTGGTCATGTACAGAAGGATGCTGGGGTTGGAACTGCCAGGCAGGAGGTCTAGAGGGAAGACCAAAGAGAAGGTTTATGGATGTAGTGAAGTTGGTTGCTGAGAACAGGGTTAGATGGAGGAGGTTGATTCGCTGTGGTGACCCCTAAAGGGGCGGAGCTGAAAGGAAAAGAAGAAGAAGAGGTGAGAAATAGTGTGGTGTGAGAATGGCTTAATTGCCTGAGTTCCACACTTAGAGTGTAAAGATCGGAAGCTTCATTTATATAGCTTATATAAATAGAACGAGGCAATCATTTAGTAAAACATGACAGACGGCCAACTCATTATCATTTCTAATCTATTCCACTGAGGGAGTTTGGAGGCTGTGGTTGTCTAGGGATTGAAAAACAAACATGAAAAATACTTGAAACATTCATCATTATTCAGTAATTTTTATTTTTTTCATTCTTTTATTTATTCCCTTATTGGGGTCACTAGGGGCTGGAGCCTGTCGCCATTTTTTGGGCAAGAGGCAGGGGACACCCTGGACAGGACACCAGTCTGTCTCAGGGCACACAAAGACGCACAACCATTCACACACACACACTGATACCTAGGGACAATTTCCCAATCAACCTCTTTTTTGGACTGCGGGAGGAAACCTTGAGTGCTTGAAGCTTGAAACGAATCTTTCTCTTCAGCTGCTGGACGAGCCTCAGTTTCGCTGCATCACCAAGATCAAGACAATCGGCAGCACCTACATGGCGGCGTCCGGCGTCACCTCCGACCAAAGCAACGGCTTCACCTGCATGAAGGTCAGTTTCTGGATCACGGCAGGGCATCCTTCAGTCGTCGAGCTCGAGTTGAAACTTGTTGACGTGTCTCAGAAGGAAGAGAGGTCGGACAGGGAGCGCTGGCAGCACCTGGCGGATCTGGCCGACTTCGCTCTGGCCATGAAGGTCACGCTCATGAACATCAACTACCAGTCCTTCAATAACTTCATGCTACGCATCGGTACGTGCCTGGGCCGCCAGAGAGACCGTCTCGACGAGCCACGTCTGAGCAGAACGAAACCCATCGTTACAGAAATGACCATCTCACATGTGTATCTGTCGTCCTCTCCACAGGTCTTAATAAAGGAGGGGTTTTAGCAGGAGTGATCGGTGCCCGTAAACCACATTACGACATTTGGGGAAACACTGTCAATGTGGCCAGTCGAATGGAGTCAACGGGGGTCATGGGAAACATCCAGGTACATTATCTTTATCCTCTAGCTATGTTATTTAATAGAAGAAGAAAAAAATCATATTGATGTTGCCTTACCTCAACAAAACATTGATTTTCCTTCCATCTAATAAAGATTTTACTTTCACTTTGAAATGTCCAAACTACACTATCATTGAGGTATAACCCAAAATATCTATGTCCTCCTCAACTTCTACTAAACATCAGCTCATCTCCCAAATCTTTGAGTTTGTTGTCGCTTCTTAGCTTGACAACGTATTTAGTCGTCTTGTGACTGTCTCTACACTTGATTTTCTGGAACTCCTGTTGTGTTATCAGTGTTATCTTGACCTTTAAAGTATATACTTTATTGAATATTGTTTTGATTGTTTAAGCGCTTGGTGACCCTGGTCTGGAAAAGCGCTATATAAATATTAATTACTTACTTACTTACTTATTGCAACATTTGTTATGTATTCAGATTACTTTAATCCCCTCAAATGTGTTCTTTATTCACTGCCTTATTGCCTCAACAAACATCAAAACGGCTCTTGTGTGCCCTCTACAGGTCGTGGAGGATTGCTACAACATCCTGAAGGACTACGGCTTCCGCTTTGTGAGGAGGGGTCCCATATTTGTCAAAGGGAAAGGAGAGCTGCTCACATACTTTTTGAAAGGACGAGACAAACAAGGCTCTTTCATCAACGGCTCCTCCGTCACTCTGCCGCACCAGGTGGTCGACAGTTAAGAACCAGACGCACAAATCGTATTTCAGCAGAATACAGGGATAAGTCATGCTGTCACGAGGAAAGGGTTTCTCCTCTCCTTGTGCTCCGGAGCAGTACAAGTGATGTTTTACTCTGCTGCAGTGAGAATCATTCAAGAGTCTAAATGCTGGGATTCAAACTATGAAGCGTCGATATTTCGCCTACTATTATTCCACAGAAGAAAAGGTTTATTCCAATCAATTATTCTACTTAAAATGCCAAAAACTGCAGCTTGTGATGAGCTTTTCATTGGTAGAAGAGAAAAGTCAATTCTATAAGGTGTTTTTAAATCTGATTAAACTAACCAAGCAAACCCGTTTTATTACACAACAGAGCAATTCACCATTTTATTCATAAAGAAATAATTGTACTGGGCAGGACACAGTCATTTGAAAGAATCTTCCAACAAATACTTTATCTAAGATCTACTGACCACGCATCATTGTTGTTGTTTTTAAATAGTTATGACTCTCACTCGACAGTTTCTAACAGTGAGCATTTCATTTGAGCTGCAGTTTCGTCCTTAAAAAATGGCAAAAAAAAATGATTTGTAGTTTCGTCTGCGCATCTGTGTGTAGGAATAGTTTCATGTTGTTTTGAAACCATAACATTGCTTCCAACAATCACCGGCACAAGTGTTTCTCTCTTCCTGTAAAAAGACACACACACACACACACACACATACACACTTTACCTCAACAACACATTAGCAACAACTGCATGGGTTCCTGTCTGGACTGTCGTCAGCGTTGAGCAGTTGAGAATTAAAGTCCACACAACATGGACAGTCTAAGCTGAGTGTGTTGTTGGTTAAAAAATAATTATATATATATATATATATATATATATATATAATGGACAGGAGCTTTTTTTATACTGATAGTGGACTTGAGGAAATGCCTATTACAGCTGAGATCAAATGACTTGTTTGTATGAAGGTTTCATGTGCTCTGTGTCGACAGGAAACCTTCCTGTTCTTTCAATTACCTTCTGAGTTGATAACAGCCTTATTTTTCTACTGCTATCGATCCACAGTCTTTTAAGTCCACGGCATCACTGGAGTACGACAAGTCAACCCAAAAAAAAAACCTGTGAGGTCCCAGTGATGATGCTTGACAGCAGGGGGTTCTCAGACAGTAGCCGGGGGCGACGCTACGTTGTCAAGGGGCTCCCTATAAACACGAGTGCGGTGTTATAGTTAGAACGAAGCAGTGGTTATAAAAACTGCCTGAAGTGTCAACTGCAGATGTTTCCTCCTGGTACTCCATTTTTCCTAAACAAAACATGACATTTTAAAACTGTACGTTGCTGACAGTAAACATCTTCGGTGGTAAAAACTGAACATATTTTATGTTTCTGCTTTTGAACGGTGTAACTACTGTATGTTTCACGAAAGCTGATTGGTGGATAGAAGGCGGACACGAGTTCCTCGTACCAGAATACTTCTTAAAGTTATTTAAATGTTTTTTTTTTTTTTGTTCTCAATGAGAATTCATTGTATATTTGTAAAAGGGTCGACAGTAGCTAATCTATGAATCAATCCGAGGCGAGGTGCTGGCAGGTTTTTCCTTCTTTAAAAATACAAGCAAGATTGGGACCCACAAGATAATGAAACGATCTAAACACTGAATGTATGATCTTGCGGCCAAAGGCTGATAAAGACGGTAAAATGAGTGAAGCCAACAAAACCGATGTTTGTTCAATTCATTTAATTAGACCTGAACGGAAAAAATGAATCGTGAATATACAGTTAGCGTTTATGATGTGTTGAATACATTTTACTGGGATAAAGTGGAATATTAAAAAAAAAACCAAAAATAAGTTTAAACGACACCAAATATTTGTAGTATATTTATCATAGTCATATGTCTACATAATATATAATAAATCAGTAAATAGATTAATATTAAACTATTTCATGTGCTATCTATTAATGAATACATGAAAAGCGAGATTGTTGCTGCGACCCACTGAAAATGTATTTAACTGGCAAATAAGGTTCATAATAAGGTATACCTTTGTAAGTACTTCTTCAAATAAACCAATTTTATTTTTTAACGGTAAAAATAGGACGATCTCTTCTTCCTTATAAAAAATCTGTTTTAAGACTGAGATCTGAAGATAACAAGAGCGTAAATCATACGTCCAACTAAAGGCCTGAGGTCTAAAGTTCAATTTGAGCCACCAGTTAGTTTGCACAAAGGTAAAGTGTACAAGTGTTCACGTCGACGGCCAATATAGATGAGTTTAAACTAAGAAACAATCAATGTCAACAACTAACAAAGAGGCTTAAGAAAGGTGTAGAAGTGTATTTGACGTATATGAATGTTGATGTGTTTGTGGAAGGATGACAAACACGGACACAATAAAGATGAAAAAAAATCAACATCACAATCAGACTATTATTCATGTAGACATTGTTGTCTGATTCCTTGGCACCTTGTGTAACGGAACTAAAATATAAGCACAAACTCGAGCTCTGACAGGTTGTAAACGTACCTTTTGACCTTAGAGAAGTCTTCAACATTCTTCCCCAGCCACGTTATCAATTATTGTTATCTGGCAGTGAGCACAGGGGTGCACCTCTATCCTGCCATTGGACCAGCTCGGCTGGCAGATGTGCGTCTCTGTGAGGGCGTATCGTCATGTTTCATGTCGTGTTAATCATTTTCATTTAAGGTTCTGGTCGGTCAGGAGACTGATGTGTGCGAGAACTCTAATGATTGTCAAAGGTGTGTATGTTTGTGTGTACAGTGAAGGCCAGACAAAGATGCTCTAGTCTTCTAGCAACCTTAACCTCATCTATTTTTAAAGGTCTAGCAGTCTCTGCGCCTCTGACTCCAACTTGTGTTTTACTTTCATAGACATTTGAGTATATTTATAGGGGACTATGGTGACATTTTTTTGGACTGTACATATAGATAAGATTGTATTTATTGCGTAGGATTACAGAAGAGCTATTTATTGTGTAAGTGCCAATGATGAAGGACAAGCTGTGGATGTAGAAATGGATTTGTATATTGATAGAAACTCAGGCTTGGCAACTATAAAGCACTTTTCAATTGTAATAATATGAATGTGTTAAATGTGTCTTCTTCCGTTCCAGTTGTGGCTGTGAAGGCAGCACTAGATATGATAGATATGAGCAGGAAGAGGAAGACTAGCATCACAAGTCTATGAAGTCGTTCTGATTGTTGTTATGAAGGCTTTACTGAAATCCACATCCCTGTATGTCCAGGTGTCGTTAACTGTTGGTCCTGATTCCTGAGCTTCTGTTGTTTTTCATTGATCAGTTCCTCTGTTGTTTCACTTGTTCTGTCATCATTGAATTTATTTAAAAAAAACACATTTTAAAAACATGTTTACCTTCTTTTTGTAAGAGAATTGTGTTTAAATAGTTGGGATGTGCATATGCTGTATGTGTGTGTGTGTATGACTAAAGTGGGGATTTTGATGTAACTAAAATACTTTTTAAATTAGAGGTGAAACTAGCTCAAAAACACAGGGTTTTATTCAAAAATAAAATTGAAAACCAAAATACCCCAAAAAATGAAAAGAGGAGAAGGAGAGTAGAGAAGATTAACACAATCAAATCTACAAATCTTCCTTATCTTTGTAATATATATTTTTGAAATGTAATCAAAGTTGGAAAAATATGAACTTTCATGTGGGTCTTGTTCCCCATTTCCCTTGAACTGATGGAGTTTTTAAACCATTTTGTAGAGCACTTTGTGAGTCTATTAAACATTAGGATCAGGTGGACACACAAGGTTTTATGGAGTGTATATAGGGAACTCACTCCAATTTGATAATGTACAATATATTCTCAACCACATTTTTATTATTAACTAAAGATTTGGAATTGAAAGCTCAAAATATCTGTCCCAGGGTGGCTCAAGGATGAAAGTTTGATGTCTCCAGCAAGTTAGAGAGAACCTTAAGTAGATCACTTCAGTACACATCACTAAAGGACTTCTATTTTATTTTGTTAATAGTGTCAAATTTCTAATTTTGTAAATAATTTGTATATTCTTAAGATCGTTTTTTATTTTGTATTATCTCTTTTATTATTTCTTTTTTCCTTGCACTTTATTTTTTACAACTGCGCTGTTGTGAAAGTGTGTTTCCCCTCTGGGGATGAATAAAGCTTTTATATTCTATAAATGTTAATTTAATCAAAGTAAAAATAAACTCACCTACACTTATTCTAGCAAAAGTACAACCAGGTTCATCATCCCTTCACAAATAACTGTAACTTACTAACTTAACAGGTGAGCAAACAAAACACCTCACTTTTTAAAGATGTAATAACAACTTGTTAATCTATGTTTGCAAACAGGTTTAATTTGGAATATTTATCATAGTATTTTTCAAAAATCTGTGACTTACTCTCAGCGTAACCGACACTTAAAATCAAATGATGTAATGACAGCAAACTCTGAGGGACCCCTGCAGAAATGTTTAATACAACAGAATAGTCTCTGCATCAATGTTTAAAGGAGATGGTTGTGGAAGAAGGTCCCTCTCTCCTGCACTGGAGGAGCAACTGTGGAGGTCGTCTCAGATATAGGGGTGTTAGCCTCAGTATAGACCTGGAGCACAAACAAGTCCTAGATGGTCGGGAAGGCTCACCAGTTTTTCCTAGACTGAGGAGTGTTTCCTTTTACAGAGCACAGAAACCAAAAAAAAAAAAAAAAAAAAAAAAAAAAAAAAAAATTACAAGTAAAGAAAAAAAAAAAAAAAAAACAAGAGAAGGAGGAGTTAAACGAAAAAAACCAAAAAAAAAAAAAAAAACTTTAATTTTTTTTTTAAGGGTCCCAAAAACCAAAAAACGAAAAAAGGGAAAAAGAGGGGCAAAAACCACGGAAAAAAACCCCCAAAAACCCCCCCCCCCCTCCTCCCCCCCCCCCCTCAACCAAAAACAAAAAAACCCCCCCCCCCCCCCCCCCGGGGGCGGGGGGGGGGGGTGGGGGGAGAGAAAAAACACCAATGGATTTAAAAAAAAAAAAAAAAAAAAAAAAAAAAAAAAGGGGTGCTTCTTCAAAGCTCAGTATTGTCCTGTGCAGTCGAGAAGAAGACTCCACGGGATAATGATGGCTGCACGGATGGTTATCAGGAGTCAGCCATCATGGACGCTGACCTCAGAAGGAAAATCTACTGCAATTATGAAAGACTCAACATCCACTCTTTTGTCTGCGGAGCATCCGGACAATGGAGCAAGAATAAAGTCTCTCTTGGCCTCAGTTACTATTTTTGCTTCATTCCTAACTGAATGGAACAAGAATAATCAACCACAAAATGCAGATTGAAAGTGTAAAATTAAGATGCATTTTACATTTTATATACATTACCGTGCATTTAGTCAAAGCTTTTTTTTTCCACTCAGTTGCATTTCTCTGTCGCGTGTAACGTGTTTACTTCCATATTCATTAGTGAAATCCTTCTTTTATGGAACACAATGCTGTGGAGGAATAAAACTTTGATTACTATGGTATAAAATGAAGTAAAAGCTCTGAGTACCCACAAAAAAAAGACAGAGGGTTGGAGAATTTTTGATCGTATGATGTCATAATCTAGATCATATGTGTTAAACTCAACAGCCAAGTCATTTCCTGTGGCCTGCTGGATGGATCTACTAAAGATCAATGTAGATTAATGTTCATGTTGACGTGGTGATGGTGACCTATAAAAAGGCCAGTGTTGAGAGATGATGTCCAGAAGTTTACTCTTTATCCAAAAATTGTGGATTGTCAACAATTTTACAGAGACTTCCAATAATAGTTAAACTTATTGACATCTTTGGTAAAAAAAAAAAAGAAGACAAACACATTAGGTAATGAGGTTAGGACAGATCAGCCTCTAAAAATGAAAAGATAATGTCAAAGTCAGACTCATATTTGATTGATCTTATTTACAGAGTTTAGTTTGTCCTGCGTCTTCAACTGTGTCATTGAGTTTAACGTCAAAAGTCAGGCATTTGTGGCCCTTGAGCAGATTTTATTTGGCCCAAGAGGCTCATTACAAACTGTATTATTCAACCCAAAACATTTTTTCAATAATGCCACACAAGTCACATGGGGAAAAAAATGAGGTGAAATGATGCAAAATCCTTTTTTTTCTTTCCGTGAAGAAGTTAAACATGTTGTAAGTAAGTAAGTAATTTTTATATATTTAGCGCTTTTCCAGACCAGGGTCACAAAGCGCTTAAACAATCAAAACAATATTCAATAAAGTATACAGCCCCGGTGAAGAATATATAGCAGTGTTTTTTAACCTTTTTCGAGCCAAGCTACACTTTTCCATTGAAAAAAAATCATGAGACACACCACCACCTAAAATGTTTTTAAAAAATGGTAGTATGTAGATCTCTTTTTACGACATCAACCAATTGGTCCAATAACCATTTTTGACAACAAGCTCCCTTTTCAAGTCAGACTCCTCCTTACATCAGTGATCTGATCCAGACTTACACCCCAGCTCGGGCTCTGAGGTCTGTGGATCAGAATCTACTGATGGTTCCTGAACACGGTTCAGGACCAGAGGAGAGAAATCCTTCCAGACTGTTGCTCCTAAGCTTTGGAACGATCTTCCTCTCTCTCTGTGTTTGATGATCTACTGACTCCTTCAAGAAACATCTTAAGATGTTTTTATTTGTTCAGGCTTTTCCTTGATTTTCAGTTTAATCTTGACCTTTAAAGTATATACTTTATTGAATATTGTTTGATTGTTTAAGCGCTTTGTTACCCTGGTCTGGAAAAGCGCTATACAAATAAAAATTACTTGCAACAACCAATCTGTGTGTTGTGTTTTGATACAAACTAATATAATATAGTTAAGCCTCTGAACTTTGTTACAAATGATTCAAAAAGGATGATTTGCAGATAAATAATTTTTTTGACTTATTAGGCACACCTGACGATCTCTCAAAGTTCACAGTGGTTAAAAAAAACACTGATATACAGGATATATATTGTCGCACACGACTCTACAGCGGCCTCTAACGATGACGTCGTCGCGTCGCACGGAGACGTGAAGGAATTTCCGCTGACGTCAGCACGTAAGTCCATTTCAGGGCTGCAGCTGCCTGAGAGCAACAATAACAAGCCAGAACCGACTGTACCGACGATACCGACACGGAACCTGACATCGGTGCCGATCAACGGATCCGACGAGATGCGTTCCGTACAGTAACAGCGACCGCGCGTGCGCTCGACGTCCTCGTCGAAAAACAAGCCCGTCCTCGTCGCGTCGCGACGGAACAAACAAGACTCGGCCGAGCCAGGGGAGTTCGGTGCTGCATCTGGGTCAGTGGGCCCTGTTCGGCGGCGGCTGGAGCGCGGCTCGTCTTCTGTCCCCTGTCGACACCCGAGGACCAGCTGGGGAGATAAATAAACAAACAACATGCAGGCGAACGGAACCGGCCAGGAGTCGGAGCTGTCGTGTCGTCACGGAGCCCAGAACGGCGAGTCGTCCTCGAGCGGAACCGCTCACTCCAACGGGCTGGTGTCGGTCAACAACGGCAGCAACAACAACGAGGTGTCGGTGCCGACGGACGGCAAGAAGAAGAAGAGGCTGTCCCAGTGCGAGGAGGACGTGATCCGGCTCATCGGTCAGCACCTCCACGACCTGGGGCTCGAGTGAGTCATGACCTCTGACCTTCTCCCCCCAGTGACGAGCATTATTAGTGTATCTCACAGTCGATTTGATCGACACTGGCTCAGTATATGTTTGGCCCCCAGTGAGTCCACCAGGAGTCTAGGTTATGTCAACATCTTTTGTTCTCAGAGGAGAAAAAACACCTTCACCCAGTGAGACTCTCACCCCGGGGTCACTGTTTGACCTCAGCCTGACGTCATGATTGTAATCTTACTTTTAATCTTACATTCTCCTTCTTCCAGGAAAATATTAACAGTTTAGTAAACATGACTGTTGTCAAGTGTGTTTGACAAACCATCCCTTTTGAATCATTTGTAACAAAGTTCAGAGGCTTAACTATATTATATTAGTTTGTATCCAAACACAACACACGATCAACCAAACGTGTGTTGTGTTTTGATAGGTATTTTGTATATACGTATAATATATACATGTATATGACATATATATGTATGTCATTTGATAGTAATAATAACGTGTAGCAGTGGAAACAATAGTGTAAGTAAGTAATTTGTATTTATATAACGCTTTTCCAGACCAGGGTCACAAAGCGCTAAAACAATCAAAACAATATACAATAAAGTATATACTTTAAAGGGCAAGATAATACTGATATATGTATGTAATTTGATAGTAATAATAACTTGTAGCATACAGTGGAAACAATAGTGTGTGTAAGTAAGTAAGTCATTTTTATTTGTATAGTGCTTTTCCAGACCAGGGTCACAAAACGCTAAAACAATCAAAACAATATTCAATAAAGTACATACTTTAAAGGTCAAGATAAAACCGATAACACAACAGGAGTTCAATCAAGTGTAGAGACGGTCACGAGACGACTGAATACGTTGTCAAGCTAAGAAGCGACAACAAACTCATAAAGATTTGGGAGATGATCTGATGTTTAGTAGAAGTTGAGGAGGACATAGATATTTTGGGTTATACCTCAATGATAGTGTAGTTTGTGACATTTCATAGTGAAGGTAAAATCTTTATTAGATGGAAAGAAAATCAATGATTTGTTGAGGTAAGACGATAAAAAAAAAGGCAACATAAATATGATTTTTTTTCTTCTTCTATTAAACTCATGGAGGTCAAGGAGGTCATCTTCTGGAGGTCTTCAAACAGGACCCCTGGTAAGACCCCGGGTCCACCGTGTGAAAATGACTGAAATATATGTGGAGTTTCTGAGTGACTCCATAACCGTTCTTTTCACAGAACAAAAGCAGTTTAATGGTCGTCCATGAAGCATCACATGCTGTGACACAAGGAAACCCGTGTTATGGCCTCGATTCTCAATGGTCTCAACATTAATGAGCATTTTTTGGAACATCTAAAGATACATTCAAGTAAAACTGTCCAAAAACTTGCAAGTTCAATTAATGGCATCATTGAGGAGCTGTTATCAAGTAATAGGTCTGTACTGCCCTCCTTGCAAGGGTATGCAAATCGACAGTTCGCCCACTCCTCCCTGACAACACGACTCTGGAGACCTTCTCTTGTTCCACAGGTTTAATACTGTCAAAGAAGTGTGAAACTAAAACATACAAAAAAGGACAAATCAATTGATGTGTTCTCAACACGTAAATAAACAAATCATTAATCATGAACTGACTGATTTAACACAAGTGTTTAGGCTAAATGGCGAATTTGCATTCCTATGTAGAACCTATGGCTGTTTGCAATAAACACATAAACTTAACAATCAAGTTCCTGAACTTCTAAATTATGACAAAATGATGTTACACAATAACATAAAAAACATTACATACCAACGATGCTTCAACAAACCAAGGATGCTTGCAGATCGCAGCAAATTATTACTCATTTCACACCATGAGAATTTGTGGTACAAACGGTTTTACTTCCTGGTTGAGGTCACATGGCTCACTGGAGAGCTCGGTTCTCTTAAAGAGACACTCACACTATTATCACTATGCTAAACAGAACAAGGTCCTATGTTTAAAATGTAACTCGATCTAATAAGGTGTTTAGAATAATAAGTACAAGATAATTTTAAGTTATTTAAACCATATATATGCAAACTCAACAGAGAAAAAGGCAACACGCTTCTCTAACTAGTAATACAAGTGTAGTTTTAGAAGTTAACTTTGCACATGTTAATGAGGGGAAAAGTTGAACTATAAAAATTGGGGAACGGTTATTGCGCCACCCAGTGTAATGAAGGAGACATTACATAATACTGTACAGCAGCAGTAGTCGAGCTCAGCAGCTTAATCGAGGCTTATTGTCTACATGTGCAGACACTGAGCCTACATCTTTTTATCATGTCCTCTGGTCCTCCCTCAGGTGGACCCCAATACTTACTGGTGTTGGCAAATATGATGCGGTCTGTATTAAAGTCAAAGTTGTTTAACTTTTTTATAACGTCTGGTTGAGCCAGCTTTAAAGAAATATTTCAAATACTGGGATGTGACCATTAATATAGCATTTTAGAACCTCCTGTCTCTATTAACATTGTCTTATGTTTTGTTCTTAGTTGAATCAAGTGCAAAATCACTCCCACGAGGAAACTTGACTTTAATAACATTTGGATACGTAATTATATGTTTGGTTTTAATAACCGAAAGTGTGTTTTTCAGGAACTGCAAATTACACTTGACACTTTATTTAATAACACGCATGTCATGATGGTTCACTTGAAAATATTATTATTGTCATAATTGGTATATACAATAGACATGTTGTTTACCACGAGGGAAACTTGACTTTAATAACATTTGGATACGTAATTATATGTTTGGTCTTAATAACAGAAAGTGTGTTTTTTTCAGGAACAGCAAAATACACTTTTATTTAATAACACACGTCATGATGGTTCACTTGAAAATATTATTATTGTCATAATTGGTATATACAATAGACATGTTGTTGTTTCCCACGAGGAAACTTGACTTTAATAACATTTGGATACGTAATTATATGTTTGGTTTTAATAACAGAAAGTGTGTTTTTTCAGGAACGGCAAAATACACTTTTATTTAATAACACGTCATGATGGTTCACTTGAAATAGTATTATTCTCATTATTGGTATATACAATAGACATGTTGTTGTTTCCCACGAGGAAACTTGACTTTAATAACATTTGGATATGTAATTATAAGTTTGGTTTTAATAACAGAAAGTGTGTTTTTTCAGGAACAGCAATTACACTTTTATTTAATAACACATGTCATGATGGTTCACTTGAAAATATTGTTATTATTGTCATTATTGGTATATACAATAGACATGTTGTTTACCACGAGGGAAACTTGACTTTAAAAACATTTGAATATGTAATTATATGTTTGGTTTTAATAACAGAAAGTGTGTTTTTTCAGGAACAGCAAAATACACTTGACACTTCTATTTAATAACACAGATGTCATGATGGTTCACTTGAAAATATTGTTATTATTCTCATTATTGGTATATACAATAGACATGTTGTTTACCACGAGGGAAACTTGACTTTAAAAACATTTGAATATGTAATTATATGTTTGGTTTTAATAACAGAAAGTGTGTTTTTTCAGGAACAGCAAAATACACTTGACACTTCTATTTAATAACACAGATGTCATGATGGTTCACTTGAAAATATTGTTATTATTGTCATTATTGGTATATACAATAGACATGTTGTTTACCACGAGGGAAACTTGACTTTAAAAACATTTGAATATGTAATTATATGTTTGGTTTTAATAACAGAAAGTGTGTTTTTTCAGGAACAGCAAAATACACTTGACACTTCTATTTAATAACACACATGTCATGATGGTTCACTTGAAAATATTGTTATTATTGTCATTATTGGTATATACAATAGACATGTTGTTTACCACGAGGGAAACTTGACTTTAAAAACATTTGAATATGTAATTATATGTTTGGTTTTAATAACAGAAAGTGTGTTTTTTCAGGAACAGCAAAATACACTTTTATTTAATAACACATGTCATGATGGTTCACTTGAAATATTATTATTCTCACTCATTATTGGTATATACAATAGACATGTTGTTGTTTCCCACGAGGAAACTTGACTTTAATAACATTTGGATATGTAATTATAAGTTTGGTTTTAATAACAGAAAGTGTGTTTTTTCAGGAACAGCAATTACACTTTTATTTAATAACACATGTCATGATGGTTCACTTGAAAATATTGTTATTATTGTCATTATTGGTATATACAATAGACATGTTGTTTACCACGAGGGAAACTTGACTTTAAAAACATTTGAATATGTAATTATATGTTTGGTTTTAATAACAGAAAGTGTGTTTTTTCAGGAACAGCAAAATACACTTGACACTTCTATTTAATAACACAGATGTCATGATGGTTCACTTGAAAATATTGTTATTATTCTCATTATTGGTATATACAATAGACATGTTGTTTACCACGAGGGAAACTTGACTTTAAAAACATTTGAATATGTAATTATATGTTTGGTTTTAATAACAGAAAGTGTGTTTTTTCAGGAACAGCAAAATACACTTGACACTTCTATTTAATAACACAGATGTCATGATGGTTCACTTGAAAATATTGTTATTATTGTCATTATTGGTATATACAATAGACATGTTGTTTACCACGAGGGAAACTTGACTTTAAAAACATTTGAATATGTAATTATATGTTTGGTTTTAATAACAGAAAGTGTGTTTTTTTCAGGAACAGCAAAATACACTTGACACTTCTATTTAATAACACACATGTCATGATGGTTCACTTGAAAATATTGTTATTATTGTCATTATTGGTATATACAATAGACATGTTGTTGGAGTGAGATTGTAAACCAAAGTTACTACCGTGTGTTAATCTCGTCTCTTCCCATCAGCTGATCAGCTGCAGTACATGTGCTCCAGTGCAATCCTGGGTCAGTTGATAATCGATTGTTGCTCTGCTTTGTGTTGAAGTCACACCGTGGATCTGTTGATGCAAGAGTCCGGCTGCCGACTGGAGCACCCTTCAGCCACCAAGTTTCGCAACCATGTGCTGGAGGGCGACTGGGATAAGGTGCTTCTATTTGTAATGTGTTGTGATTTATATAAAAAATCCTTTAAACCCAATGGATGTCATTCCGTGATGGCCTTCCTGAATTCTTATCCTTTTCTCTTCTCAGGCTGAGAGTGATCTGAATGAACTGAAGGCCTTGATGCATTCACCGAGTGCAATAGTGGTGAGTTATTGTGTTTTCTATTTTCACCGGAGATTTATGCTCTTGATGGATGTTTGCTAGCAATTATTGACATGAAGTCTTCACTCTTCAGATATGTTCAAAGGGCTCGCATCTCTGTTCGGTGGCCTAAACACTTGTGCAGAGAAGCAAGTACAAGATGGTGTTTTTAACTTCCTTGATATTTAACAATATTAATACAGTAAAAATGAAAACAATACAGAACAAATTTAAATATTAATATAGTAAAAACCAATATAGAATAACGTTAAATGATTGCAGTGATTACAATGAATGAGAATGTGAATACACATGTTTAACAAATATTTTAGCTGTGTATTTTTAAGATTTTAATAAACTTGCAAACATTTCTACATGTTGAGTAAAAAAAATAAACTTAAGTTATTTTAGCGAACGGCTGCAATGAAACAAAGAGTACATTCTGTACCCATAGATTGATAAGATGGATACGATAGATACGATAGATACGATAGATAGATATGATATATATGATAGATATAATGGATATGATAGATATGATAGATATGATGGATATGATGAATACGATAGATATGATAGATATGATAGATATGATAGATATGATGGATATGATGAATACGATAGATATGATAGATACGATGGATAGATATGATATATATGATGGATACGATGGATAGATATGATATATATGATGGATACGATGGATATGATAGATATGATAGATATGATAGATATGATGGATATGATGAATACGATAGATATGATGGATATGATGGATATGATAGATATGATGGATATGATAGATATGATGAATACGATAGATATGATGGATATGATAGATATGATGGATATGATGAATATGATGAATATGATGAACACAATAGATATGATGGATATGATAGATATGATGGATATGATGGATATGATAGATATGATAGATATGATGAATACGATGGATATGATGGATATGATGGATATGATAGATACGATAGATACGATAGATAGATAGATATGATAGATATGATGGATATGATGAATATGATGAATACGATAGATATGATGGATATGATAGATATGATGGATATGATGAATATGATGAATATGATGAACACAATAGATATGATGGATATGATAGATATGATGGATATGATGGATATGATAGATATGATAGATATGATGAATACGATGGATATGATGGATATGATGGATATGATAGATACGATAGATACGATAGATAGATAGATATGATAGATATGATGGATATGATGGATATGATAGATACGATAGATAGATATGATAGATATGATGAATATGATGGATACGATGGATATGATGGATATGATGGATATGATAGATACGATAGATACGATAGATAGATATGATAGATATGATAGATATGATAGATATGATGAATACGATAGATATGATGGATATGATAGATACGATAGATACGATAGATAGATATGATAGATATGATGAATACGATGGATATGATGGATATGATGGATATGATGGATATGATAGATACGATAGATACGATAGATACGATAGATACGATAGATAGATATGATGGATATGATGGATATGATGGATATGATAGATACGATAGATACGATAGATACGATAGATAGATAGATATGATAGATATGATGGATATGATGGATATGATAGATACGATAGATAGATATGATAGATATGATGAATACGATGGATATGATGGATATGATAGACACGATAGATAGATATGATGGATATGATGGATATGATGGATATGATGGATACGATGGATACGATAGATAGATATGATGAATACGATAGATATGATGGATACGATAGATACGATAGATACGATGGATATAATGAATACGATAGATATGATGGATATGATGGATATGATGGATACGATAGATAGATACGATAGATATGATGAATACGATAGATATGATGGATATGATGGATACGATAGATACGATGGATACGATAGATACGATGGATACGATAGATACGATAGATATGATGGATATGATGGATATGATAGATACGATAGATACGATAGACAGATATGATGTATATGATGAATACGATAGATATGATGGATATGATGGATATGATGGATATGATGGATATGATGGATACGATGGATACGATGGATATGATGGATATGATGAATACGATAGATATGATGGATATGACGGATACGATAGATACGATAGATACGATAGATATTATTAATATGATGGATATGATGGATATGATAGATACGATAGATACGATAGATAGATATGATAGATATGATGAATACGATAGATATGATGGATATGATGGATATGATGGATATGATAGATAGAGATATAGATACGATAGATAGATAAGATAGATATGATAGATATGATAGATATGATGAATACGATAGATACGATGGATATGATGGATATGATGGATGTGATAGATATGATTGATATGATAGAAATGATGAATACGATAGATATGATGGATATGATAGATATGATAGATATGATGAATACGATAGATATGATGAATACGATGGATATGATAGATATGATAGATATGATGGATATGATGGATATGATAGATACGATAGATGGATATGATAGATATGATGAATACGATAGATATGATGGATATGATGGATATGATGGATATGATTGATACGATAGATACGATAGATACGATAGATATGATGAATACGATAGATATGATGGATATGATAGATACGATAGATACGATAGATACGATAGATACGATAGATATGATGGATATGATGGATATGATAGATACGATGGATACGATAGATAGATATGATAGATATGATAGATATGATGTATACGATAGATATGATGGATATGATAGATACGATAGATACGATAGATAGATATGATAGATATGATAGATATGATGAATACGATAGATATGATGGATATGATGGATATGATAGATACGATAGATACGATAGATATGATGAATACGATAGATATGATGAATACGATGGATATGATAGATATGATAGATATGATGGATATGATGGATATGATAGATACGATAGATACGATAGATGGATATGATAGATATGATGAATACGATAGATATGATGGATATGATGGATATGATGGATATGATTGATACGATAGATACGATAGATACGATAGATATGATGAATACGATAGATATGATGGATATGATGGATACGATAGATACGATAGATACGATGGATATGATGGATATGATGGATGCGATGGATACGATAGATAGATATGATAGATATGATGTATACGATAGATATGATGGATATGATGGATATGATAGATATGATGAATACGATAGATATGATGGATATGATGGATATGATGAATACGATAGATATGATGGATATGATGGATATGATATTCAATTCAATTCAATTTTTATAAAAGGTGTCTTAAAAAAACAATTTTTTCAAAACACACAAAAATTGGAAAAAAAACCCCAGTGTTTTAAGAAAAAAAAAACCCCCCCCCATGATATTCAATTCAACAAAGAGCAAGAAACAAACACTGTACAGTGAGCTGTACAGTGAGCAATGGCGAGAAAAACTCTCCTTTAGAAAGGACAGAAACCTCGAGCGGAACCAGACTCATTGTTGACGGCCTGCCGCTTTGACCGGCTGGGAGGAAGGATATGATATGATATAAGATATGATAGATATGATAGATATGATATATATGATAGATATGATAGATATGATAGATATGATGAATACGATGGATATGATGGATATGATAGATACGATAGATACGATAGATAGATATGATGGATATGATGGATATGATGGATACGATGGATACGATAGATACGATAGATATGATGGATATGATAGATACGATAGATACGATAGACAGATATGATGTATATGATGAATACGATAGATATGATGGATATGATGGATATGATGGATACGATGGATATGATAGATATGATAGATATGATAGATATGATAGATAATGATGGAATACGATAGATATATAGATAAAATACGAATAGATATGATGAGATATGATAGATATGATGGATACCACGATAGATATGATGGGAATAATGATAGATATGATAGATATGAATAGATGGATATGATAGATATGATATGATGGATACGATAGATATGATAGAATATGATGGATATGAGATATGATGGATATGATAGATATGATGAATACGATAGATATGATGGATATGATGGATATGATATTCAATTCAATTAAATTCAATTTTAGTTAAAGTGTCTTATCATAACAAAGTTATCTCAAGACACTATACAGTTGAAATAAGACTACAGTTGATTAAGGAAAAATAGATCCCAGCAATTCAACAAAGAGCAAGAAACAAAATACTGTACAGTGAGCTGTACAGTGAGCAATGGCGAGGAAAAACTTCCTTTTAGAAGGCAGAAACCTCGAGCGGAACCAGACTCATTGTTGACGGCCTGCCGCTTTGACCGGCTGGGAGGAAGGATGGGGGGGTAGACAGATGGATAAGGAGAGGAGTGAGGGAGGATATAGTGAGAGAAAAGAGGAGAGTGTAGGAGGGTCCATGGGGGTGCTGGAGAGAACTCGGGATTTGATGACGTGGTGAAGATCCTGGATCAGCAGCAGCTCTGGAGGTGGATCCCTGGGGCTCCGGGAGAAATAAAAAGGTGTGGGTTTGGGACAAATGTATACAATACACAGGTATACAGACTCGGGTGACGGGTGAAGATATATAGAGGGGGGGAGGTTGAAATAGCCAGGCCAGAGGGCACATACCTAGCACAGCAGATCCAGACACAGGGGCCCAAGCCGCGGCAGGAACCCGCGGGAGACCAGGACCCGGCAGGCGAGATAACCACCAGAGCCGACCCCAAACACCAGCGAGAAGGCGGACCACCACCGGGGGCGCGAGAGGGCAAGCACAGGCGAGGACGACCGAGGAAGCAGAGAGGGGAAGCACCAGGCGCAGGCACCGGGGCAGAGGGGCAGCCAGAAGAACCAGTCAGGGATAGGGCCCCGGGGCCAGGCCGGGCGACGGAGGACCCCCAGACCGTCAGGCTGCCACCAAGTCCATAGCAGGGGACCGAGTCAAGGAGATAGGGATCCACCACAGCAGCGGCGGCTGAGCCCCCCCACCTACCCTGCGGACACGGCCAGTAGCCGGGTCGAGTGCCACCGCATGAGCCGGGGGAGCAATGGCCAGGCACCGGCCCAGGTCCCCCGGGTCACAGGGGGCCACGGTTGTGCGGGCAGGGCGGGGGCAATGGGGCTGCAGCCGTCCGGGAACAGCCCCCAATCTTTGAACTGTAGACCGTCCCCAACAGCCGCAGCCCACCTCCCCCATGAGGGAAGTTTGGGGGGCCAGCAGTATTCCATGGGCGGTCCACGGTCTCTAAGGTGCAGAGGCCCCGCCCATCACACGTACTGACCCCCAGCCCCCGCCCCCACCCACCATGCAGCACCCAGGGGGACAGATACGATAGATACGATAGATACGATAGATACGATAGATGGATATGATGGATACGATGGATACGATAGATATGATGGATATGATGGATATGATGGATATGATGAATACGATAGATATGATGGATATGATAGATATGATGGATATGATAGATATGATAGATATGATGAATACGATGGATATGATGGATATGATGGATACGATGGATATGATGGATATGATGGATATGATGGATATGATGGATACGATAGATAGATATGATATGATAGATATGATAGATATGATGAATATGATGGATATGATGTATACGATGTATACGATAGATACGATAGATACGATAGATACGATAGATAGATATGATAGATATGATGAATACGATAGATATGATGGATATGATAGATACGATAGATACGATAGATAGAGATAGATATGATAGATGATATGATGGATATGATGGATATGATGGATATGATAGATACGATAGATACGATAGATACGATAGATAGATATGATGGATACGATAGATAGATACGATAGATATGATGAATACGATAGATATGATGAATACGATAGATATGATGGATACGATATATACGATAGATACGATGGATATGATGAATACGATGGATATGATGGATATGATGGATATGATGGATATGATAGATACGATAGATAGATACGATAAATATGATGAATACGATAGATATGATGGATATGATGAATACGATGAATACGATGGATATGATGGATATGATGGATATGATAGATACACAGATAGATAAGACGAATAGATATGATGAATACGATAGATATGATGGATATGATGGATACGATGGATACGATAGATACGATAGATAGATAGATATGATAGATATGATAGATATGATGAATATGATGGATATGATGGATATGATGGATATGATAGATATGATAGATACGATAGATAGATATGATGAATATGATAGATATGATGGATACGATAGATACGATAGATACGATGGATATGATGAATACGATGGATATGATGGATATGATGGATATGATGGATATGATAGATACGATAGATAGATACGATAGATATGATAGATTACTACCGATAGGATATGATGGATATGATGGATACGATAGATACGATGGATACGATGGATATGATGGATATGATGGATACGATGGATACGATGGATACGATGGATATGATGGATATGATGGATACGATGGATACGATAGATACGATAGATAGATAGATATGATAGATATGATAGCCACATGAATGATGATAGATGGATATGATGGATATGATAGATATGATAGATATGATGGATATGATAGATACGATAGATAGATATGATAGATATGATGAATATGATAGATATGATGGATACGATAGATACGATAGATACGATGGATATGATGAATACGATGGATATGATGGATATGATGGATATGATGGATATGATAGATACCAGATAGATACCGATAGACATGATGAATATGATAGATATGATGGATACGATAGATAGACAAATAAATACGATGGATATGAATGGAATATGATGGATACGATGGATACGATGGATACGATGGATTATGATGATATGATAGATACGATAGATACGATGAAAAGATAAATGATGGATATGAGGATATGATAGATACGATGGATATGATGAAAAATGATGGATACCGATGGACATGATAGATACGATAGACTACATGATGGATATGATAGATACGATAGATACGATAGATGAATATGATAGATATGATAGATATGATGAATACGATAGATATAGATAGATATGATAGATATGATAGATATGATGAATACGATAGATACGATAGATACGATAGATAGATATGATAGATATGATGAATACGATAGATACGATAGATATGATGGATATGATGGATATGATAGATATGATGGATATGATAGATATGATGAATACGATAGATATGATAGATATGATGAATACGATATATATGATAGATATGATGGATATGATGGATATGATAGATATGATGGATATGATAGATATGATAGATATGATGGATACGATAGATAGATATGATAGATACGATAGATATGATGGATACGATAGATACGATGGATACGATAGATACGATAGATAGATATGATGAATACGATGGATATGATGGATATGATGGATACGAAAGATAGATATGATAGATATGATGGATATGATGGATATGATGGATATGATGGATACGATAGATACGATAGATAGATATGATAGATATGATGAATACGATGGATATGATGGATATGATAGATACGATAGATACGATAGATACGATAGATGCATTTGATAGATATGATGGATATGATGGATACGATGGATACGATGGATACGATAGATCCGATAGATACGATAGATACGATAGATACGATAGATACGATAGATAGATATGATGGATATGATGGATATGATGGATATGATGGATATGATAGATATGATAGATATGATAGATAGATATGATAGATACGATGGATACGATGGATACGATGGATACGATGGATACGATAGATAGATATGATAGATATGATGGATACGATGGATATGATGGATATGATAGCCCGAATATGATACGAATAGATACGAGAATAGAATAACGATAGACGTAAACGAATGGAAACATGCGATGAATGGACTACGGAACATGGAATACGATGGATAACGACAGATAAATGATAGAATACGATGAATCGATACCTGATGGATATGATGGATATGATGGATATGATAGATACGATAGATACGATAGATAGATATGATAGATATGATGAATACGATGGATATGATGGATATGATAGATAATGAATAGAATACGATAGATATGAATAGATATGATGAATATGAATGGATATGATGGATACGATGGATACGATGGATACGATAGATACGATGGATACGATGGACCCCGTAGATAGACATGATGAATATGATGGATATGATGGATAATGATAGATATGATAGATACGATAGAATACGATAGATATGATAGATATGATGAACTACGATAGATATGATGGATATGAATGGATATGATGGATACGATGACATACATATATGATAGGATATGATAGGATACGATAGGATACGATATAAGATATGATAGATATGATAGATATGATGGATATGATGGATATGATGGATATGATGGATACGATGGATATGATAGATATGATAGATATGATAGATATGATAGATACGATAGATGGATATGATAGATATGATGAATACGATGGATATGATAGATACGATGGATATGATACGATAGATAGATATGATAGATATGATAGATATGATGGACAATAAATACGATGGATATGATGGATATGATGAATACGATGGATATGATAGATATGATAATGGAAGATATGATAGATACGATAGATATGATAGATATGATGGATATGATGAATACGATGGATATGATGGATAAGGAATGGATATGATGGATATGATAGATTGAAATAAGATACAGATGAGAATATGACTGAAAAAGAATATGATGACAATGCAAAATGACAAAATAAAATAAATATGATGAATATGATGGATATGATGGATACAATAGATACGATAGATACGATAGACTACCAAGATAGATATGACAGATATGATGACAATGACAAATATGATGGATATGATGGATACCCGATAGATGAAATAAATACAATGATAGATATGATAGATATGATAGATATAATGAATACGATAGATAATGATGAATATGATGGATAGATATGATAGATATGATGAATATGATGGATATGATGGATAGATATAGATGGATAGATAGATATGATAGATATGATGGATATGATGAATATGATAGATATGATGGATATGATGGATATGATGGATATGATGGATATGATGGATATGATAGATATGATAGATATGATAGATATGATGGATATAATAAATATGATGGATATGATGGATATGATAGAATACGATAGATATGATGAATGATGATGGATATGATGGATATGATGGATATGATAGATACGATAGATAGATATGATAGATATGATGAATACGATGGATATGATGGATATGGATGGATACGATAGATACGAAGATACGATAGATATGATGATATGAAACAAGAAATAAGAAGTAGATATGATGGATATGATGAACACGATAGATATGATGGATCCAGGAATTAAAACAAAGAGTAGATATAAAAAAAATATAATGAAAATGATAAGATAGAAAGAAGGACATAACTACGCCAAGATAGGATGGATACGAGGAAGGAACCAGATACGATAGATACGATAGTATGACGGACTATGATGGATACTGATGGAAGGATAGGATATGATAGGATATGATAGATATGATGAATATGATAGATAGATATGATAGATATGATGGATATGGATAGATATGATGAATACGATAGATATGATGGATATGATAGATATGATAGATACGATAGATATGATATGATGAATATGATGGATATGATGGATATGATGGATACGATATGATAGATATGATGAATACTGAATGATAGATATGATGGAATGATACATGATAGATGACGATGGAATATGATGGATATGACAAATATGATAGATACGATAGGATATGATGGATACGATAGATACTGATGGACAATGGATAGAGATGATGAATATGATGGATATGATGGATATGATAGATACTTGATGATACGATAGATATGATGGATATGATGGATATGATAGAGATATGATGGATATGATGGATACGATAGATATGATAGATATGATAGATATGATGGATATGATGGATATAATGAAGATACGATGAAGATATGATGGATATGATGGATATGATGGATACGATGGATAGATAGATACGATAGATATGATGAAGATATGATGGATATGATGGATATGATGGATATGATGGATATGATAGATACGATAGATATGATAGATATGATAGATATGATAGATATGATGAATACGATAGATATGATGGATACGATGGATATGATGGATATGATGGAATAGATACGATAGATATGATGGATATGATGGATATGATGAATACGATAGATATGATAAATACGATAGATATGATAGATATGATAGATCCAGATGGATATGATAGATATGATGAATAGAAGATACATAGATATGATAGATATGATAGATATGATGGATATGATGAAATACGATAGATACGATGGATATGATGGATATGATGGATATGATAGATATGATAGATATGATAGATATGATGGATATGATGGATATGATAGATATGATAGATATGATGAATACGATAGATATGATGGATATGATGGATATGATGGAATGATGAATACGATAGATATGATGGATATGATGGATATGATAGATATGATAGATATGATGGATATGATAGATGGATAGGAAATGAATATGATAGACATGATGGATACGATAGATAATGACAGATACGATGAAACATAAACAAAAATAATGAGTAGATATAATGGAAATATGATAGATATGATGGATATGATAGATATGAGAGATATGACGAATAGGATATGATAGATATGATAGATATGATGAATATGATAGAGAAATGATAGATATGATGGATATGATAGATATGATGGATATGATGGATATGATGGATATGATAGATATACGATGGATAATGATGAATATGATGGATATGATAGATATGATAGATATGATAAAAAAAGATATGATAGATATGATGGATATGATAGATATGATGGATACCAATGATAGATATGATGGATATGATAGATATGAAAGATATGATGAATACAAATGAGATATGATAGATATGATAGATATGATGGATATGATATGAAAATATGATGGACACGATAGATATGATGAATAATGAATACCTACAAATAACATGATAGATATATATAGATACGATGAAGATGACAAATATGATAGAATATGAACAGATATGATAGATATGATAGATATGATAATGGAATAATATAATAAACAAAGGAGACATGACAGATATGATAGATATGATTATAGGATATGATAAAGAGATATGATGGACATGATGGACATGATGGACAGGATAGATATGATGAAAGATATAAAATATATAAGAATGATAGATATGAGATACGAATAAGGATAGATATGATGGATATGATGAATACTGATAGATATGATGGATAAGTGATGGACATGATGGATACGATAGATATGAAAAAATAGATATGATGATATGATGGATATGACAGATATGATAGATATGATGAAGTATGATAGATATGATGGATATGATGGATACGTATAGATATGATGAATATGATAGATATGATGGATATGATGGATATGATAGATATGATAGATATGATGGATATATAGATATAGATGGATATGATGGATATGATGGATATGATAGATATGATGGATATGATAAATATGATGGATATGATAGATATGACAGATATGATGGATATGATGGATACGATAATGGAATATGATAGATATGATAGATATGATAAAGATATGATGGATAAATGATAGACATGATGGATATGATGGATATGATGGACATGATAGATATGAGGATATGATGGATATGATGGACACGATGGATGATGACTAAAGACAGACACGATAGATAGATATGATGGATATGATGGATATGATAGATATGATAGATATGATAAATATGAGAAAGATATGATAGATATGATGGATATGATAGATATGATGGATATGATAGATATGATGGATATGATAGATATGATAGATATGATGAATACGATAGATATGATGGATATGATGGATATGATGGATAAATGATAGATATGATAAGATATGATGGATATGAAATGAATAGATATGATAGATACGATAGACAATGGATAGATATGATGGATATGATAGATATGATGGATATGATGGATATGATGGACATGATAGATATGATGGACTATGATAGGATATGATGGATATGATAGATATGATAGATATGATAGAGTAAATGATAGATATGATGGATATGATGGATAAGATGGATATGATAAGATATGATAGATATGATGGATATGATAAGAATAAATGATGAAGTACCTGATAGCATATGATGGATATGATGGATATGATAGATATGATGGATATGATAGATATGATGGATAATGATAGATATGATGGATATGATAGATATGATAGATATGATGGAGTAATGATGGATATGATGGATATGATAGATATGATAGATATAGATATGATAGATATGATGGAGTATGATAGGATATGACAGATATGATAGATAAATGAAATAAAAGAACATAGATATGATGGATATGATAGATATGATAGATATGATGGATATGATGGATATGATAGATATGATAGATATGATAGATATGATGGATGTGATGGATATGATGGATATGATGGATATGATAGATATGATGAATACGATAGATATGATGGATATGATGGATATGATAGATATGATGGATATGATGAATACATGCATAGATATGATGGATATGATGGATAAATGATGGATATGATAGATAATGATGACGTATAGATATGATGGATATGATGGATATGATAGATATGATGAATACGATAGATATGATGGATATGATGGATATGATAGATACGATAGATAGATATGATGAATATGATGAATACGATGGATATGATGGATATGATGGATATGATAGATACGATAGATATGATAGATATGATAGATATGATAGATATGATGAATATGATGAATATGATGGATATGATGGATATGATGGATACGATGGATACGATAGATACGATAGATAGATATGATAGATATGATGAATACGATAGATATGATGGAATATGATAAGATACGAAATAAGATATGATAGATATGATAGATATGATAGATATGATGAATACGATAGATATGATGAATACGATAGATATGATGAATACGATAGATATGATGGATATGATGGATACGATAGATACGATAGATACGATAGATAGATATGATGGATATGATGGATATGATGGATACGATAGATATGATAAATACGAAAGATATGATAGATATGATGGATATGATGGATATGATGGATATGATGGATATGATAGATATGATGAATACGATAGATATGATGGATATGATGGATATGATAGATATGATAGATATGATAGATATGATGGATATGATGAATACGATAGATATGATGGATATGATGGATATGATGGATATGATAGATATGATGAATACGATAGATATGATGGATATGATGGATATGATAGATATGATAGATATGATGAATACGATAGATATGATGGATATGATGGATATGATAGATATGATGAATACGATAGATATGATGGATATGATGGATATGATAGATATGATAGATATGATGGATATGATAGATACGATAGATGGATATGATGGATATGATGGATATGATAGATAATGATAGATATGATGAATACGATAGATATGATAGATATGATGGATATGATAGATATGATGGATATGATAGATATGATAGATATGATGAATACGATAGAAATGATAGACATGATGGATATGATAGATATGATGGATATGATGGATATGATGGATACGATGGATACGATGGATAAGATGGATATGATGGATACGATAGATACGATAGATAGATATGATGGATATGATGGATATGATAGATACGATAGATATGATAAATACGAAAGATATGATAGATATGATGGATATGATAGATATGATGGATATGATAGATATGATGGATATGATAGATATGAAAGATATGATGAATACGATAGATATGATGGATATGATGGATATGATGGATATGATAGATATGATGGATATGATGAATATGATGAATACGATAGATATGATAGATATGATGGATATGATAGATATGATAGATATGATGGATATGATGGATATGATGGATATGATGGATATGATAGATGTGATAGATATGATGGATATGATGGATATGATAGATATGATAGATATGATAGATATGATGAATACGATAGATATGATGGATATGATAGATATGATAGATATGATGGATATGATAGATATGATAGATATGATGAATACGATAGATATGATAGATATGATGGATATGATGGATATGATGGATATGATGGATACGATGGATGTGATGAATGGATACAATAGAAAGAAAACCATAGAACCAGTCCAGCCCTTGGCTTGTAGCAAATGTGTTTTTCTTTTGTCCCTCTGATGTATTTGACTGACGTCCCTGGTCTAGAGAGAGTAGTTGTAGAGCAGGAGCAGAAGAGTCCAAAGTGGATGTGGAGTGGGACCTGGATCAGTTGACACTCTTCAGAAGGAGATCCTGTGTCCAGCAGAGCTCCATCTATAGTAACTAGGATCTTCAATGGTCTTCTAAGTTCTACTGGACGCCATTCTAAAGAGGACAGCACAGGAGAAATGTGATCAGGCCTCTTTGTCTCAGTCAGGACATGAGGGACGTCTTTCTGATCGGTTAGACTTAAAATAACTTGATCCAGTTCCACTTTTACTCATTTGATTTGAAAAATATCTGGTGGTCAACAGTATGGAAGTACATCAGTGCCATCAGAATATTGAATGGTTGATTTTTTTTTTAGATTTTTTTTCAAATATTGAAAGTTTGAATGAATTTCAATCTTTCAATATTTGTTATATTTTAATTTCAATTCAATATTTTTTCATTCTTACTCTTTTAAATTCAATAGTTAAACTTCAATACAAAAAATTAAATACAAAAAAAAAATCTCACGATCAATCAGTAGATTCTGATGTCAAAGGATTTAAGCAGGAACGATTTAATGTTTTACTTTGACGGTCACATCCTTCTCAATAACGCCGTATGTTGCGGCCGCACGTACAACGTCTGTTTAGCTCAGTGAGTTGATGTGTTGCCCTGTGTTTAAGAGTCGCCATGTCATGTTTTAGAGTCGCCATGTCATGTTTTAGAGTCGCCATGTCATGTTTTAGAGTCGCCATGTGATGTTTTAGAGTCGCCATGTCATGTTTTAGAGTCGCCATGTCATGTTTTAGAGTCGCCATGTCATGTTTTAGAGTCGCCATGTCATGTTTTAGAGTCGCCATGTCATGTTTTAGAGTCGCCATGTCATGTTTAAGAGTCGCCATGTCATGTTTTAGAGTCGCCATGTCATGTTTTAGAGTCGCCATGTCATGTTTTAGAGTCGCCATGTCATGTTTTAGAGTCACCATGTCATGTTTAAGAGCCGCCATGTGATGTTTTAGAATCGCCATGTCATGTTTTAGAGTCGCCATGTCATGTTTTAGAGTCGCCATGTCATGTTTAAGAGTCACCATGTCATGTTTTAGAAGGAGCTGGTGAGACTGACTCTCTTCATGACGCTGGTTCTGTGATACTTTCTTAAAAAGTCGCAGGTTCGAACCCCGGAGCCTCATGAACTATGAGAGCGTGCAACATGTCAACGTCCATATGTATCAAAAATGAACAGATTATGAAAGCGTGTCAACTTTCCGACAGATTTGAAGTTTATTTGCAGTTTTATTTTTGTCAAACTTCTTCTCAAGAGGTTTCAAACAAGATCGTCTGTTGATAGTGACCCTGGTATAGAAATAACCATTACTTACTCACTTACTTACTAATAAAGTATTTAAAATATAAACATTTACACCGGAGCTCGTCTGAACTCCTTTACAACAGTGTGATCCATATCAAAAAATATTTTAAAAGAACGATTATAAACTGTTATTACTGCCTAAATTGATGTTTTTATTGGACCTCTTTCTGATCACAGAGTATAAATCATTGGCATTTATTTAGAAGAAATTGCATTTTTTTTCATAGAACAAACGTTATAAACGGAGTCAGTCTCACATGATATGTGACAAAAGTTTAAGAGCAGGTTTCGAACCTGCGACTCCAAAAGACGAGACGGCACCTTAAGCTGAACATGTTGTGGTCAGGATTCTAACAGACGCTGTTATAGAGAAGGATGAGACCATCGGAGTAAAACATCGTTCCTGCTTAAATCCTTAGACATCAGATCTGATTGATCGTGAGATGTAGTGTAAGATGTTTAAACTCCAGACGTTAAAACAAAGTTGACACTTTGTCATGAAAATATCAAAACTGATGCGGCAGTGATGACGTCACCTGATCCTTTATGAAAGTATGATTAAGTAACTCGGTACTCGTTTGGTTTTGTCTGGTGGCAGTAATTCTGAATTTAAAAGGCTTCGTGTTTTTTTTTATATTGGATTTAAAAGGCTTTGCATTTTTTTGTATTGAATTTAAAAGGCTTCGAATTTTTTTATATTGAATTTAAAAGGCTTCGAATTTTTTTGTATTGAATTTAAAAGGCTTCGTATTTTTTTGTATTGAATTTAAAAGGCTTTGCATTTTTTTATATTGAATTTAAAAGGCTTCGTATTTTTTTTATATTGAATTTAAAAGGCTTCGAATTTTTTTGTATTGAATTTAAAAGGCTTCGTATTTTTTTTATATTGAATTTAAAAGGCTTCGAATTTTTTTATATTGAATTTAAAAGGCTTCGAATTTTTTTTATATTGAATTTAAAAGGCTTTGCATTTTTTTATATTGAATTTAAAAGGCTTTGCATTTTTTTATATTGAATTTAAAAGGCTTCGTATTTTTTTATATTGAATTTAAAAGGCTTCGTATTTTTTTGTATTGAATTTAAAAGGCTTCGTATTTTTTTGTATTGAATTTAAAAGGCTTCGAATTTTTTTGTATTGAATTTAAAAGGCTTCGTATTTTTTATATTGAATTTAAAAGGCTTCGAATTTTTTTATATTGAATTTAAAAGGCTTCGTATTTTTTTTTTATACATTGAGTATAAAAGGCTATGACTTAAATATAGAATAATTGAAATTAAAATATAACAAATATTGAATAATGGAAATAAATTCAACCATTCAATATCCCGATGGCACTCATATACTTCCATACAACAGTCTCAAATGCAGCGCTGAGGTCACGAAAGTACCGAAATACAGCCCTGATCAGAGGCCGAAAATGTCATTGATAACTTTCACCAGAGCAGCCTCTGTGTTGTTGTGAAACATTTACCATGGATCCCAGGATTGTTATCCTTGGACAATCAAACGGCGTTCTAGCGACGATCTCAAGAATCTTAAAGACGAGATTAGAGATAGGCCTATAAATGTTTTATTGTGTTTTATATTTATGTTTAAAGAACATTTGAGATGAATGTTAGTTTTGTTGATCATAACCAAAACTCTATTCAATTTGTATGAATTATTCCAGTCATGAAACCGAAACACCTGTCTCACCCTTGTGGTTTTGTGTCGCACTGTAGCGTATGAAGTTCTTCCTGCTGCAGCAAAAGTACTTGGAGTACTTGGAGGACGGAAAGGTTCTGGAAGCGTTGCAGGTCCTGCGAGCGGAGCTCACTCCTCTGAAGTACAACACGGAGCGCATCCACATCCTCAGCGGGTCGGTTCCCGTCGGAAATGTTTGGAAAGTTGAACGTCTGTACACTGACGGAGTGTGTGTGTGTGTGTGTAGGTATCTCATGTGCAGTCACGCCGAGGACCTGCGAGCCAAAGCAGAATGGGAAGGCAAAGGCGCAGCGTCTCGGACCAAACTGCTGGACAAACTCCAGAGTGAGCGACTTACTGACACACCTCTTCTGTGACGGATCCATGTGACGATCTAAGAGGTGTGCGTTTGTGTGTCTGTTTTTGTGCGAGCAGCGTATCTCCCTCCGTCCGTGATGCTTCCTCCTCGCCGCCTGCAGACTCTGCTGAAGCAGGCGGTGGAGCTGCAGAGGGAGCGCTGCCTCTACCACAACACCAAACTGGATAATGGACTGGACTCCGTGTCCCTGCTGCTGGACCACACTTGTAGCCGGTACTTCATGAACACACGCTGTACACACTTGTTCGGTTCTCTGTGTATGTCATGTGTTACGGTGCAGATCGCACCTGAAAAATCTCTAAACTTATCTCTAAACTTAGGAAAATGTTGTCACAACATGATCTGCACCTTGTAATCCATGCGTTTGTTTCTTCTCATTTGGATTATTGTAACAGTTTATTTTCATGTCTAAACAAGAAGGAGTTGTCTCGCCTGCAGTTAATATAAAACTCTGCAGCGAGAATTCTAACCCGCTCTAGTAGAAGAACTCACATTTCTCCGATTCTTAAAACTCTTCACTGGCTTCCAGTTTCTTTCAGGATCAATAGAACAATTTTGGTTCTTACTTTCAGATCTATTCATGGTCAGACCTTCCATCAGTGATCTGATCCAGCCTTACACCCCAGCTCGGGCTCTGAGGTCTGTGGATCAGAATCTACTGATGGTTCCTGAACACGGTTCAGGACCAGAGGAGAGAAATCCTTCCAGACTGTTGCTCCTAAGCTTTGGAACGATCTTCCTCTCCCTTTGTGCTTGATGGATCTACTGACTCCTTTAAGAAACATCTTAAGACGTTTTTCCTTGATTTTCTGGAACTCCTGTTGTGTTCTCAGTTTTATCTTGACCTTTAAAATATATACTTTATTGAATATTGTTTTGATTGTTTAAGCGCTTTGTGACCCTGGTCTGGAAAAGCACTATACAAATAAAAATTACTTACTTACTTACTTACCTTCTCAACAGATCTGTCTGCAGAATCTCTTGCATTTTGACCACTTTTAAAAACAAGTGTCAGTGTTGTGACCACGATCTATGTGTGTGTGTCTCCGATCTTTAGGAAACAGTTCCCTTGTTACACGCAGCAGATCCTCACCGAACACTGCAACGAGGTTTGGTTCTGCAAGTTCTCCAACGATGGCACCAAACTGGCGACGGGGTCGAAGGACACCACTGTCATCATCTGGCATGTGGACACGGTACTAAAGAGTTTCTAAAGAGTGTGTGATCGTGAGGAGATGCAACACCTTCCCTTATTTTTATGATTGTTGTTGTAGATAGATTGCATTTATTGATCAATTATTAATAAAGTTGTTGCTTTTTTTATGCACCGTGCACATAAAGAGGTTTCAAACAATATATAATTATGTTTACAAATAATAATGTCTGTTAACCTAAAAATCTTGTGTGTAAACACTTGTTTATGAAGATAATATTTCATAAATTGAAGGTGGTTATATTTTCTGTTTGTCGACGGGCAGGAAACACGGCAGTTGAAGTTGTGGAAGACCCTGGAGGGTCACGCTTATGGGGTTTCTTACCTGGCCTGGAGCCCCGATGACACTTTTCTCATCGCGTGCGGCCCGGACGACTGCTCCGAGCTGTGGCTGTGGAACGTGCAGGTACAGGAATCTGTGGTTATAAATGTCTTCTAACGCACATTTATATAGTTTAAAAGCTTAGTCCAGTGAACTGAGAAGGTATCAGGGTGGAGGTAAACAAGAGGGTCCGCCTCACCCGTCAACACGTACAACAACAAAAACCGATGAGATATGAAGAAACGGTATCCATGGACACGTAGGACTTTATTGTCTTCTAATGTCATGACGGTCGTGAAGGTGAGCCGACGTTCAAGTGCGGTTCATCGCTGAAGCGAGAGGGATTTTCAACATCTTTCATGCATCATACGTCTCATTAAAGTATCATCTAAAGTGTGTCATTGTGTACGAGGGACGTTCTTATCCTCACACTGTCCAGTGAAAGGATGGATCTCTTCTAAGCTTTGGAACGATCTCTGTGTTTGATGATCTACTGACTCCTTCAAGAAACATCTTAAGACGTTTTTATTTGTTCAGGCTTTTCCTTGATTTTCTGGAACTCCTGTTGTGTTCTCAGTTTTATCTTGATCTTTAAAGTATATACTTTATTGAATATTGTTTTGATTTTTTAAGCGCTTTGTGACCCTGGTCTGGAAAAGCTCTATATAAATACAAATTACTTACTTACTTACTTACTATAAATACACTAGTGGTCTTTATTTAATGTTAGAATTATTCAACTCGGTCAGTTAAAGTAGTTTTTTTCCACGCTGTTGTCTCTGTGGTTCCCAGTCAGAGCGATGACATCTTTGGTTGTTGTGAGTCCCACTGATGCGGTGATTGTTGAGTTGTGCGTTCACTCCTCTGTGCTCTGTTGTGTGCAGACGGGGGAGCTGAGAACAAAGATGAGTCAGTCTCATGAGGATAGCCTGACCAGTGTGGCCTGGAATCCAGACGGCAAGCGCTTCATCACGGGTGGACAGAGAGGCCAGTTCTACCAGTGTGTGAGTATTTTTGGTCGGTGCCTTCAGTGCCTACACTCTCTGAGCCGTGCAGGCGGCCCACACGAATATGTGGAAACAAACTTGCGATGCAGAAGCACAACCTTGATTTTTTTTTTTTGTTCCTTTTAATCATGTGAATGCCAAGTCAACGTTTTCTCCCACAGACCACTTATGTCACTCAAAGTGTTGTCAAGCTGAGTCTTATTTGACAAACTGTCGGCAGGTGACGCAGCCATTGAAGTCAGAGACAGTGTTTTAATGACAGGCTTATGTTTGATTAACTGCTCCAGCCATGAAGGAAGAAAAAAAAAAAAAGACCTTGGCAGTCCATCCCCTCCATACACACAACACTGTGCTGAAAAATACCTTTTTGATATATTTAAAATGACACACGAAAGGTTTTGATCATTCATATACCGTATTTTCCGGACTATAAGTGGCAGTTTTTTTCATAGTTTGTCCGGGGGTGCGACTTATACTCTGGAGCGACTTATGTGTGAAATTATTAACACATTATTACCGGTATATCATTTCACATGTTATTTTCACACTAAACCACAAGAGGGCGCTCAAGGCCTGTGTTGATAATTTCGGCGTAGAAGAGGAAGCATCTTCTACCTCCGGAGTTAGTTAGTTGTTTAAAAGTGACACCGAGGATGAAGATTTCATTGGATTTGAGTTATTTGGAGTTACACGGATGGTTTGGTAAACTTGTTAGTTATTTATGCTATAGTTCTCTGAATAACTCTTAATATGTTATGTTAACATACCAGGTTCTCAGTTCTGTCATGTAACGTACAATTATTCAGCCTGTTGTTGCCTCTATTCTATTTTTATTTTATTGTCTTTCAAGATGACATGTCTGTTCCTGGTGTTGGATTTTATCAAATAAATTTCCCCCAAAAATGTGACTTATACTCCAGTGCGACTTATATATGTTTTTTCCTTCTTTATTATGCATTTTATGGCTGGAGCGACTTATAGTCCGGAAAATACGCTTTTTCTCAAGTTTACGCTAAATTTGTTGCATAATTACTGCAGCAAACACACATCTGTAGTTTTAATACATTGGTTAAATGAACGCAAGCTCGCTCTAGTATGTGATCAGTAGTAAAATCACAGAATGGGAAGCACTTGACTCTGTCGTTTCATCATTTACAGACCGCATGACACTCTTGTCATGTATCCTCTCGTCCTCAGTCGTCGCTGGGATCATTGGGGATTTGATAGCACCTCAAAAATGAACAAACGCAAGGAATATTTTTTATGTTATTTGTAAATAAAATGACAATTATTTAATTTAATCCACACTTTATTGAACTATTAACCAACATTAATTTAATTTTTTATTATTAATACAAGTAAAATGTGATCTGATAGCCAAACAAAAAATGCATATATATATATACTCTTTTTTTTAAAAATGTCTATACAGTGCTGTTATCGTGAAACAAGTATCTCTATACTGAAGTGTATTCATTTCTTTCTCAGATACTAGCGATCTGCCCTGCACTGTAATGACATTTGTTCTCGCAGGACTTGGACGGGAACCTGCTGGACTCCTGGGAAGGTGTGCGAGTGCAGTGTTTGTGGTGTTTAAACGACGGCAGGACTGTCCTGGCATCAGACACACACCAGCGCATACGAGGATACAACTTCGAGGACCTGACGGACAGAAACATGTAAGAAATAAACAGAAAGATATTCTTATGTCACTGATTTATTGTCAGATTTGACCATTTATTTTAGATCTAGAAATCAAAAAGCTTAATTGAATCCATCCATCCATCCATCCATCCATCCATCCATCCATCCATGCATCCATCCATTCATCCATCCATCCATCCATCCATCTATGCATCCATCCATCCATCCATCCATCCTCCATCTTTCCTCCATCAAATCATATATCTCCATCCATCCATCCATCATCCTCTCCTATTTTTCCATCTCTCCTATGTCTCCATCTCTCATCTATGCTCTATCCTCCCTCTATCCCTCCATCATCTAGCATCATCTCTATCTATCCATCCATCCATCCATCTCTCTCTCGCTCTAGCTCTCTTTCTATCTATCTATCTCTAGCTCTCTCTTTTTTTCTCTTTCTCTCTCTCCCTCTCTCTCTCTCTCTCTCTCTCTCTCTCTCTCTCCTCTCTCTTTCTCTCTCTCTCTATCTCTCTCTCTCTCTATATCTCTCTCTCTCTCTCTCTCTCTCTTGCACATTTCAATGATTTAAACTATTGTTTTTGTTCATATTCAAAGTATTTAGTTTAAAGAAACGAAGAATAGTACTCCATGACATGCCTATAACATCAAAAGTAGTTTGATAGCAGTTAAATAATGTTTCTCTTAATGACTCAGCCTTGATATTCAACTACACACTTGTACACGTGATTCTTCTCCAGTGTGCAGGAGGACCATCCCATCATGTCTTTCACCGTCTCAAAGAACGGAAGGTTAGCTCTTCTCAACGTGGCCACTCAGGTGAGCGAGGTGAGGTGTGCTGCCCCCCAGAGGCCGGTGCTGTAACTACTGTTTCCAGGGCGTCCACCTGTGGGACCTGCAGGACCGGGTCCTGCTGAGGAAGTACCAGGGGGTGACGCAGGGCTTCTACACCATCCACTCCTGCTTCGGCGGACACAACGAAGACTTCATCGCCAGCGGCAGCGAAGGCGAGTCTTGACGACACGTGACATGTGTGATGTCATCATCGTGCGTCGCTCACACGTCTGTCTCCTCAGACCACAAAGTTTACATCTGGCACAGACGCAGCGAGCTGCCCATCGCGGAGCTGACCGGACACACCCGCACCGTCAACTGTGTGAGCTGGAACCCGGCGGTGCCGAGCCTCCTCGCCAGCGCCTCGGACGACGGCACCGTCCGGATCTGGGGCCCCGCCCCCTTCCTGGACGTACAAGAGGTGGACGGGATTAATGGTAGGAGAGGCTCCGGGGAAATGTTCCTTCTTTGCTTACTTCCGAAAACTATTCTTTAGATAATCAATCTGTCACTGGTTGTTTTTTCACATTGGTCATAATCGGTTAATATTTGAATTTCAGCCTCTTATTCCAGCGATCGACCCTTAAATATTTACGGTCTGATACATAAAAAAACTAAGACATTATTTCTGATAACTAAGTCGGCTTTTAATGGAAAAAAATTGAATTAAAATAAACTATTAATATGAAAGAGGCTTTTAATATGTTCTGAAGTTAAAAACATAGTAGAAAACGGACACTGCACTTCACTTCCTGATCTCATATTACCGTATTTTCCGGACTATAAGTGTCTCCGGAGTACAAGTCGCTCCAGACATAACATGCATAATAAAGAAGGAAAAAACATATATAAGTCGCACTGGAGTATAAGTCGCTTTTTTGGGGGAAATTTATTTGATAAAATCTAACACCAAGAACAGACATGTCATCTTGAAAGACAATTTAAAATAAAAATAGAATAGAGGCAACAACAGGCTGAATAATTGTACGTTACGTTACATGACACAACTGAGAACCTGGTATGTTAACATAACATATGAAGAGTTATTCAGAGAACTATAGCATAAATAACTAAGAAGTTTACCAAACCATCCGTGTAACTCCAAATAACTCAAATGAAATCTTCATCCTCGTGTCACTTTTAAACAACTAACTAACTCCGGAGGTAGAAGATGCGGCGCTTCCTCTTCTACGTGGAAATTATCAACACAGGCCTAGAGCGCCCTCTTGAGGTTTAGTGTGAAAATAACATGTGAAATGATATACCGCTAATAATGTGTTAATAATTTCACACATAAGTCGCTCCAGAGTATAAGTCGCACCCCCGGACAAACTATGGAAAATTCTGTAACTTATAGTCCGAAAAATACGGTAGTGCTGAGGACGGAAGCTCTACTGATCAGTTCCATGATTCTAAGCGACTAAAGATAATTTATTAATTTTAATAAAACTGAATGTTAATAAAAGTGACAAATCCATCCCAGAAAGCAAAAGCTGTTCGGTTTAACCGTCGTCCAGAAGAACATGAAGCTGCGTGTGTTTAAATGATGAAAGAATATAACAAATGATGATATATGATGATATGATGTCATAATAACATCGCAGCAAACGCTAGAATCATCATTGTTGACGTTCACGGCTAACAAGCTAAATAACAAACTACTTTAGACTCTTCATTAGAAGTTTCAGCTCAACGTGTTTCCTTCAGACCAAAGTGTCGTGCTGTGGATCTGACGTTGCTGCTCTCTCTTCACGTCAGTGAAATGGTTCCACACAAGCAGCTCTGTTGATCCTGTATGTTGCTATAACAGATATAAAGACGCCACTAAAGTGAAAACAGGCTCACGTAGAAATCAGCGGATTTTCAGAGCAAAACTTCCACACGAGGGCGCCAAAGGACATGGAAAAAATGAATTGACTCGATTCAGTTTTTTTCCCCCACATAACATATTCATGTTCCTATGAACGAATCCATCAACTGTTAATAATTTATTTATTATTTGGAGACATTTCTGCTTTGAAAGAAGAGGTCATTCCGTCCGGCGGCATATCCCCCATATACTATACTTACTTACTATATGCTATAGTTTGAATGCAATGATGTGTGTCTTAGTCATTCGCTCTATATATATATATATATATATATACACTACCGTTCAAAAGTTTGGGGTCACCCAGAAAATGTTGTTTTCCATGAAAAGTCACACTTATTTACCACCATGAGTTGTAAAATGAATAGAAAATATAGTCAAGACATTGACAAGGTTAGAAATGATGATTTTTATTTGAAATAATATTTTTTTTCCTTCAAACTTTGCTTTCGTCAAAGAATCCTCCATTTACAGCATTGCAGACCTTGGGCATTCTAGCTGTTAATTTGTTGAGGTAATCAGGAGAAATTTCACCCCATGCTTCTAGAAGCCCCTCCCACAAGTTGGATTGGCTGGATGGGCACTTCTTGCGTACCATACGGTCAAGCTGCTCCACAACAGCTCAATGGGGTTTAGATCTGGTGACTGCGCTGGCCACTCCATTACAGATAGAATACCAGCTGCCTGCTTCTTCTCTAAATAGTTCTTGCACAACTTGGAGGTGTGCTTTGGGTCATTGTCCTGTTGTAGGATGGAATTGGCTCCAATCAAGCGCTGGAGTGATAGTTGCTGGAAATGGGCCTCTATACACCTATGTAGATATTGCACCAAAAAACAGACATTTGCAGCTAGAATAGTCATTTACCACATTAGCAATGTATAGATTAGTTTAAAGCACTGTTTAAAAAAACAGTGCTTTTCTTTCAAAAATAAGGAAATTTCTAAGTGACCCCAAACTTTTGAACGGTAGTGTATATATATAAAATGATTATATTCTTCTTTTTTTTTTTTGATTTCTGCCGTATTTGGCCCCACATGTGGCACTTTGACTGTATTTATGTGGCCCTCGTAAGGTCAGGGACATGTAGAATATAAAAATTAATTAATGAATAAGCTAATGATTTTTTTTTTAATTGGTTCAAGTGTAATTTGTTATTCACATGTTTGAATTGGTTTCCATTCAAAAATATGATTTTGTATTTTGTTCTATTATTAATTTCCATTCTCTTAATATTACTCTTGGGTTTTTATTTTAGGACTTTGTCCTATGATTTATATTTCTTGTGAGTCTTAATTGCTCCTTTAAAAGGTTTACATGAATATAAATATCATATTTACAAAAAAGTTACAATATAATAATTTGAGGACATTAAGATTGATTGTAATATTTGATTTATTGGAGACTTATTTCTCCTCTTTGTTGCTTAACGGCCCCTTACACCAGTCACTGTATAAATGTGGCCCCCAGGAAATTTAAATACAAATAAATATTAATTTCTAAACACAATGTTTTTATTTTAGTGGTTATTTAGAAACGTAATATATTGTGAGTTGAACACTTAATGTCTTGAAAGTGCAGAGAAGGAAAGCATAAAAAAAAGACATTGTTAATGGTTACAGCAAGAGGGCAGTGATGTTGATGTTCCGCCTGCAGGAAGTGTCCATGTGTGACTGACCTTTGCCCTCTCGTGACAGTATGCTGCAGCATGGACAGCTGATGGACCACTGCGGCTCAGACTCTGTAGACACTTGAATGGATGAATCCTGGAGTTGAAGGTAATGGTTGGACGACTGCTTCCCGAAGCAGGGACGACGCGGCTGGTGGTCCTCCAGGGGCTCGGACTCTTCATCCAGGACCACCTCCTCTTATTTATTGTGAGCGACATAAGTTATTGAGCTCGGCGACCTGCCGCGACACTTGTGCTCCTGTTCCTCCCTCGCACATCCCCAAGTGTTTTTTTTGTTGGCTGTAGACGGGATCCTCTGCCCACCTGAAGACCCTGGTGTTCCTTTGACTTCTGTTTCTCTGACGCCGACACACTAGTATTTGACGAGCATGCTGCTTCTGTTCTCAATGTTCTCCATCCGGTGTTCGTCTCTCACTTGAACACTCTGTGGCGTGTGTGAACAGATTCCTTCTTTGCCTTGAGTATTGATTTATCTCTGACGTGAGGCGACGGTTCCACGGGATCTTCGTTCTTCCTGCTCCTGAGAGAAGAAGCATCTGGATTGGACCATCTACTGGAGCTTTCAAAGGATCCCTTCATGAGGGGTTTGGTCGCGAAGAACTAAACGTGACGGGGATGAAGAAATACCATTTAGATCTTAAATATTTCTTATACATTTCATGAAGAGGGATGTATAAATGTTCATTCAAACATTAGAATTTCAATATTGTAAAAAGACAAAACTCCGTCTCTGTTTATTCAGCAAAGATCGTTCATCAGCCAATCGTTAGTATGTCATAGAAATCAATGTTTTTTTGTGGGACAAGAAGTTCCCAGTTTGCAGTTGAATACTTGTATCTAAGAGCTCAGTTTAAAGTTGGGACTGTGACGCCTCAGTCTGGGAAACCTTTCCAAAGTTGTTTTAGACGATCAGCTGCACGTGTCCTGATCAGGTGCTGAGAGAAATAACTTCTCTTGAGCTCTTTATTGTCTCAATATTCCAGAGTCAGGCGTCCTGCTGATGTTGTCCTTCACTATGATTGGTCCGACTTATCGCCTGCGCTAGAATCTTGTCCTTATCCTTATATTTAAACAATTTCCTGAAGGAGACCTCATGAGTTCTATCTATACTTCACCATCTCAAGGTCCTTTTGACACCATTTGTAACGGAGCTCAGAATGTAGTTGAAATCTGGCACTGACTAAAAAAACACAAGACCACGAGGAGCGATGGTTCAGTCCTGAAGAGCAGATTTACTTCTATATTTCCCATAAGAGGTAAAGACACCGGCAGGACATGGTCCAGGTCCAGATGCTTCCACTCTAGGACGCTGTACAACTTTGGCCTCGCACCACATGTCTGGAGTGAACCTGGGTAAGTAAGTGGCAGAAAAACTAAACTAAAGAGTTTGTGACAGTTGTTTTTTTCAATGTAACGTTACTTCTGATACTTTCACGTAGATGTTGTTGCTGAATTGTATATTTTGCTCTCATAGAGAAACCAAGAGTTTCTCATTACACTGACGTGCAAGACGGGAAGTTAAACGAGTGTAAAGGACAGTTGTCGTGCTGAACATGTGTATAACCAAACCAGAGCGGGGGGGCGGGGTCAAGATTTCACAGCTCTTTTCGGAGAATGCAGTTTTTAATCATTGTTCGGCGAGAGGTGATGTTGGATGGTGTCTTCGACGGTGATTTTTCTATATTTTTTTACTCGACGATGTCAAGAGAAGTGTCTGTGAGGACCCCTGGTTATTGTCACGATGCCATCACCAGCTTAATCTTTCCCTTCACAGCATATGCAGACATCAGTGGGTCGACCTTCACACGCGTGTCAAACCCTCTCACGGATGTGGTGGTTTTGTTGGGAGGGCGGGGGGGTGGTTGTGGGGGGGTTTAGCTTCTCTGTTACTTCTTGCTGTGAGAAGCCAAACTAGGAACTCTTGTTTGCTTGCTGGTAGTTTCAGCCAGAAACTGTTTTACTTTTTAAATGTTATATGAAAAGATTGTAATGTTCCGTAGAACAAGTATGTCATGTATGCATATTTTAAATAAAGCATTCAGGGGCTTAAAGTATGTTCACTTTTCTTTCTTTTTTTCATTCCAAGAGGACCTAAACCAGTGCTGTGTCTCAAATCGCATACTACTCTTAGTATACTAGAAGTTAGTATACATCAGTTTAGTGTACATACTAACTAGTACGCAAATTCTCCACAGATAGTATGTCTCAAATCAAACACTGCTGCTACACACTAACAGGAGATCACATGACAGCTTCTTCTTCTACTTCTATTTAACGATGGTTGCAACCAGCTGTAGGAACACTATCGCCACCTGCTGGCAGCACGTTTTGCAAGTTTGGAAAAAGAAATAAAGAAAAAATATGAGAATCGAAATAAAAGCGAGATATTTAAGCTGGTATCAGCAGCAAAGACGTGTCATCCTCCTACTGCTGCTGAAAATGCACCTGTAAGTATATGAATATATATGCATTTATATATGACGTAACTTCTGTTTAAAACGTCACTAAGATGGAGCTGTTTAGTGTGGTTAGTGTCCATCGAACCATACTCAGTTTTGTGGGCGTGTTAGTACGACAATTTAGTGTGCATGGCGCACTAAATTTTGCATACTAAGAATTGAGACGCACTAACGCACTAAAAATACTAACTTTTAGTATGCTAGTATGTGATTTGAGACACAGCACCGCACCCACTGCGGCCCTTGAGGACTGATGCTGTGTCTCAAATCACATACTTCTTAGTATACTAGAAGTTAGTATGCATCAGGATAGTGTACATACTAACTAGTACGCCAATTCTCCACAGATAGTATGTCTCAAATCAAACTCTACTGCTACACACTAACAGGAAATGACGCGACAGCTTCTTCTTCTATTTAGCGATGGTTTCAACCAGCTGTAGGAACACTATCGCCACCTGTTGGCAGCACGTTTTGCAAGTTTGGAAGAAGAAATAAAGAAAAAATATGAGAATCGAAATATTCGCGAGATATTTAAGCTGGTATGAGCAGCGAAGACGTGTCATCCTTCTACTGCTGCTGAAAATACACCTGTTAGTATATATATATATATATATATATATATGACGTAACTTCCGTTTAGTGTATAGTGTCCATCGAATCATACTCAGTTTTGTGGGCGTTTTAGTGTCAATTTAGTGTGCATGGAGCACTAAATTTCGCATACTAAGAATTGAGACGCACTCACGCACTAATAATACTAACTTTGAGTACGCAAGTATGCGATTTGAGACACAGCACTGCACCCACTGCAGCCCTTGAGGACCGAGTTTGTCCACCCCTGAGCTGAACCAAACTGCTATTGGGACCAGCACCTTTCAATTCAGTAGATCTACAGCCAGTGATGCTGGTCATCCTGAAACCGTCTCCAAACTTCGAGCCCCTAAAAGTGGCACCTTTGGTTAAAAAAAAATGGGTGGCTTTGTCGAAAAACAACTATTGACTGACAATAAAGACACTGCTTCATCACAACTTCTGGTGACTACATTCACCTTCATTGGATGAAAAAATTACTCTTTATGGCTTTCTAATCATACTTTATTTTTTAAATTTAAAATAAACATGCAAGTATTAATGGCGTTTGTTTATTTGTGTTGCAAACTTCCTTGGCAGCAAAAGGAACAATAAAATCCAATGATATCCAGGTGATCACTGAGGATGAGAGGATACAGTGTCTGGACTCCAGCAGCTTTTAAAGCTGATGTTTGGGGGAAATTTTGTTACGACCAATATACTTGCATATCTTTGTTCCTACTATTTTAGCGCTCCTTCTATATCGTGCTATGTATCATTCTGCCAGATTCTTAACAATATACACCCCAAGAAATCGAATCATTTGTTCTCCTCTACTGTTGTGAAAAGAAAACGAGTGATTGTCAGATAATTTGTTCACTTCTCCTCAACTATAGTGAGTAACTTTTGTGCTACATTATGAACTAAACTTTTACAAAATGGCTTCTCAATTCATTGCAAGCCTCGACCCTTGTGTCATCTCAGGGTTAAGATGCCCCAAAACAAATGTGTTTGTTGCAACACTTGTGTCGTCTCTGGGTCAAGGTGAATGACCTCCACCACTGTAAATATGTATTCCTGGAAGCCAGGGAGGTCGTCGGCCCATCTAAGATAGGTCCGGACCTCTTTGACAACATGCTTCCCCTGCTGGTAAGTAGAGGAAATGCAAGTTATTGTTTACAACTTCCTGGAAAGAGTAGACATCAACTGCACATGCAGAGCAAGTGTTCTTCATTGCAAACGCTTTATTTTAAAAAATATGGTGACTTTGGAGTGTGGTGTTTTTTTTTCACATCTATGGTAAAGTCGAGCATTCAGTGTTTGTCTTTATAATACAACATAATGTAATGTAGCACCACCGTGAAGACTCGTGGAAACTCACCTATAGATGCCGACAGACATAATGATTGAAGATCAGTCACTGCAGTGGATCGAGAGGTCTTAGAACATGATTGTTTTTACAATGGCACATTAAGTAGAAAATGAATCACGACTTGTATCAAGGATGTGTGTGCAAAGTAAAGTCCCAGATGTGAGAACCCAGAGTTGAGATCGGGCTTCAATCATTGATGAGAGCCAGAATGGTGCTGAATAAAATAAAAAAAACACATGGGAAGAGAAGTGGGTCAGCACAGGTTCAGAGGTTAAGACTTCTGGACTGTGGATGTTACCTGTACAGGTAGATGAAGAAGCACAGCAGGTGGTAGCCTAGTTTGATCATAGCCTCTTTCATGTGGGACTTGAGCTGGCCCCGGTTGTGGATTTCCGTGGGGTCAAACACACCCATGTTCCCGATCGGGACCTTGGAATACCTGCATACACCGTAGATTTACAAACATCAATGATAGAAACCTGTAGAATACTGTTCATAACTAAAGTTGTTTTGTTGTTTCATCATTATTCCAAGTCTCACTGCACTGGTTTAACTACTACAAGCAAGATCAGCAACAAACATGAAGCCCACAGGTGGAAAGATTTACCTATAAATGTTCCAAACTGCAACCGGCAGATTGAGCAGGAAGATGAACCAGTGCATGGACCACAACATCAGCAGGGTGGAGAGACACTGAGCGAGCATCTCCGGGATCACCCACTGCAAATACATCACAGACAGACGTCATTCTTTGACTTCTGAAGCATGTATCCTACTTGAATACACATTTGTGTTTCACAATGGTAAAATGTTGTCATCCTTAATTGCAATTTGATTGTGTGTGCGGTGGATCATACTTACTTTGTTGAGCTTGGAGCAGCAGGCTCTGGCATTGATGTAGTCGCATTCTAGATCTGAAAGAGTGATGATCTGAGAAAACGCTGTGTTAAGAAAGAACATGTTGTTTCCATTTCACACGACATGATCACAATTTCTAAAGTCCCTCCTTTTATTATTTTTACAATTAGAACTCAGATAGTTCATTCCCAGTAGTCAGTGTTTAAAAAAAAAAAAAAAAAAACTTTGAACAAAGACCAGAATATGAATTCAATAAACTCAGAGTCTGAGTCTTCCTGACCACATCTGTTCATCTGTATCATCATCATCATCATCATCATTAGTATAGAATCTTCCTGACCACATCTGTTCATCTGTCCATCACCAGAGTTGATCTCAGATGTATTTTAACTCTTACTGCATCATTGTACTCGCGAATCTTCACTAATAAATAGATAGTTCACATATAAAGTATCACACAATTCTGTGGACGATCAGTTTTAAAAAAAAAAAAATTACTCTGGACGGAGAGAAAAGCTTAGTTGTCGTGAGCAACTGTATTATAAATTATTATAAATCCTTGTTGTCAAATGTCTTCAAGAGACACAGTTGCCCAACTTCCCTCGTTGAAACAACCTCACAGAGTGGGTGCGGGCACACGATTTACCACAGGAAGAAATCCAAGTAACACGTCATTAAAAAGACAAAACAAACATACATATTAAAGATGAATTAAAAAACAAAAACGCTGTAGTAAAACTGGAATAGTTGTGTCTCGTCAGAACGTTGGCGAAGCAGTAAAACATCGACCAGAGAAGCGACTATCACTATAACTTAAAATAAAACAAGCCAACGTAACAGACAAACTACTTCAACCGTCCTTTGAAAACTTATTTTAACTTACTAACGTTCAGGAAAGTGTTTTTGAGTAAGACTGCTAGCCGGCTAGCTTGACAGTTTAGCATCAATGTGGATCAGGGAATTTGCGCCAAACTTTCGTTCGGTTTAAGAGCAGCACGGACTTTTAAAAACCACTACTAGTGGTGTGAATAAAACCCTGATAAAGGATACAAAATAAACGGAAAGAAAAATCAGTGCACAACAGTCGACGAGTGACAGAATAAACACTGCCGCCTCCATGTTTGTTCTTCTACCTGCTCGAGCCACCTTCGACTAAAGACTTTACTGCCCCCTAGTGTCCTGAGGGTTTTACTGCAACGCGACTCCCTTCCCGGAAGTCACAACAAGAGATGTTTTGACAACAAACCCCCCATTATGGAAACAAATAAAGACCACAGGAATTGTTTGTGGTAACGACAGAATTATAAAAATGTAATAAATAAAAGGTGAAAAAAAAGAAGTCATATACAGTATTTCAGTAATTTTTATTTATATAGCGCTTTTCCAGACCAGGGTCACAAAGCGCTTAAACAATCAAAACAATATTCAATAAAGTATATACTTTAAAGGTCAAGATAAAACTGATAACACAACAGGAGTTCCAGAAAATCAAGGAAAAGCCTGAACAAATAAAAATGTCTTAAGATGTTTCTTGAAGGAGTCAGTAGATCATCAAACACAGAGGGAGAGGAAGATCGTTCCAAAGCTTAGGAGCAACAGTCTGGAAGAATTTCTCTCCTCTGGTCCTGAACCGTGTGCGAGGAACCATCAGTAGATTCTGATCCACAGACCTCAGAGCCCGAGCTGGGGTGTAAGTCTGGATCAGATCACTGATGGAAGGAGGAGCCTGACCATGAATAGATCTGAAAGTAAGAACCAGAATTTAAAAGTTGATCCTGAAAGAAACTGGAAGCCAGTGAAGAGTTTTAAGGATTGGAGAAATGTAAGTTCTTCTACTAGAGCGGGTCAGAATTCTCGCTGCAGAGTTTTTTTATCAACTGCAGGCGAGACACATCCTTCTTGTTAAGACATGAAAATGTAACTGTTACAATAGTCCGGAAGAGAAGACACAAACGCATGGATTACAAGCGAGCATGTTAACACTTAATAATTAAATAACGTTCATGATTGAACGACAACACGTGACGTGTAGAACAAGTAAAACCGTGATGTTATGGTGTGAATTGATCTAGTCTCCTCCCCGAGGGCAGCACTTTGAAGAGGGGGTGTCCCAGGTGAACTGGGTCAGCCTAGAGCCTGCCTGCAGTGATGCAAGAAGAGAGTCAAATGCCTTCTCAGCAGGACGGATGATACGCTGTTCGCGGCCGTAGCTGCTGCACCTCTGTGGTGTTGTAATTCATTTAGTGTAGATATATGGATGGACGGACGGATGGATGGATGGATGGATGGATGGCCCATTTTTACCCATTTTACCTTGAATATAATACTTTTAATACAATTTGAATTAGCCCTTGTGTTATCTCAGGGTCAAGGTGACCCTTAGGCCCTAAAACAAATGTGTTTGTGGTATCCCTTGCATTGCCTCCTGAGGGATCAATAAAGTTTTACCTTACCTTACCTTATGGATTACGATGAAAGACACTCCAACGCTGTATTTCACAATGTATTTCTGGAAGCTAGGGAGGTCGTTCACCTTGACCCAGAGACAACGCAAAGGGATTTCACAAACATATTTGTTGTCAGATAATTATAAGCTAAGACAACAGCAGCTGCTTTTGGTTCTCAAAATGATGAGGGTGAATGAAGTTGACAAGACATTTGAAGTTTTACCAATGAACATTTGAAGAGTTATTAATGAGCAGATAATTGAAAACTATATATATATATTCTGACCATATTAACAACCTGTCGCTCCATCAGGATCGTAACAGCATCTGAACAAACGTAATCCAACATTTCCATTGAAAGTGAGTCAAGCCATGACTCACAGAGCTGTCACTCCGGAGGTGTGGGCAGGGCTGTAGGGGAGAAAATGAGAATATCCACGTGAATGAGGAAACACATAGTTTAGAGCAGGTGAAGATGCTTAAGTGGGCGAGTATCACTTTGCCAGAGGTGAAGAACTTTAGAGGCGATAAACCACCAGCATGTTCTCTTTCTACTCACCTGTCACTTTCTACCTGGTGCTCTCCCTCTGCCTGCTGCAGTCCAGTCGTTCCCACGAGGATGACTTCAGAAGACCTGGAGTTACAGCATGGGGGGATTTTATAATTGGAGGATTGATTAATATTCATTCAGATGTAGATAAAGGCAACGATTCTCTTCACCCACAAGCCAACTACCCATGTGTCAGGTACGTGCTTTTATTATGTTTGATGTATTCAGAAAGTAAAACTAGGCCTGACTTCACTGTTGTGCACCTTGAGTTTAGGTTTTTATAAGATTGTGATTTTTATGAATGGTTATTATAAAGTGTATCAAAGTGAATTCAAGTTTTTATTTCTTTTTGTTTGTATGTAAAGTGTGTTCAACACCGAGTGTATATTTATTTGCTTTATGGGAAAGTAATTAACAATCAAACAAATGTTACTTTTTTAACAGTTGTGAATAATCTATTTGTATCATTAGTTAAAATCATTCAATTCGTTTCTATATTCTCTCAAACTATTATTACTTTTATTGTTAATCGTTGTTATAATTGTTGTTGTTGTTGTTGTTGTTGTTGTCTCGTCGTTATTATTATCATTATCATTATTATCATTATTATCATTATCATTATTATCATTATTATCATTATTATCATCATTATCATTATTATTATTATTATAAATATGACTTTAAAATATTTCCTTTTTGTTTTCCTATTCTGTGTCAATTTAGTGAACACTACCATTTGACAGTTATTTACATTTTCACAGATTTTCAAGGAAAAAACAGCAAAACCCCTTGAGTTATCTTCATAATCTCAAATTCTACGAATTGGTGCTCAGGCTCGAGGCCTCGAGGATAAACCATTACCGAAGCGGTTAAAGGGGCGGAGCACCAATATGAAGTAGAACCACTCTTGCTTTCCTATCTGATTAGTACAATTCATGCCAAAACAGGTGTCACGATGGAACAGAGTATTAGTAACAACACGTAACTCAAGGAAGCGAAATGAGGAAACTTAAAATGCTTATATTTTATTCCAAAAACTGCACTGCCTCTTATGAACTTTACCAAAAGTTAAAAGGCAACATTAGCTTAGCAAGAGTGTAATGGATCCACAATCATATGAAAACATAACATTATAAACCAACTGTATAACTCCCAGCATGTGTCAGGTTGAACTAAAATCTTTCCTAAAGGCTAAGGCTGACGAGTTTGGTGAGGAGTCTCGCGATGATCAACGCGGTGCAGCTGATGAACAAGTCTCCTCTGCTGGCCGACGTCAACGTCACGCTGGGGTACCGGATCCATGACACCTGCTCCGATGTCAGCACAGCACTGCGAGCAGCACCAGATTTCATCGTTCAAGACCAACACCTCTCAGGCGGCAATTTCTCAACATCCGTTTCTCCAATTGTGGCTGTAGTGGGAGCTTCCTACTCTGAAATGTCCATCGCTGTTGCCAGGCAACTGACTCTGTCTATGATCCCACAGGTGAGCCCTTTTTTGCCACTAAATGCATCATTTTCAATGTGTTTTAGACTAACTTTGTGTGTCGTTCTTATAATGGTTGGGTGCTGATTGGATGAAATGGCTTTTGGGACATCCATTCTTTTCACCTGCCTGGACAGGACAGAAGGCTAAGACATATTTTGTGGATATTAACCCGGTCTTTGTTGGATTATTCTGCTTTGGAGGTTCCTAAGGTTAGAGGTGGTGAGCTAACACCCCCCGCAAAGTGACCCTCTATGGGACTCCATTGTTCTGCAATGTGGAAAGAGTTGAATGAAGGAAACAGTCCAACCAAAATAAGCTTGAATTGTTGTTTGTTTTTGGAATTCTATGTTTTTCCACAACTAACATTATGTTTGAACAGAGGGGTCTCTATAAGTGCATATTGCATCAGGACACCCTTGACGGAAAATGTGGTTTGTAGTCCCCTGTCCAATCAGATCCTTGGGATTTGACTCGACCTTGATAGCAGGTCTGAACAGATAGGAAGAGGATCATAAAGGAGAGGGTTCATGGTAGACCCGCTGTTATGTTGCGTTAACCCTTGTGTTATCTCAGGGTCAAGGTGACCCGAAGGCCCGAAAACCACATGTTTGTGGTATCCCTTGTGTTGCGAGATGAACAACAGCGACACAAGGGATAGCACAAACACATTTGCTTGACCCTGAGTTAACGCAAGGGTTAAAGCTGTTGCTCTGCTCTGACCCTTTGATCATGTTGAGAACTGCACATCAGAGACACAAAAATGATCATTAATAAAATGAATCTAAAACTGTTATGTGATGATCGATGAGGATTTTGACCTAAGGAAGGTTTTTTACTGCATGTTTTTATCAGCTATTTTACTTGTGCAGGAATCAAAGGTTGGGTTTTTATAGCATTATAAAGAGAATTATCCGCGTATTTTTCTTTTTCCTTCAAATCAAAATTCAAACCCTTTCGATCTTTCTAACGACTGGTTGTTTACCTAAGTACTGTAACGAATCATATCAATAATTCTGTATATAATAAGTAAACATTTTCACTGGCCACACCTGCAACAGTTATTGATACAGTTCAGTAATGTTTATAAATAAAAAATATAAAATATTAATCTAGTTTCATTTAATGTTTTTTTTCAGTGGAATCTCAATGAAATATAATTTACTTTTTTAGGTTTGTAAACTTCAAAGAAAATGTTATTGATTTCATGAGCTTGCGCAGGTTCATACTTTAGCTGTCTGTCAAACTGGTCCAGAAAAGGGGCCGAGACGGTGCAGGTTTTTGTTCCAACCAGTCAAGCACACATGAGTTAACCAATCAGGTGTCGGCTTAAGCAAGCAACACCTGACTGACAATTAGTTGATGACTGTCTTCAGACGCATGATTGGTTCAACTATATGTGCTTGACTGGTTGGATCCAAAACCTGCCCCACCCTGGCCCTTTACTGGACCGGTTTGACACCTTTGCTCTAAGTGCTGAAGGCAGTTGGCCTGAAAATGCCTTGGTGTTAGACTTGGACTTAGACTTAGACTGCACTTTATTGATCCCTTTGAGATGACACTTTCAGGGAAATTTCTGTTTTCCAGTAGCACAGAAGGAATAGAGAAAAACCAGAAAGCACAGATGTAGGGACTAGAGCATCTTTTCACATTACAACATGTACAGTAATTCTCCATTTCATGAAGTTGGAAAATGAAATGAAGAATTGAAAAAATACATTGGTCATATCTAGCTCTTCCATAAATATGTTTTTCCTTCTCTTCAGATCAGCTTTTCTTCAACGGCCGTGATCCTGAGTGACAAGAACCGCTTCCCCTCCTTCATGAGGACCGTTCCCAACGACAGGCACCAGACGGCAGCGATGGTGGAGCTGCTCAGCATCCTCCAGTGGAACTGGGTGGGAATCGTGACAATGGACGGAGATTATGGACAGTCGGCCCTGGAACACTTTGTTGCACAGGCTACTGAGAGAGGGATCTGTGTTGCCTTCAGATGCATCCTCCCTTCCTCTATGAACCACCAGGACCTGGACTCAGAAGTCAAGCAATGTGCCGTAACCATCTTCGATAGCCATAAGGTTCAGGTGGTTGTGTCCTTTGCCTCCCCAGACCATATGAGTCACCTGTACCAGGATCTCAGCAGCGAGAGGCGGAGGCAGGGTAAGGGCTCGATGAAAAGAGTGTGGCTTGCGAGTGACAACTGGTCCTACTCGAGCTCTGTGCTGGGACCTTTGACCCTGGAGGACATTGGCCATATAGTGGGCTTCACTTTTAAAAGTGGGAAACTCTCATCTTTGTTCGACTACCTGAAGGGTTTGCAAATGGCTGGACTCGAGGCCGCGAAAAATAATCCATTTCTACAGGAATTCTACACGCTGCTAAATGAAAGCGGTCCTTTTCCACCTCGGGAATTTATCCTAAAAGCCATGGAGATCCTCAGACGCAATTCAGCCCCCCACACCACATTCAGTATTGAGATGGCAGTGAGCGCTGTTGCCCATGCTGTGGCCTCCGTCTGCAGGAGGAGAGACTGCAAGAACATCGCAGACATCCTGCAACCTTCCGAGGTGTGTGTTTGTACGACCTTTTGTACACGCTAAATAACATACTAACTATAATAATAACACTTTAACTAGCTTTGGAACAAATGGAAATAAGCTGTTACTTGTAAACGACTTTTGCTATGGAGTGATTATAAAACCACGTTTCAGGTGTTGACAGCTCTGAAGATGCAGACGTTTGATCTGTGGGGGAAAAACTACTCTTTCGACAGCAACGGAGACATTAACTTGGGCTATGACGTGACACTGTGGCTGTCGGACCTGGACACGGTTCATGTTCATCATATTGTGGCTGAATACCATATGAACCAGAGCTTCACCCACAGTAATCGGACGTTCCCAAAACTCCTGCAGGATCTGAAGGTCAGTCATTGAGCATTACAACAAAAACAACTCATCCAATAGAGAAAAATGTTCTCAGGTAAATACCGTTGAGCATGGCAGAACCTTAGTGTAGTGCTGTGTCTCAAATCGCATACTACTCTTAGTATACTAGAAGTTAGTATGCATCAGTTTAGTGTACATACTAACTAGTACGCAAATTCTCCACAGATAGTATGTCTCAAATCAAACACTGACGCTACACACTAACCGGAAATCACATGACAGCTTCTTCTTCTACTACTATTTAACAATGGTTTCAACCAGCTGTTTGAACGCTATCGCCACCTGCTGGCAGCACGTTTTGCAAGTTTGGAAAAAGAAATAAAGAAAAAATATGACAATCGAAATATTCGCGAGATATTTAAGCTGGTATCAGCAGCGAAGACGTGTATATCCTTCTACTGCTGCTGAAAATACACCTGTAAGTATATGAATATATATGCATTTATATATGACGTAACTTCCGTTTAAAACGTCACTAAGATGGAGCTGTTTAGTGTAGATAGTGTCCATCGAACCATACTCAGTTTTGTGGGCGTGTTAGTACGCCAATTTAGTGTGCATGGCGCACTACATTTCGCATACTAAGAATTGAGACACACTAACGCACTAAAAATACTAACTTTGAGTACACAAGTATGCGATTTGAGACCCAGCATAGGTTAATGAGCACTAGGGTCCAGTTGACATAAGGCCCTGCTCTGTTGCAAATAGGTCAGTTCAGAAGTAACTTAGTAAGTAAGTTAGTAAGTAATTTTTATTTATATAGCGCTTTTCCAGACCAGGGTCACAAAGCGCTTAAACAATCATAACAATATTCAATAAAGTATATATTTTAAAGGTCAAGATAAAACTGAGAACAACACAGGAGTTCCAGAAAATCAAGGAAAAGCCTGAACAAATAAAAACGTCTTCAGATGTTTCTTGAAGGAGTCAGTAGATCATCAAACACAGATGTTTCTTGAAGGAGTCAGTAGATCATCAAACACAGATGTTTCTTGAAGGAGTCAGTAGATCCATCAAACACAGATGTTTCTTGAAGGAGTCAGTAGATCATCAAACACAGATGTTTCTTGAAGGAGTCAGTAGATCATCAAACACAGATGTTTCTTGAAGGAGTCAGTAGATCATCAAACACAGATGTTTCTTGAAGGAGTCAGTAGATCATCAAACACAGATGTTTCTTGAAGGAGTCAGTAGATCATCAAACACAGATGTTTCTTGAAGGAGTCAGTAGATCATCAAACACAGATGTTTCTTGAAGGAGTCAGTAGATCATCAAACACAGATGTTTCTTGAAGGAGTCAGTAGATCCATCAAGCACAGATGTTTCTTGAAGGAGTCAGTAGATCATCAAACACAGATGTTTCTTGAAGGAGTCAGTAGATCATCAAACACAGATGTTTCTTGAAGGAGTCAGTAGATCATCAAACACAGATGTTTCTTGAAGGAGTCAGTAGATCATCAAACACAGATGTTTCTTGAAGGAGTCAGTAGATCATCAAACACAGATGTTTCTTGAAGGAGTCAGTAGATCATCAAACACAGATGTTTCTTGAAGGAGTCAGTAGATCATCAAACACAGATGTTTCTTGAAGGAGTCAGTAGATCATCAAACACAGATGTTTCTTGAAGGAGTCAGTAGATCATCAAACACAGATGTTTCTTGAAGGAGTCAGTAGATCATCAAACACAGATGTTTCTTGAAGGAGTCAGTAGATCATCAAACACAGATGTTTCTTGAAGGAGTCGGTAGATCATCAAACAAAGAGAGAGAGGAAGATCGTTCCAAAGCTTAGGAGCAACAGTCTGGAAGGATTTCTCTCCTTTGGTCCTGAACCGTGTGCGAGGAACCATCAGCAGATCAATGATGGTAGGTCTGACCATGAATAGATCTGAAAGTAAGAACCAGAATTTTAAAGTTGATCCTGAAAGAAACTGGAAGCCAGTGAAGAGTTTTAAGGATTGGAGAAATGTGAGTTCTTCTACTAGAGCAGGTCAGAATTCTGGCTGCAGAGTTCTGAATCAACTGCAGGCGAGACAGATCCTTCTTGTTAAGACATGAAAACAAAATGTTACAATAGTCCAGACGAGAAGAAACAAACGCATGGATTACAAGCTCCAGATCATGTTCCGACAACATTTTCCTAAGTTTAGAGATTTTTCTCAGTTGAAGGAAACAGTTTCTGGTCAGTTTTCTGCAGTGTTGAACTAGAGACATGTCTTAATGAACTTAGTTGCTTAGTTTAAGTATGTTTTAAGGCAAACTATCTTCATTTTGCAGAGGTAAGGATAATGAAACAAACCAATCATTTTCTATCCAACAGCACATCGTCTCTCGCTGCTCGAACAGCTGTGTCCCTGGAGAGTTCAAGAAAACAGCCGAAGGTCAACACACTTGTTGTTACGAGTGCATCGACTGCACCGAGAACTACTTCTCGAATCAAACAGGCAAGCCCGGCAAACCCTACACACTTGCACGTTTTAACAGCTGGATGTTGTCGTCATGTTAAAAGGCAATGTTTTTTGTTAACTTAACAGAGCTGAGAGATATCTGGTCCAGTCCCACACACTTTTCATAACTTGAATTAAAAAGAAAAATGCCATAAAATGTTGTGATGTCATCAAATTTGAGCTCCGAGGTCCAGTCGTTCAAAGAAATATTGATGCTTGTTTTATGTATATATTTATATACAAACCAACTTTCTTATGAGCACATTTTCTGGTTGAATCTTGAACCACATGTTCGACTGCATCATATTTGATCATTATGGTTTTTCGACATTAAGCACGAGCATTTAGAAAAACATGTACTGGGACAATTATGTAGTGAAGTTTATGAAATGAAGCTACAGTTATTTTGCCTCTGCTCCGTGCAGCACAGATGACCTCACGATTCACATTGACAATGAATAAAGTAAAAACATTTAATTAAATGTAAAAGCCTTATTACAAGTGTCCTAAAATAGTGACCTCAAATATCAAATATGTCGGATGGAATAAGTGTCCAGTTTTGGACAATCGTATTGTAAACTCAATATTTCAAACCATCCTATATTATATATACTATATTATAGTGACTTCATAGAAACATAATTATAAACTGAGGTAAAAAGGACAAAATTGATACCTTGTCAAGAGAATATCCTTTTTTTTCTTCTTTAAAGGCTATTAATATAGGAACATCAGGTAAAAAGATAGTTTACCAAAGCTGCTGCCTAATTGTTGTAAATTGTTTTATGTCACATTTTCTTTTGCTATTGGATAACTTTTAATATTTCTCTTGCAGACATGGACCAGTGCCTGAGCTGCAACACAACTGTAGAGTGGTCTCCTGCGAGAAGCGCCAGCTGTAGGCCCAAAACTCAGCTCTTCTTTTCCTGGCAGGATGTTTCTGCCATAGTTCCACTGTTCTTTAGTGCCTTAGGGATTCTATTAGCTCTCTTGGTGTCGTTCCTGTTCCTGCACCATCGCAACACTCCTGTAGTGAAAGCGTCCGGAGGGCCGCTGAGCCAAGTCATCCTCTACTCACTCGTGGTCAGTTTCATCAGCCCCACGCTGTTCGTGGGGCGACCCAACGCTATACAATGCAAGCTTCGCCATGTCCTCTTCGGGATCAGCTTCACGCTGTGTGTCTCTTGCATTCTGGTCAAGACTTTGAAGATCCTTCTGGCCTTTCAGTTCAACCCTGAGCTACAGGTGATTCTCCACAGGCTCTACAAACCGTACTTCATCGTCAGCGCGTGTGTGGCGTTACAGGTGGTTATATGCATCTGCTGGATAACGCTAAACGGTCCGACGAGTCAAACCATCAGGGGGCCCACAACCCTACTGGAGTACTGTCATGAGGGTTCAAACCTAGGCTTTGGTTTCATGCTGGGCTATATTGCGCTGCTGGCATCGGTGTGTTTTCTCTGTGCGTTCAAAGGTAGAAAACTACCTCAACAATACAACGAGGCAAAGTTCATCACGTTTAGCATGCTCTTGTATCTGATCTCGTGGATGCTTTTCATTCCCGTCTACATCAAAACTGACAGCCAGTATCTGCCCGCCGTGGAGATAATCGTCATCATCATCTCGAACTACGGCGTTATCGCCTGTCATTTCTTTCCAAAGTGCTACATTATGCTGTTCAGAAGGGAGCAGAACACGGAGAATGCGTTCAGGAAAAACATCTACGAGTACGCCTGCAAACCGACAAAAGTCAATTCAATTCAAGACAGTTCAGCATCGGAGCAACAGACCGTCAGTCAACAGTCAAGAGTTACATGTTTAGCAGTTCCCTGTGCTGCTGTGACACCGACCGTCAGTTTTATGTTGAAGCACTGCAAATGTCCAAAGGTGCGGTATCGGCGCATGAGCATTTAGTGGTGATTTCTGCACCGAACAATCACATCATTTTATTAACCTTTTTTTTGTGTGTTTCTTGCACTATTGCTCATTACGTCCACTGATATTTATGCTTTGTAAATCCCAATGAAACAATGTAAATTCTGTCTATATCTTCAGTATTGTATAAACGTGGCTTTTCCTTTGTTGATGTTGTGTTAAAAAATTCAAATAAAAATACATGCCATCTATGTTTTAACATTTATACCATTTCACTTATTTTTCAATCTGGTCCTCCATGATTGCAGCGAGCGGAGAACTACAAACAAGAAAACGGCAACACGGATCCCTTTGGCCAAAGTTTAAAGATCATGATTTTTGGTTGTTTCATCATATCTGCGACACTTTCTTAACAAACCAAAAGTGTCAAAATCCAAATCTGACCTAGCAACCTATTAGTAGAGCTTGAAAATAGAAAGTTAGCTTGAAACTAAAGCACTTTACTGTATGTCAGGAGATAGACATGGAAGTTTTACTTGAGTCATATCGAGCAGAGACAACAAATGTTGACGGTTCACCCGGAAAAAAAAAAAAGCATTTTGGTGGGGTTCTATCCAAAAAAAAGGGGACCCCGCGGGGAAACACCATGTCATTGTTTTTACATTTTTAGCAGTGTGTCATTTTTTATATATAATAGACAAACATGTACGCTCCTTTTGTGTGACCCAAGATAATGTTAGATTAAAATTATTATACACCATCTTACTTAAATCAATGCTAAAAGATAATCAAAATATAAATTATAAATGACTCGCTTCATCTAAGAGCTTAAACGTTTGACTACACATTTACAATCAACATTTCACTCCAGACTGATTCACTGGTTCAAGACAAGCTTGGATCAGAATTAGATACGACACCGGTTATTTAAAACATCTGTTTATCTGCCAATCACACCTTAAATCGTAGATCAAAGAACGAAGCAAGACACACCCGGGAAAGGGGGGCTAAAAGACGGAAACCTCCACCCGGGAATATTTGAATGATTAGATTACAAGAAAACAAATCAGGATGTCTCTCTACGGGGGATCGGGACACAGGGAACTTGAAAGGACCATTTGGCCGGAAAGAGACGACCTCCAGGATGGGAAATTTGCCTTAAATATAGCGATGTTTCTACAGAATGGGACCTTTTCTGCCCGAGGCTATTGACCTGTACAGTCGCCGGGACAAAGTGTGTCCGATGGATCATAAAGCTTGTATTTTGTTTGACTTGAAGCGGCGAATAAACGACCCGTGACACACTCTTGATTGTCCATCTTTCTCGAAGCGAAGGATAAGAACCGGAACGGGAAGTGACGTTGTGTTGGAGCGACCGGACGGACATCGTGTTTTGACCGTTTTAATAAAAAGCCTGCACAGATAAATAGGTCTTAAGATGCTACTTCACCAGACCCCATTAAACCCAGAGGGAGAGGAAGATTGTTCTAAAGCTATGAGCGACACCTTGGAAGGATCTCTCTCCAAAGTTACTATGAAAAAGTTTAAAAAGTAACAACGATCCTTTGCTAAATTTGAAATTCCCTCATCATGACGATGTTTTGAACTTACCTACTTTAATAAAGTTCTCCTCCATCTGAAATCTTGGCGAACTATGATAGCAACGCTGACGTAATAATGGTCTTTGCTCCTCCTCCAGCCAGCTGTAATTATGCTCTGCTTTTTTATACAACAAGTCCCTTGGAGGTGGCCAGTGGATGGTCAAACTTCCAGACTTGTATTCACTGTAAATGTAAAAAGTTGATTGATCATTGTTCAATTTTGCTAAAATTCCATCTGAACACTGGCCATAATGTTAGAACTCATGCCATACTATCTTTTAATCATTTTGTCAACGATTTGACAAAAGTAGCGCAGGGCGTATAAGCGGGTTTTGAATTGCTATGGAGTCTGTTTGATGTGATCAAAACATGTCATGTTCCCGCCTATACTGAAGAATATATGAAAACATTACAATGACAGCAATGACGGAAATGGTTTTCATCTGAGTGAAATAATGCTTTTCATCTGAGTGAAAGAATGGTTTTCATCTGAGTGAAATAATGGTTTTCATCTGAGTGAAAGAATGGTTTCCAGCTGAGTGAAAGCATGGTTTTCATCTGAGTGAAAGAATGGTTTCCAGCTGAGTGAAAGAATGGTTTTCATCTGAGTGAAAGAATGGTTTCCAGCTGAGTGAAAGAATGGTTTTCATCTGAGTGAAAGAATGGTTTTCATCTGAGTGAAAGAATGGCTTCCAGCTGAGTAAGAGGGCAAACATCTCCTGTTTTTCCTGTCAGTGAAGCACTCACAACATTTAACTCGTCTGTCAGGTTATAGAAAAATGTTCACAAACCAAGCGTGACACCTTTTTTTACTCCACATAATTTTACATTTCCTTGTAAAATGAACTACATTTTAAGCTTGTGTTTTAGCACCTGTTATGTTTAATATCTTTAAATGATACGTATTATTGTTAAAATATTTGTCTGACAAGTTTCCAAGGAACTCGTTGTGTGTTTGGTTTAGGATTGTCTGTGTATTTTTTGGCGTTGTTTGTAGAGTTTAATTCAATCTTTCATCTATGCACTTATTTTCTTAGTGTCTTGCAGCCGGAATGTCAACAAAGTGTATTTGCGGTCTTTTCTGTGAGATCATCAATCGTCGACGTGTCATGTGGACAGTTAGGAAACCATATACTTCCCCGAATACTTTCTGTTCCTGCTTGTCACATGGCGGAACGAGGAACAGCAAACAAACGTCTAGCCACAATTAAAGGTCTGTTAGCTCAAAGAATTCTTCTGAAGTATGTCATTGTGATGAAGTGTATCTCAGCCCTCCTCCTCGGACACAAACAATCTAGTGTCTTCTCTAACTTTAACTTTAACCTTTGTTTAAAGTTTTGATTGGACAATCACACCATCTAACCAGCGCTATCAAAGTGTTTGGATTTTATTGGAGCTCATACTCTGCGTTTTAAAAAGCAAAATTGAGTCTTGAAAAAAGCATTCCCTCGATAATTGTCCGTTGAAAAAGTGTATCACTTCACACAGTCTCAATGTTTGTTGTTCCACCAAACAAACCCACATTACCCAGAGTTCAGTTATAACACAAAAGGATTGAAGTATAAAAAAACACAGTGATTTTAACTGACTACAAGTAAAAAAAAGTTACAATGTTTTTCAAAATTTGAAGTATGAATCAAATATACAGTCTTGATACAGTGATTTGTCTCTATGGAATGACACCAAAGGCAGTGATGGAGGTTTTTGTCTTCTGAGGAATCCTAAAGAGGGATTCTTCTAAAAAACATATGCTTGTTAAGAACTGGAATGTGTATTTTTTACATTTCTTTATTTTGATGGAAATGTATGATACACTGTTCAGATGTATTGAATAAATACAAATACCGTGAATAAATCAGTGTCTATATTTTTCCTCTTCTGTTACACATACGTCATGATACATCCTAGATCAATTGTATTGTCATACACAGAGTATTTAAATAAATTGGAGCATTTTGAAGTCCAGCTTTTTTCACCTGAGAAGGCGAATGTAAAGCACTTGCACAACAGCACTTTGATAACAGTAATCCATGTCTTCATTACTGTAGTGCACTTTATTTTGGAGTCGGATCGTCGTCCACAGCATTTTTCCAATTAAGTTAGAATTCTGCTGCTCGGCTTTGGACTGGAAAAGGTAAGAGGAAACACACAACTCTTGTCCTAGCCTCCACTGGCTGCCTGTGCATTTAAGTGTACATTTTAAGATTATTTTATTTGTTTTTAAATCTTTGAAAGGCCTCGCCCCGCTCTACCCCTCGGAGCTGTGCTATATGAATAGAGTTGAGTTGAGTTGAGTTGAGCAAAAACACATGGTATTGTCGTGAGACAAATTTGGGTTAGCCTCGGGCGTGGAGGGTCTTTAGGTTTCAACTCGACAGAAAATCCCCCTGTTTTGAACTTGTTCATCTGGTTGTGCAACCAATAAGCTCACTGAGCCAAGAAGAGGAAACAATGAGCATTCACAAATCAAAACAGGGCCCTATGAATTCTGTAAATAGTTTCCACGAAATCAAACACTGATGTGATGTCATGACCGAGGGGGGGTTTCTATACAGAAACTGAAGAATGTTGAGACTGTTAGAGTATCGGAGTAAAGATTGTTGTTGTTGTTGGTCATTTTTATGGACTGTGAAGGCTTTTCATACACACCGATGGTAATAAAAGATTTGTTTATTCACTCGTTCATTCATTGACATCAAGGAAAGACAAATCAAAGAATGAAAATAAACTGCTTAATAGTGACCGTGAACAACATAACGATGAAAAAACAAACAATTTATTGATTAAAAAAACACCGATCACATCCTTTTAACCAAAAAAAAAATCTATAAGTATGTGCAATGACCTTAACCCTTGTGTTATCTTAGGGTCAAAGTGACCCGGAGGCCCTCTGCAACATTGGCCTGTGTGCCTAAAGCCAGATCTTCATCCACATCCTGTGAAGAGCTGCCACAGAATGCACTCACTACATGGTCAAACATTAGCTGTACACCAGGGTAAACCACATGCACTGAGAAAGGTAGTGGCTAACTGCTGGATATAGAAGCATTTATATTGTCTAATGCTAGTCTCATTTCTGGTGGTGAACCAGGAACAATATTGGACATGCATGTCAGCATCTATCAGAAAGATCTTTTGAAGTCTATCAACCGGTTGAACCCTCTCTAGCAGTTGAAATAACTGATGGTGTGATGAAGCTTCATGAAGCAGTCAAGAGTGCCATCCATTGCGATAACTAAAATGGTCTCTCGTAGCAAAGACTAATTGTAGCAAAAAGGACAAAAAAAAAAAAGCTACTGTCAGAATCCAGCTGATGATAAAAAAAAGGAGTGTCTCACAAAATCAGCATCAATATATATTAAATAGTGTGTCTCTCTGCACTTGCAAGTGTGTGTCCTGCTGATCTCTGAGTGAAGGTTTTAGGTGCTGTCCATCAGGTCAAGGGAAAGAGGGTTAAAGGCAGAAGACCCCCAGGAAAATTGAAATGTGTCCGATTTTGATTTAGTTAAAATCTATATTAAATTATTCATAAATATACCATATTACAAGTATTTCATATCCTTATATTTATTGGATTTTGGATGCAGACTCCTTAGAACAGTAGCGGTTTTAGGTACGGGCGAACGGGGCAGCCGCCCGGGGCGGCATTTTTTCATGACATACGGGGGGCGTCACGAGCGCTTGATACGGCAACACGGTTTTGTATGAGGCGATCTGGCGCCCCCTGCAGCAGCTGCTCGCTGACAAGGTGCAGCTGTGAGTGAGAAGAAAGGAGGGGGGGCGCGTGGACAATGTAATATATATATAATTTTTTTTCGAGTGTGTTATTTGTGTGATGAAGGATTTATGCGCTATTAAGAATATTGTTCCTTTATTTTATTTGTATATTATTTTTTATTTTTTTTTTATTTCACCACAACTCTTATATATTTTTTATATTTTTTTTTAAAAAAAAACAATCAAAAAAGTGATATTGTTTGGGGTTTTTTTGCGCTTTGGGGGGCCCCCCCCGGGGGGGGTTTGGGGGGAGCCCCCCCCCCCGCCGGGGGGGGGTTTGGGTTTTTTTTTTGACCCCCCCCCCCCCCCCCAAAAAAAAAAAACCCCCCCCCCACAAAAAAGTTTGAACCATCATGATTGGCTGGTAAGGAACGTCCTGATTGGATGAAAAGTCCTCGCGGCAGTAACGTTCAGGGATAGAAGTCAGAGTGAGTTGTAGTTCCGTTGTTGTCCAGGAGGAGGCAGTGCAGTGACGAGAGAAAGCCACAATAGAGTGATTGACAGAAGAGATGTGAGTGACGTGTGTAAGAAAAAGGTGAGTCTCTATGATGAAGATGATGTCGGGAGTTGTGCTCAGGTGAGTGTGTTGTCAGGTGAGTGTGTTGTCAGGTGAGTGTGTCGTCAGGTGAGTCAAAAAGACTGTTGCTGTGTCTCAAATCGCATACTACTCTTAGTATACTAGAAGTTAGTATGCATCAGGATAGTGTAGATACTAACTAGTACGCAAATCCTCCACAGATAGTATGTCTCAAATCAAACTCTGCTGCTACACACTAACAGGAAATCACATGACAGCTTCTTCTTCTACTACTTTTATTTAACGATGTTTCAACCAGCTGTAGGAACACTATCGCCACCTGCTGGCAGCACGTTTTGCAAGTTTGGCAGAAGAAATAAAGAAAAAATATGAGAAACTAAATATTCGCGAGATAGTTAAGCTGGTATCAGCAGCGAAGACGTGTTTATCCTTCTACTGCTGCTGAAAATACACCTGTAAGTATATGAATATATATTCATTTATATATGACGTAACTTCCGTTTAAAACGTCACTAAGATGGAGCCGTTTAGTGTGTTTAGTGTCCATCGAACCATACTCAGTTTTGTGGGCGTGTTAGTGACAATTTAGTGTGCATGGCGCACTAAATTTCGCATACTAAGAATTGAGACGCACTTACGCACTAAAAATACTAACTTTGAGTACGCTAGTATGCGATTTGAGACACTGTTGTGGGACGTGAAACCACGCTGACACTCAGGAAGTGACGCCACTCACTTCTGTAACACATTCTTCCACAAACTGTTGGATTGATTTTCAGGATCAACTTCTTTATTGTGATGAGACGTTCGTGTCGACTCGTCCCAAGAGTTTTGAGCAGCTTTTTAAACTTGTATTTACTTCATGGTTGTCCAGTTGAAACTGGTATGAAACACTGTGTTTGTGACGTTTAGCCTCGAGGTTCCATCAAGAGTTTCTTCAACTCTTGATGGAAGGTTTGAGTGAATCTCTTTGAAGTCGTAGAAGCAGTAGTATATTATTATTAAAAGTACAATAAGAATTTGTAGAAGTAGTAAAAGCAGTAGTATAACTATAAGTGAGTAGAAGCAGTAGTATAATTAGTAGTAAAAGTACAACTATAATTAGTAGTAAAAGTACAATTAGAAGTAGTAGAATTAGTAAAAGCAGTAGTATAACTATAAGTAGTAGAAGCAGTAGTATAATTAGTAGTAAAAGTACAATTATAAATAGTAGTAAAAGTAGAAGTAGTAGAAGTAGAAGTAGTAGAAGCAGTAGTATAATTAGTAGTAAAAGTACAATTAGAAGTAGTAGAAGCAGTAGTATAATTAGCATTAAAGTACAATTAGAAGTAGTATAAGTGTAAGTAGTAGAAGGAGTAGTATATTAGTAGTAAAGTACAATTAGAAGTAGTATAAGTAGATATGAGGTCAGACGGGTAGATATGAGGTCAGACAGGTAGATGTGAGGTCAGACGGGTAGATTAGAGTGTGTGTGTATGTGTGTGTGTGTGTCCGTGTGTTTATGTGTGAGTGTGTGTGTATGTGTGTGTGTGTACGTGCGTACATGTGTGAGTGTGTGTATGCATTTGTGTCCGTATGTTTATGTGTGTTTATGTGTGAGTGTGTGTGCATGTGTGTATGTGTTTGTGTGTTATGTGTGTGTGTGTGTGTATGTGTGAGGTTGTGTGCATGTGAGTGTGTGTGTGTTTATGTGTGGGTGTGATTGAGTGTGTGTGTGTGGGTGAGTGTGTGTGCATGTGTGCATGTGTGTATGTGTCTGTGTGTTTATGTGTGTGTGTGTGTCTATGTGTGAGTGTGTGACATGGTAGAGTGTGCATCTACCCGTCTGACCTCACATCTACCTGTCTGACCTCACATCTACCTGTCTGACCTCACATCTACCCGTCTGACCTCACATCTACCCGTCTGACCTCACATCTACCCGTCTGACCTCACATCTACCTGTCTGACCTCACATCTACCCGTCTGACCTCACATCTACCCGTCTGACCTCACATCTACCCGTCTGACCTCACATCTACCCGTCTGACCTCACATCACCCGTCTGACCTACCCGTCTGACCTCTACCGATCTACCCGTCTGACCTCACATCTACCCGTCTGACCTCACATCTACCCGTCTGACCTCACATCTACCCGTCTGACCTCACATCTACCTGTCTGACCTCACATCTACCCGTCTGACCTCACATCTACCCGTCTGACCTCACATCTACCCGTCTGACCTCACATCTACCCGTCTGACCTCACATCTACCCGTCTGACCTCACATCTACCTGTCTGACCTCACATCTACCTGTCTGACCTCACATCTACCCGTCTGACCTCACATCTACCCGTCTGACCTCACATCTACCCGTCTGACCTCACATCTACCCGTCTGACCTCACATCTACCTGTCTGACCTCACATCTACCTGTCTGACCTCACATCTACCCGTCTGACCTCACATCTACCCGTCTGACCTCACATCTACCCGTCTGACCTCACATCTACCCGTCTGACCTCACATCTACCTGTCTGACCTCACATCTACCCGTCTGACCTCACATCTACCCGTCTGACCTCACATCTACCCGTCTGACCTCTACCCGTCTGACCCCACATCTACCCGTCTGACCTCACATCTACCTGTCTGACCTCACATCTACCCGTCTGACCTGTCTGACTCACATCTACCCGTCTGACCTCACATCTACCCGTCTGACCTCACATCTACCCGTCTGACCTCCTGTCACATCTACCCGTCTGACCTCACATCTACCCGTCTGACCTCACATCTACCCGTCTGACCTCACATCTACCCGTCTGACCTCACATCTACCTGTCTGACCTCTACACTCTACCCGTCTGACCTCACATCTACCCGTCTGACCTCACATCTACCTGTCTGACCTCACATCTACCCGTCTGACCTCACATCTACCCGTCTGACCTCACATCTACCCGTCTGACCTCACATCTACCCGTCTGACCTCACATCTACCTGTCTGACCTCACATCTACCCGTCTGACCTCACATCTACCTGTCTGACCTCACATCTACCCGTCTGACCTCACATCTACCCGTCTGACCTCACATCTCCCCCTGACCTCACATCTACCCGTCTGACCTCACATCTACCCGTCTGACCTCACATCTACCCGTCTGACCTCACATCTACCCGTCTGACCTCACATCTACCTGTCTGACCTCACATCTACCTGTCTGACCTCACATCTACCCGTCTGACCTCACATCTACCTGTCTGACCTCACATCTACCCGTCTGACCTCACATCTACCTGTCTGACCTCACATCTACCTGTCTGACCTCACATCTACCCGTCTGACCTCACATGTACCCGTCTGACCTCACATCTACCCGTCTGACCTCACATCTACCCGTCTGACCTCACATCTACCCGTCTGACCTCACCTGTCTACCTCTACCCGTCTGACCTCACATCTACCTGTCTGACCTCACATCTACCCGTCTGACCTCACATCTACCCGTCTGACCTCACATCTACCCGTCTGACCTCACATCTACCCGTCTGACCTCACATCTACCTGTCTGACCTCACATCTACCCGTCTGACCTCACATCTACCCGTCTGACCTCACATCTACCTGTCTGACCTCACATCTACCCGTCTGACCTCACATCTACCCGTCTGACCTCACATCTACCCGTCTGACTCTGACCTCACATCTACCCGTCTGACCTCACATCTACCCGTCTGACCTCACATCTACCCGTCTGACCTCACATCTACCCGTCTGACCTCCACCTCACATCTACCCGTCTGACCTCACATCTACCCGTCTGACCTCACATCTCCCCTCTGACCTCACATCTACCCGTCTGACCTCACATCTACCCGTCTGACCTCACATCTACCCGTCTGACCTCACATCTACCCGTCTGACCTCACGTCTGACCTCACATCTACCCGTCTGACCTCACATCTACCTGTCTGACCTCACATCTACCCGTCTGACCTCACATCTACCCGTCTGACCTCACATCTACCCGTCTGACTTCACATCTACCCGTCTGACCTCACATCTACCCGTCTGACCTCACATCTACCCGTCTGACCTCACATCTACCCGTCTGACCTCACATCTACCCGTCTGACCTCACATCTACCCGTCTGACCTCACATCTACCCGTCTGACCTCACATCTACCCGTCTGACCTCACATCTACCCGTCTGACCTCACATCTACCCGTCTGACCTCACATCTACCCGTCTGACCTCACATGTACCTGTCTGACCTCACATCTACCCGTCTGACCTCACATCTACCCGTCTGACCTCACATCTACCCGTCTGACCTCACATCTACCCGTCTGACCTCACATCTACCCGTCTGACCTCACATCTACCTGTCTGACCTCACATCTACCCGTCTGACCTCACATCTACCCGTCTGACCTCACATCTACCCTGTCTGACCTCACATCTACCCGTCTGACCTCACATCTACCCGTCTGACCTCACATCTACCCGTCTGACCTCACATCTACCTGTCTGACCTCACATCTACCCGTCTGACCTTCTTTCTAACCTTTTATTGTGAAGTGACCTTGAGTCTCTTGAAAGTTTTAAACCAAATGTTTTATTATATCATGATGAACATCATAAGTGACTCGTGCTCCACTGAACTTCAAGTCTTCAGTCGACTCAACAAGTGATGAAAGAGTTTCTTCAACAACATTCAGATCAACACGTTTGTTTCAGGAGCAGATTTCTTCCATCATCACTGTCAGCACTTTAATGATGATTGACAGCAGCAACACAAGTGTGTTGGAGGAACACACTCACACACTCAGGTCACACACACACACTGAGGAACCAGAACCAGGAACCTCTGTGAGTCCAAATCCCAGGTACAAAGGTTCAGTGGAGGTGAAGAAGGTGTGGAGGTGTTTCTGTCCATCAGAGGAGACACTGAAGAAGGTTAAATATCCAGGTTCACTAAAGTTCATCAACATTCCTACTCTGTGAGAAACTTCTTGACTCTTGATGACAGTTTCTTTCTTATCGTGATAGAATTTATATCCATCATCATCAGAGCAGCTCAGACTCCAGGAATAACGGTTCTGTCCAAACTCAGACTCGTCTTCTTTCCCTCCGTCTCTTCTGAGAGTCAGTGCGATAGAAGCTCCTCCTCTCCACTCCAGCTCCCAGTAACATGGTCCAGTCACAGCTTCTCTGCTCATCACCTGAAGACACCGGTGGAATCTGTCGGGATGGTCCAGATAATCCTGATCCTGCGTCACAAGTTCCACCGTCCTGTTGTCGTTGGACAGTAGGAGGCGCCGGTGTGCTGTGTCCGGGTCCAGTGAGAGTGGACGGAAGTCTGAGAGAAGAAGACACGAGAGGTGATGATGGTGGAAGAACTTTCTCTTCAAGACAATCATGGACTCAGTGTCCCAGCAAGCCAGGGAGGGCTGCTCTGTTTGTTGACATCTAGTGGAGATCATCTTCAAAGTGAAGTCAACAGTCTTCTGAGACTGGGACCACCTCCAGAGAAGAACCAGGAGGAACATCCCAGAATCATCTTGTCACATTTGATTGACACCAGTGTGTCCATATCAAGTCAGCAGCTAAACTAGCATGTAGCTAACATGATGTTTCTTCATGTTCTTGAAACATCTCTGTGTTCATCTCCACCATCATCCTGGACTTGATGAAGCTCCATCAGCAGATTCAAGTGTAACAACATCTCAACATCACAACTGCTCCACTAGAAGCTGACAGAGTCAAGGAGTTCTCATCCATCAATCAAATCAAACTTACACTTCTTCCATCCAGATGTTAACCTCTGTGGTCCACAGTGATCCAGCCTGGAGGAAGAAACATTGAGAAGATCAGATTCATTTGACTTCAGATGCTAAGTGGACGTTCTTTCATGACTGTGTTGACCACAACAAAGATGGATCTAGAAACACTCGCTCAGTCTCCACTGTCTCCTTGTTCTTCCACTGGTGTCCAGCAGGAGAACATGGAGAAGCTCTGAGAGTTGGATTCATGTGCTCAGTTCAGATGAAGAGTCTGAGCAGCGTCACACACTCACATCTCTCTGCTTCTGATCACATGTTCAGTCTGAAGATCTTTGGAGCTCAGTCAGTGAGTTCTGCTGCTCCGTCCATACCTGAGAGTCTCCAGCCTCCAGTCTGGACTCTCCAGTCCAGCAGACAGCAGCTCCAGTCCTGGTCCTCCTGGATGATTGAAGCTCAGGTCCAGCTCTCTCAGATGGGACGGGTTAGATGTCAGAGCTGAGGCCAGAGAAGAACAACCTCCTGCTGAGATCTGACACCCTGACAGACTGTAATGAAGGAGAAACAGTTTCATTAAATCAGAAGAACTGAAGACATGATGTTCTGACCTGAGAGTCTCCAGGTGACAGTGTGGACTCTTCAGTCCAGCAGACAGCAGCTCCACTCCTGGATCCTTCAGGTCGTTGTGACTCAGGTCCAGTTGAGTCAGACTAGAGGACGGAGAGCTGAGGACTGAGGACAGAAGTGAACAACTTCTCTCTGACAGTCAACACCTGCTCAGCCTGTGAAAGAGACGAGTGTCGTCAACAAGAGGATTGATTTGTGTTTATATGAGAAACAAACACAAGATAACATAAGGAAAAAAAAACAAACAACAATGACAAATGAAAATAAAAGGTTGTTACATGTATATTGATCATAATAACACATCATTGATTCTTTTTCTATTCTTTTACTTGAAATCCGCCCCTTCAGTGTTTTTGTAGTGTTTTCCTCCTGTCTCAGTATTGTTGTTGTCGCCCCCAATTCTTTTCCAGAGTAAAAATATCTGTCACGTCCTTGTCTTGTCGTCACCGTTTCCAGTACCTGTATCCTGGGTTTCTCAGTTCCATCGGTGTATAAACACATCATTGATTCTTTTCTATTCACTTACTTATGTCAGTGTTTTGGTGTGTTTTCTTCAATTGTTGTGTCTAATTCTCTCCCAGAGAAAAAATAGGTTTTGTTTTTGGGGCCCTTTTTATTTACCCTGTACATGAACAGCCTTGGACAAAATGTCCAGAAATGACCGAAATTTATTGTTTTGCATCCTCACTTAATAAGGCTTTTGAGTTCATGCAACGTGCTTTTGATCAAGTGCAGGCTCAGCTTTGTCAACTGAAGCTTGTTCTCCATGCTGATAAGACCAAACTTATGGTATTTTCAAATTACAAAAAGATTGGGAAAAATCACAATATTTTTACTTCCCAGGGCCTGCAATTGGGGGGGGTATTTTTACAAATACTTGGGTTTTATGATTGATGACCACATCTCTTTAAAATTCACATACAAAACCTGGTAAATAAACTGAAGCTAAGGTTAGGCTCGACGACGAGTCGAAGCTACCTTCCTGACCGTTCTTGATTCTGGAGATGTGTTGTACATGAATTCATCAGCTCACTGTCTAAAGATGTTGGACACTGTGTAACATGGAGCCTTGAGGTTCATGACAAACTGAAGACCCTTAACCCATCACTGCACACTATACTCAAGAGTTCACTGGCCTTCGCTCTCTTGGCGACGACTTAGTCATTGGCATGTTTGTATCTACAAGGAGATTATAGGTTATGAATGTTCCTCCAGCTCGTACTGAACTGGGTAAAACAGCTTTTAAGATTTCTGCGCCGTCATCGTGGAAGAAGCTGAAGAAGCAGCACAAGTTTGAGACTCTAGTGACTTTTAACAAATTCAATGCTGTTGTCAGGAATTTGACGTCGAACTCTATCAGCGAGTGTGAATGTTTTTAGTCAGTAATCTTTTTTCCTTTTCCGTTTTTGTACCAAAGCCCTAAAACCTGTTGGGAAATTTTTTTTTGGGTTTGGGGTTTTTTGGCCCCCCCCCCCCGGGGGGCCCTTTTTGGGGGGTTTTTTTTTTTGGGGGGGGGCCCCGGGGGGGAAGAAGAAAAAAAAAAAAAAAAAAAAAAAAAAGTTTTTTTCCCCCTTGGGGGGGGGGGGGGCCCCCCCCCGCGGGGGGGGGGGGGGGGCGCCGGAGAAAAGGAGGGGGGGGGGGGGTGGTTGTTGGGGGGGGGGGGGGGGGGGGGGGGGGGGGGGGGGGGGGGGAAAAAAAAAAAAATTGGGTGGAATTGTGTAAAGGACACCCCCCCCCTTTTCCCCCCCCCCCTCCTTCTTTTTTTCAGATATACTGTATAGTTTTCTCTGCATATTTAAATAACTACTAGATGTTCTCATGTTGCTCCTGTTGTCTCTCACCTCTGATGCTTCTGTTCACCTTTGAAGTCAACATTTCTTCCCATAGACCCGTCACTCTTCAGAGACACACAGCTGGGAGCAGGTCCCGGTCCCGGCCCCGGCCCCGGCCCGGGGCCGGGAAAGGGAATTTTTTTGATCTGAAAACACACAAGTTTCAGTGAGAAAATGATTCCAGTATTTGAAGGTCTGACAGGAGAAGTGATCTTCTCACCTCTGAGCTCTGGTCTGACTGTCATGGTCTTCACCCAGAAGTTTCTTTAGAGGGAGGATCTTCCTCCTCTGTGTCCACACCTGCACACAAACACAACAGCATCATGGATCTGAATGTTTGAGTCACTTGTTTAAACACAACATTCTTTGTTCCACTTCAATTTGTTTTTCATCTCTTTTTTGCATGTTTTCATTTATTCAATCAACACATTATCACGATGAAGATTCATTCATTCACCTCACGACCACACTCTTGATTCATTCATTCACCTCACGACCACACTCTTGATTCATTCATTCACCTCACGACCACACTCTTGATTCATTCATTCACCTTGATTCATTCATTCACCTCACGACCACACTCTTGATTCATTTATTCACCTCACGACCACACTCTTGATTCATTCATTCACCTCACGACCACACTCTTGATTCATTCATTCACCTCACGACCACACTCTTGATTCATTCATTCACCTCACGACCACACTCTTGATTCATTTATTCACCTCACGACCACACTCTTGATTCATTCATTCACCTCACGACCACACTCTTGATTCATTCATTCACCTCACGACCAAACTCTTGATTCATTCATTCACCTCACGACCACACTCTTGATTCATTTATTCACCCCCCGACCACACTCTTGATTCATTCATTCACCTCACGACCACAATCTTGATTCATTTATTCACCTCACCTGATTCCCACACTCTTGATTCATTTATTCACCTCACCTCACGACCACACTCTTGATTCATTTATTCACCTCACGACCACACTCTTGATTCATTTATTCACCTCACGACCACACTCTTGATTCATTCATTCACCCCAATCACGACCACACTACTTGATTCATTTATTCACCTCACGACCACACTCTTGATTCATTCATTCACCTCACGACCACACTCTTGATTCATTTATTCACCTCACGACCACACTCTTGATTCATTTATTCACCTCACAACCACACTCTTGATTCATTTATTCACCTCACAACCACACTCTTGATTCATTCATTCACCTCACGACCACACTCTTGATTCATTTATTCACCTCACGACCACACTCTTGATTCATTTATTCACCTTACGACCACACTCTTGATTCATCCATTCACTCTTGCTGGGCAGACATGATAGATTGTAGACGGTGAGAAAGTCACTGACCTGTGAGCAGCTCTCTGCTCTGAAGACTTGTGTCCATGTTTGTAGGTGAAACTTCCAGGTGAGCTCAGCTCCTTCTGATCCAGACTCAGGGAAACACTGATCGATGAAAACGCCCGTGAGTGAGGGGGTGTGTCCTGTCAGAGACCAACAGTGCAACATTGTTTGTTGTTGTTGATTCACACGGTTACAACATAAAAACAAAACATTGACCACGAGGGTCAAGACAAAGTGAAAATGTTCAAGTAGAGGAAAGAATCCAGGAGTGGTCAGGGGAGCTTTAACCGGGGGGGGTTTTTTTTTTTAACCCCCCCCCCCATTTTTTTTTTTTTTTTTTTCCCCCTCCCCCCCCCTTTTTTTTTAATTTTTTTTTTTTTTTTTTTTTTTTTTTTTATTTACCCTTTTTTTTTTTTTTTTTTAACCCCGGAGAATTCGCGAAAGTTTCAATGTACAAAAATTAAAATTTAATCCACCCCAATTTAATAATAGATAAAATTCACCCTTGTGCTGTTTTGTACACATAAATGTCCTTTTTTTCCCTTTTTTTTAAACAAAAACCCCTCCCATTCTTTTTTTTCCCCCCCTTGTTTTTTTTTTCTTACAACGAAAGAGGTGTTGTCCCTCTTTAATAAAAAACCCCCCTCTTTTTTTTCTCCCCCCCTCAATGTGACTCTTATATGGAGGTTCACAGCAAACTAAACTCTCCTCTGCAATCCATCCTTCAAGAACAGGCACCAGAGTAAAGTTAGTCAAATGGTGGATATTGGACATATATTCAATGCACCAGATCGGAGTCTCTCACTTCAAGCACTTCTACTTCAGTACGTGTCAGTTTGTTAGTCAACAAATTCAATGTCAATTTTTTAATATCATTTTTCAATAGCTTCCTAAAAATTAAATCTTAGGGGGACACATGATACATAAAGATGACTGACTTATATTACAGCAAGATTAATAACTTGTATTCATTAATATTAGTAGTATGTTTCCAATATTTCCTCCATTACGTCAAGAGAATGTTTTCTGTGATAAGGTCTTGGACTCACTAGTCATTGGAATTGTGGATCAGCAAACACCCATGCTGGGGCCGGTTTTATATAAAGTAAAATTCATGTTACTTTGGATTAGAAGTTCTTAGCTGTACTTCAAGTCAGATCGTTCCTACACACTGAGGAAACACAAAACAAATCCTCACATGATGCCAGCAAGTCTCGATTCAAAGACGAGATCTGCGACAAAGTCACAGAGATAAGCAGAGTTCCACGGAGTCTGTTGAAACTTTCCACAACGACCATGTAGCACGGCCATCTTAGGAGCCAGTTGTTGAGACTTGCTGTCAATAATACACGCAGGACTGACCAGAGGCGTTTATCTGAACATTCATACTAAAAAATAGGGATGGGCGATATGAAAGAAATCTTCAATCATGATATGGATGATCTTATATCACCATTAGATTTACCACGATAAAGATTTTCAGAGAATAACATTAAAAAATATTGTCCAAAATACACAGAAACTGCTTCATTTTTCTCTCCCTGTGGTTTGAAACCATGTTGTCATGTAGTGGATACAAATACTAGTACATTATTTGATACTTCAATACCATTTCTTAACTACGATTAAAGAAAAAGTACTTCTTAGTTCACAACTTTATTAAATAACAATCATCAATTTTATTATGTTTCTTTCTTTATCTTTACAATATTTATTACTTTATATGTTGTTCACTGTTTTATTTGACGTGTGCAGATACAGTATATGTATTTATCTTTATGAGATGTATTAATTTATCTGTTATTTTATGTTTGTTTGTTTGCGTAAAGATTCCTTTTTTCATTTCTTTATAATATATATTTGTTCATCTGCTGTTCATTGTTTTGTTTCTTTTAGTTTACTATGTGCCGTTATTTTTGTTTCTACATCTTTATATATTTATTCGTTCTTCAATGTTTTATTTGTTCGTTTGTGTTCTGATGACATGTTTACAGTCAATCTGGAGAGTTAGGTTTTTAATAACTTCTGAAACAGACGCAGTTCTACCCTGAAAACAGAAAGAGAACATGTATTGTTAAATGGAAGAATATACATTTAACAACAATAAAACCCAGCGTGGTTGTGACGAAAAGTTTTCTTCCTGCGTTTCCTTTGGAATGTCAGTGTTATAATCACAAATGTCCATTTCTTCTTCATCCTCCATCATAGGTGAAAATAACTCTGTTTCATTTAGGAGGAAAAACGCACAATTGACATACTTGGTGTTTTCAATACTTTTAAACTGAGATAAACATTACCTTTAACTTGTAGTTTTCCTAACATTCTCTGTTGTTCCTCCTCCCCCGGTTTGCAAGATGGAAAGTATGTCATTTGACATGCGAGTCATTCAGAGGCAGTAGGTGCAGTTTTTGACCACAAACATTGTAACAGAGACACATTAATTGAGTCCGTAAATCAACGTATGCATGTCTATCAAATATAATGTTACTATCCTGGTGTACAATAGCTCATGCTTTACACAGAAATTCTCATTTCAAATGGTTTAATTGATGCAAACATTTTTAAAGGTGACACTTTTTTCCTGATGAAGGTGACATTTAAGACTGCACAGTATTATATTTTCAATACATGGTACTCTCAGTGAAATGTATCCAAATTAATACATATTTTTCAAATGTGACCAATGTAAAGCATGAAAGTATCTTGTATTTACCACTGTATAGAATTCTGCAACACTTCTGCTTGCGATGATAATCACATGTCAATGCTGACAAAGTCTCCACAGATGAGAAAATCAGACACAAATACAAAGAAATGTGTTGATACACTTCCCCACAGTAAAGAGGAAGACAAGTTTGCATCTGGTATATTTACAATCTTATAACATCATGTACAGGAGAACTTGACGTTGATGATACAAGACAAATAAACTACATGAAGGCTCAATAATATAAATAATAAAAAGTTTACAGGTTCTACGTCATTTGGTGCTCCGCCCTCTAACTGCTTCGCTATTGGTTTATCCTCGAGGCACCGCCTCGTCTCTGAGAACGCTTATGAACTCTCCGACCAGATGGGTGTAGTTCACTTCCTATAGAGGTGTGGAATCCCCACCGCACTTCCTCCTTTTTAACTCGGCAGAAAGCTACTGACAGTGAAAAGATCACAGTGGAATGTAATGATGGCGAATAAATGTTTACAATCTTATAACATCAGGCAGTAGCGGTTTTGGGTTAGGGGGAGGGGGGGGCGGCGGGGGGGGCGGCATTTTTTCATGACATACGGGGTGCGGCACGAGCGCTTGATAACCAAAATGAAAATGCGCCTCTGCAACACGGTTTTGTATGAGGCGATCTGGCGCCCCCTGCAGCAGCTGCTCGCTGACAAGGTGCAGCTGTGAGTGAGAAGAAAGGAGGGGGGGCGCGTGGACAATGTAATATATATATATATTTTTTTCGAGTGTGTTATTTGTGTGATGAAGGATTTGTGCTATTAAGAATATTGTTCCTATATTTTATTTGTATTTAATTTTCAGTGTAGAACCGCCACTGCCTTAGAAACATGTCCTTATCTGGTGCGGATGTTCGTTTGCTGTGGTTGAAATGGAAGAGTGGCTGTAAAGTAGGTAGCAATTTATAGACTGAAGGTTATACTGCCCTCTGCTGTTTGGAAATAAAGAAGAACAAAAAATAGCTTTAAGGCGGCAAAGTATGGCGGAATATGGTGATTGTTAAATACTCTGTGTATGACAATACAATTGATCTAGGATGTATCATGACGTATGTGTAACAGAAGAGGAAAAATATAGCTGACAATGATTTGTTCACAGTATTTGTATTTATTCAATACATCTGTCTCCCACAGTGCAAAGAACATGTACGGCCTAAACAGTGTATCATACATTTCCATCAAAATAAAGAAATGTAAAAAATACACATTCCAGTTCTTAACAAGAATATTTTTTTTTAGAAGAATCCCTCTTTAGGATTCCTCAGAAGACAAAAAAACCTCCATCACTTCCTTTAGGTCTTCCATAGAGACAAATCACTGTATCAAGACTCAAGATACGTAATACCTGTGACCCTTGACCTCTGTGTTGTATTGTTATTTGTCAAGGTTGTGATCCATACTCGTACTCTTGATACAGAATCGTGATATTTTGATTCATACTTGAAATTCTGAAAAAAGTTGTAACTTTTTTAGTTGTAGTCAGTTATTTTTGTAAATTATTTTAGGAGAAATAATAATAAACATGCACATTTTACAAAAATAGGCACAGATTTCCTACAATTCAGACACGAATACTGACAATGACCAAACAAACTTGTTCTACATACACATGCCTTTTTGAAAGCTTACCTTTACCCCATACAAATAAGCGTATGGCTTTAGGCTAAGCTGGACTGGGCATTTCAATTACTACACTGTCCAGTGGCCTATTGCAGTGGCGTTGGGCATGATGTTTCAATATGTCATATGTTGCATTTCCTATGATGCCATTGTGCTTGGATGGTGAACTAGGATAGAGCCAGGCATCATTTACCAGGCATGTGCTGTGCAGCGCTGCTCTCTCGCTCAGTGAGGAATAAAACGATCAAAACACGGAGTCCGTTCCGTCGCTCCAACACGACGTCATTTCCCGTCCGGGTTCTTATGCTTCGCTTCGTGGCGAAAGATGGACAATCAAAAGTGTGTCACGGTGTCGTTTATTCGCCGCTCCAAGTCAAATAAATTACAAGCTTTACGATTGTGACCGGACACACTTTGTCCCGGCGACTGTACAGGTCAATAGTCCCGGGAAAAAAGGTCCCGATCTGTAGAAACATCGCTACATTTAATGCAAATTTCCTGCCCAGGGAGTCGTCCTTTCCGGCCAAATGGTTCTTTCAAGTTCCCTGTGTCCCAATCCCCCATTGAGAGACATCCTGATTTGTTTTCTTGTAATCTAATCATTCAAATGTTCTTGGGTGGGGGTTTCCATCTTTTAGCCCCCCTTTCCCGGGTGTGTCTTGCTTCGTTCTTTGATCTATGATTTAAGGTGTGATTTGCAGATAAACAGATGTTTTAAATTACCGGTGTCGTATCTCTAATTCTGATCAAAGCTAGCCTTGAACCAGTGAATCAGTCTGGAGTGAAATGTTGATTGTAAATGTGTAGTCAAACGTTTAAACTCTTAGATGAAGCGAGTAATTTATACTTTATATTTTGATTATCTTTTAGCATTAATTTAAGTATGGCATATACGTATATAATCATATTAATCTAACAGGAAGTATTTCTTCCTCCTTTCTTTCTTCCTTTTAGAGGTCTGAAAACCATTACTTTTTCTCTTCACGTGATGGCGGCTGCTGCCCCTGTGGTTGCTGATCCTGCTGCTGACATTGCACTAAACTGTCGCTGCTGCTGGTTTCTCGTACCAAAAGATGTCGGGATCTCTGGCAAAAGCCCTGTATCCTGTATCCCCTGCAAGCTTCCTTTTGATTCAGGTGCATGTGATCCCGGGCCAAACAGGGAATCCTCTGTGAACCTCGAGGATTAACCAATAGCGAGAAACTCGGTTAGAGGGATTCGAACCAAGAAGTAGAACCTGCACCCACAGCCGTCCTTGAGGACCTTGGAAGACACTGCTGTAAAGGTTCCCGAAATGGGCTTGGGTTCTCAGATGCATAAGTTAAGAAAAAGTCTGAGATTTTTATTTAATTCATTCTTAGTTTTTTATTCTATTTCTGCAGATGTCCTCGTCCAATCAGAGGACACCAGATATTTAGAACTGAAGAAGCCTCTTGGATGAGTGGGGAGATGTCTTCAGTAACGCGACACTATTAGTGTTGAAGTCAATCAAACAAGTGTGATCTTTTGAGGTCGCTAAGCAATCAAGCTCCTTATTTACCAAACTTTAACAGCAAGTATGAGTCTGAATATTGTCTTTTCATCCTACTTTTCTGTGATGGGTCTTGACAAACCCTATGTTTGACTAATCACAGCAGAATGGGTGTTGTTATGATAAACAAGAATTAATCTCCAGAAAAAGAAAGCATTTTCAATGGGTGGGGCGTAAGCACTTTTTCTAATGTAAATATTTAAATGAAAGGAGAGTTTTGTGCAAACAGACACATACTGATGAGTACAATAGAGGTCAAAGATCAATCTAGGCCCCACTCAAATCAACACATTAGTTTTCCATTAATTATCTTTGAACCAAACATCCAGTGGGTCACATAGATTGACTTGACTGGCTATATTTGACTTCTTGGTCTTGAGTTTGACATACTTTCTCTACACAGTCAAGTTGCCTCACTTTGGAACCAACGGGTTCTTAAAGTATCTTGCAATAATAGCCCCGTGAAGAGTGATGGTACTGGTGATACATACAATTAAATTCAATTTTATTTCAAGTATCATAACAAAGTTATCTCAGTTGAAGTAAGACTATAGTTGAGAAAGGAAAAACAGATCCCAGCAATTCAACAATGAGTGAATCACATGGTGGCGTTGACGTATGTAAAGCAGCACAGAAACATCTAGAGATGGAATCTGAAACATAAAAATGACAAAAATCAAGCAGCACTTGGTTACACTTTTGGTTACACTGTTTTTATCGCACCAGTCAATTGTTAAACTGTTTCCTGAACATTTTATGTATAGGTGCAGTATTTTTTACATCACACAGTCATGGAGCCTCATCTATGTGTGACATTGACAAATAGTTTAAAGAACTAGTTTTAAGAAAATTGTAACAATTTGTGAAATGATGCATCACCTGCTCGGCTGAAAATGTGGCGTAGGGTTGGACCCTCAATTATCATTCCTATTGTAGTACTATCACTACTCCAAGTTATTGAGCCGTCAGAACTATGAAAAAAAACAGCTCTGTCACTGTCACGCCACATGTCCATTGAATGCTCATTTTACCTGCATTTTCTAGATCAAGATAAGTTGAGCTGCTTATGTCAAAGTTTGAGTCACAGAAAAGGCTCCGTCACACTAAGATCTAGTCTGTTGGAGCTACCAGCAGTGACCCTTCGAAGACTCCTTGTGGCTAATCATTAATAATGTATTTAGGAGACAGGATTGAAAGTCAATTCTTAAATGAACATGGAGCCAGTTCAGTGAAGCTTTTAAAGTCAGTGTCCTCAACCTCCAGCAAAGCAATGGTACCGGTCTTCACACATCTTCTGCATACGACGTCCTTCCTTGTAGGCTTTTTATCAAAGTGTTTGATGTAATTGGCCCCTGGGTTACCAATATGGTGAACCTCTCCCTTTCCACAGGGGTTTTTCCCAATGCATTTAAACATGCCATTGTGGAGCCTCTGCTCAAAAAACCAGGCTTAGACCCGACTGACCTCAGTAATTTCAGGCCTATTTCTAAGCTCCCTTTCTTGTCCAAGATCTTGGAGAAGGTGGTGTCTGAGCAGCTGTCTTTGTTCTTGGATCAGAGCGACATCCATGAGTAGTTTCAGTCTGGCTTCCGTAAACAACTCTACGGAACAGTCTTACTGAAAGTGTCCAGTGACTGATGTCGGCTGACTCTGGTAAATTCACTGTTCTGGTTCTCTTGGATCTGTCCTCAGCCTTTGACACAGTTGTTCACCAGCCTGCTGAAAGACTGAGGGAGAGTGGGACTGTCTGGGTCTGTGTTAGAATGGTTCTCATCTTACCTTTCTGCGCAGTTTTAGTGTATCTGCCAATCAAATGAGGTCTCGGCAGTCTTTTGTGGAGTCCCTCAAGGTTCTGTTCTGGGTCCTTTTTGTTTTTGCTGTACTTGATTCCCCTCGGTATTTCAGAGATTCCGTGTTTCTTATCACTTTTACTGCTACTGCTCTTTTGATCCAACTGAGCCCAAACTAGCTTAGCATTATTTGCTAAAATCAAACACTGAGTGAAACACTTTACAGCTAAATGTGGACAAAACTGAAACACTGGTGATTGCTCCCGATGATAAGTTCCAGGGTTGAGTCAGTACTTGGGTGACTTAGGTCAGTCTGTCAAACTGAGCCTAGAAACCTGGGTGTTGTTTTGATGAGACATGTCTCTTGTCAACACTGCAGAAAATGACCGAAACTGTTTCCTTCACTAAAAATTCTAAATTTAGGAAAATTGTTCTTGTAATCCATGCGTTTGTTTCTTCTCGTCTGGACTATTGTAACAGTTTGTTTTCATGTCTTAAAAGAAGGATGTGTCTCGCCTGCAGTTGATTCAGAACTCTGACGAGAATTCTAACCCGCTCAAGTAGAAGAACTCACATCTCTCCGATCCTTAAAACTCTTCACTCTTCAGTTTCTATCAGGATCAACTTTAAAATTCTGGTTCTTACTTTCAGATCTATTCATGGTCAGGCTCCTCCTTACATCACTGATCTGATCCAGCCTTACACCCCAGCTCGGGCTCTGAGGTCTGTGGATCAGAATCTACTTCCACGCACACGACTCAGGACCAGAGGAGAGAAATCTTTTCAGGCTGTTCTCCTAAGCTTTGGAACTCTTTTCTCTTGTGTTTGATGGAGTCTACTGACTCCTTTAAGAAACATCTTAAGACGTTTCTATTTGTTCAGGCTTTTCCTTGATTTTCTGGAACTCCTGTGTTGTTCTCAGTATTATCTTGATCTTTAAAGTGTATATACTTTTTTCAGTATTGTTTTGTTTGTTTAAGCGCTTTGTGACCCTGGTCTAGAAAAGCGCTATATAAATAAATATGACTTACTTACTTACTTACTTACAATGAAATATACATTAATAACTTCACACAGCCATATATTTTTGTAACCAGTCCATTGCCCTTGCTGATTTGGCGTTATGATTTATTTTTGCTGGTATTTCTATTTTCTCTTTTTTCTCTATAGGTAGGTCCGTGTATATCAACAGCAAAACAAAAAGGTTGTTCCAGGTCCTTTTAAGTGGTTTGTAGAATCAAAGTAGAATAATGTTGTCATTTCCTTGTAATTTAACAGCTGAAGCTGAAGTTAAAAACCAACACAAAGACAATAAAACTGTTTGAAGAGCAGAAGGAAGTTTATTTGATTTATCAAGAAGAAGAATTGCATTGCAAGTACACACATAAATGTGAAGTTATATCAATATAGAGGATTTGTTTACCATATTTAGTTTTATCATATTAGTTTACAAACCCACAGAGGAGATTAATTCAACCCTTAAGTGGGTTAATCAATGAGCTTTTACGCTCCTTTATTTTCAGTGTTTTATCTTTTTTTTAATATAATATTGTCCTTGAATAGAATGTGTGTTGTTTTATCTTGTTTGATCACTGTTCTCTTTTAATGGATTGTGTCCATTTTAACTGTAGTTGTTTGCTTTTATGTAAAGCAATGTGTAACTATGGTTTAAAAAGTGCAATATAAATAAAGTTATTATTATTATTACTATTATTATAAATGTTTGATGTACCACCCCAGAAATGAAAACTGGGATTATTATCCAATCATGCACTGTACAATGCAAATAGTATTGAAAGAGAAAAAAATAACTGTTTCCTTTTTTTAAAAGAAGAATTAAAGCCAATATTCAGCCCATAGGAGAGTCATTAAGTTCTCTGAGCTCATTCATCAGCAACAATCAAGATGTCATTGTGATAGACCATCAAGATGTTCCATGAATCATAAGTTGCTCCAATGTAGTTGTCGGGATTGGCGTTGATCCCAGCCTCAGTCAGAACCTCCATCATCGCAGCATGTTTGGCTGAGCCGGTTTCCTTGCTCGGCAATCCAGTGTACGGGCTTAAAAAAACAAGGAAAATAAAGATTTACGATCTAAATTTCATTGTTTCCGTTCAAGAGAAACTCCAAAAGGTAGTAAAAAACTGTATACATCAGATGAAAACTAATGAACTTACTATGCATACACCAGTTGAGCAGGTTTCTTCTCGATCTTGACTTCATCAGTGTCGGGCAAATCCACCGTATGTGAAACGGGCCACTGCAAAGAAAGCTTTCCTTCTCGGAAAGCGATTTGGACCGGCCATCTATCACAGTCCAGTTCATCGTCTGTAGGGATGGAAAGACGTCACTGTCTCTGTTTGAGATTTACGAGACAGTACTGACAGTGTGTCAGAGATAATTCACTGTTAACCCGTTCAGGACAGAATTCTTTCGTAGCAACGTTGCCAGTAAACAACCCACAATGAGAAAATAATGTAGGTTCAAGGGCTTGTGAACAAAAATGTTGCCTGTTCAAATACCTGAAGGAAACAAGTCAAACTACTGCTTTCAAGAAAATTTGGGCTGATGAAGCTTCATGAAGCACTGTCTTTATTTTTAGAGCTCAGTAGGCAGTATCCTCAGTTTAAAATTATTTGTTTTCTAATCAAAATTGCCTTTTATAAAAATGCTTTAGAGCAGAAAGTAACATATAAGTTGGTAAGTAAGTAAGTAGGTAATATTTGTAGAGTGCTTTTCCAGACCAGGGTCACAAAGTGCTTAAACAATCAAAACAATACCCAATAAAATAAATACTTAAAAGGTCAAGATTATACTGAGAACAAACACAGGAGTCTCTGAGAATCAAGGAAAAGCCTGAACAAATAAAAGTGTCTACAGATGTTTCTTGAAGGAGTCAGTAGATCATCAAACACAGAGATGGTTCCAAAGCTTAGGAGCAACAGTCTGGAAGGATTTCTCTCCTCTGGTCCGGAAGTTCAGGAACCATCAGTAGATTCTGATCCACAGACCTCAGAGCCCGAGCTGGGGTGTAAGGCTGGATCAGATCACTGATGGAAGGTCTGACCATGAATAGATCTGAAAGTAAGAACTTACATCAAACAAGGACACCATTCAAACCTTTGTCATTAGTACCCCTAAATGTAAACAACAGGTAAACAAATGTCACCATAGTTTAGTTCTTTTACACCTAAGTCCTTCTGTGTCATAATCTTCTGGTTCCTTTTATGGAATGTCAGTTGTATGGAGGTGCTCAGCCAATCAGTGGGTTCATACAAACGTACCTCAACAGTCTGTAAACAAGAATACTACTTTGAACACATTTATTTTAACTTGAAGTTGGTTTGTATTTTCTTGATACTTCCAGGAACGCCACTCTATGGCACTAAACCAAAATTCAACTAAATTCTTGTGTGTAACACTGGAGAAGGAGCCAAATATTTTTTACAAAATAAACACATTTTTGGTCGAACCTGCAACACTTATCTAATCATAAAAGGTTATAAAGGTGAGGAAATTAATACAGTGTTCATTTTTAAGTTGTCTTTTTCTTCTGTACTTCTGCGGTGTGTGCATTTAAAAATATATATTTATTGTACAATTGTTATTGTTATTTATCTTTCTATTTTTTTTTTGTTCTGTTTTTGTCTACTGTTTTCATTATTATCTTAATATTATTCCTGTTTTTGTTATATTTAACATGTGTACCGTACTTCTTAATATACCATGTATGTATGTTTATTATGGTCCATTTAATGAACTGCTGTGACAACTCAAATTTCGTGTCCAAAGACTTGAGGTATATCTTACAGTATCTTATTTCTATATGTATCAGTCGGTAAATCAAATAAAAGAAGATGTCCAAAAGGGAAAGGAAAAAGCTTTGGGGAAGGGACATTGTCCACTCACACATAAGTGGAGCTACCCTTTGTTTGCATTGATGTTTTTTTTCATATTATTGTTAAACAATTTCCCAAAAGAGACCTCCTGAGGGATCAATAAAGTTTTACCTTATCGTATACATGTTTTAATTGTTGGAGTAGGTACCGTGCATCTATAGGTGTGTGTGTTTTTTTAAATATAAAAAACCTTCTCTTAAAGCTCACCTTGCCAAAGTGCTGTATGTCCGGCCTGCGTTCATATTGAGGACAACCCTTCTTGCAGTGTTTCTGCTGGTCAGCGTAGCAGGGCGAGAGCAGGGCCAGAGCGACGGCCACCAACACAAGTCCTTCCATCCTTGGTTGAGTCTCAGAAATGACAACATGCGTTAATGCTCACAAGCCTGCGTCTCTGGTAACCTGTTCATCGAGTCAGAAGCCCTCAAATGAAGAATTCCTCAAAAATTCCTCAGCCACAAAAGTTTTGCTTCTTTTCTACTGTTGGCTGAGCCTGTCAAAGGCACAATTTAATTTTTCTTGTGCTTGTGACAATGACTGTCCACACAGGATTAACACAGTTGCATCTACAGGTGCATACACACTGGCCTCAAACCATCTAAATAAAAAAAACACTTAATTAATTAAAGCATAACGTTTTCTAAATTAAAGTATGACATTGCTTGAGTGCATTTATTCACAAAACAAAACGTTAAAGCCATTGGAAGATATGAGAAATTGTTTGTATGAGCCAGTGGATTATTGGACGAGGTGTTGCATGTAAGTTTATCTATGTAATGTGTGGAGAATTTAAAATCTCTCTGTTCTGACTGACCAATAAAGAACTGTACCTTTCTCTGCGCTCCTCGTCTTGCCACAAAATTAAAGTTTTACGTTTGATGTGCGATAATGTAAATGGCTGGGAGACCCCGAGTCCTGGAGTGAGATATACAATTGTAAGAAGTGAAAAAAATCATCGTATTTGATTATTCAGCCAACAACGTGCAACTCCTGGTGTTTAAAGCCTGGCACTTCATGTTGATTTCTGAGAAGGAGGGCCTTGGAGGTCTGGGGAATGTCAAGCGGAGTGTTTAACCAGAAGTCTTGATTAACTGGCAATGCTGATTGGAGACAGCATACTTACCAAGGTGCAGGTGCCTACCCAATTAAGTGGGAGGTGATCATAAGGTGTTGGTGTGGCACCACCACCAGATGTCAGACCTAACCTTAGAGAAAGATTTTTCTGGAAGGAATGTCGGTAAGGTTAGGTTAGTCTGGTAACTTTTAGCCAAGTAAAAGATGTCAGTGAAGCATAGGTTGTTGTCAATGAGGCCTAGAAACTTGCCCCAGGTATTGTATTGGGCTGATACTCTTTAATATCCCACCCCAGAATGTTATTAGACACAAACTGAGCAGTGGGGGGTCATACACTGAGTGTTTAGCAGGAGGTCTGGCATTAGTGTTGGGAGCTTCTTTGAAATTAACCTTTATCAGTTTGACAGTGTCATACCCGTCGTGCTCCAAAGCCAAGGACATGGGGTCAGTTTTACCATAGAATCGTTTTTAATTTTAATTTGATTTTAATCATGCAAACCTGGACTCTACTCTGCCTACTTTCCACCAGGCGGTGGATTGTCCCACCAGGAATAACAGGACAATTGACCTTCTTTACTCCAACTTGAAGCATGCATACAGAGCCAAACCTCTTCCTCCACCTAGAAGTTCTGATCATAACCTGGTCCACCTTCAGTCACAGTACATTTCTCTGGTCCGGTTGATTGTCAATCAATTTTTCATCAGCTGGATGATTCGTTCTTTCTCTACCACGTGACCTGGGGGGAGCCAACGTCTCCAAACAAAGTGAGAGATGAATCCTACTGGTGAAGTTTCCTTGTCAAGTTCTGTGGATGGGCAGAACAAAAGTCTGGGATGGATTGTAGAAATCCAATCAAATACAAGAAGAGATTATTTCATCATTGGACCCAAACTACAAGCATCATTTTCGGTCCCAACTAAGATTGAGACGTGGGGAGCACTTAGTGGTCCCAAGGACTTCTTGAAGTTCAGGAAGCAGGAGAAGCCGCCACTCCCTCAGAACCTACAATCAGATGATCAATGGAGATGTCCAAGATGGAGGGATGAGCGTGAGACGCTTCTTTAAAGAAATTCCAATTCATGTCAAAGCATAGTTGACAGTTAAATGCAAAGGATCAACTGTAGGAGTGTATGCTTTAATGTTCTGAATCCATGGCAACCGCGGGGAGACAAAATCATCTAGTGGAGTCAGATAAATATCCAAAATTCGTCTCCACCAGACACGAGCCACATCATCAGACTCTTGTTCTCCATTAAGATGATCCTGTGTCACCATTTGTGACAGGATCCCTGGGTATTTTTTTTTTGCAAATACACAAATCCCAGTGGGAAGTTTGAGTATTGCACCCTCTGGACATAATGCTAGCCATTGGAGGAAACAAAATCTCTTCCTAACAAATTGTGAGGGCATTCATGTGAGAGTAAAAAGGAAAGGGTACATTTGTAATCCTCAATCTCACAATCAAGTGGAGTTGAGATCGCTTTAGTGGTCAACTGTCCCGAAAAAAAACACTTGCACATGAGAGATCACTGGGACTTGATTAGGGGAAAGTTTCAGAACTGAATACCTGGCCCCGGTGTCTATGAGAAATGTAGTTTTTGCGCCCTTCCACCTGAATCATGAGAAAAGGTGGGGCCGCCTGTGCAAGCAAGAGTTCCAGGGCGCCCTATTGTGTCTGAGGAGGAAGAAAGTGATGGCCAGGTAAGTTATTACGCTGTTGTCGTTGGTAATACTGTGGTTGAGAGGGAGGTGGAGCCATACTCTGTTATTTAGGTTTTGGTTGTCCATCATAATCAGCACCATCAGTAATGCCTGCTCTGCAGTCACGTGCCCAGGGTCCAAAACCTCCACATCTGAAACACTTATCAGGGTCATACCGGGGGGGTGAGGTTGAGGCTGGAACCTGCCTCCTCTGCTGGATCCTGCAGATCTTTCAGCTGCATCTTCAGAACTTTGGCCTCCTTATCTCCCTGGAATTTGCTCTCCAGGTCATGATTCGGATGGTGAGAGATGGCGCTAATCCACTCGAGTCTGGGAAGAGTCGACGGATTCATTACAGACACAAGAGGTGGTAATACCGGTAAGTCCATTGAAACATACTTGTCTGAAGAAAATGTGAGTCTATGGATTTTCATATGGATCAGCGTCCATGTTTTTCCTCCATTTTGTTCAAATCATCTCCAGGGTTCACAGAACCATCATAAGCCATAGTAGCTTCATACAACGTTTTAAGATTCATTTGTTGTGGAAAGACAGCTCAGAGTGCGGCACACAATGGATCTCCAAACATGTCAAAAGGTGTTTCATTTACCCGCCTCCCTGCTCATGCGTGAGCAACACAGTATTCAGCTCAGTAGGAGAACAGGTCTGGGACAGAATTCTTCTCAAGTCCTCAAAACAAATGTTACTTCAAGTTCATAGCTTCGCTAATGAAACAAGCCAGAACGAACCCCCTTCTCTTGTGGGAGGGGGTGCGTCCACAATCATCTTTGTGTCACACATGTTCAGAGGTTGATAAACTTGTCCATTTCCATCAGGAGAAGGAATCAAAGGAAACATGCCTCCATCTGCTGGCAGGGAGGGGTTCTGCATGACAGGAGGAATGCTGGGTATTGGCCGAATTTCTGGTGATGACTGAATGTACAATCTGGTCATATCTCAGCAGCACTTGTGGTCACACCCTCTTCTGCTGTATCAAGGGCCCCAGTGATTTTTATCTTATTTTGTTGTGTCAATACAGGGCATGGTCCCTGGGACTCCTCTCTTACGCCCCCCAGTGGTGGCACTGGGTATGTCACTTTGAAAATCTGTATTTCTTATCAGTTATCTGTCCTCTAGTCTCATTTACATGAGCATCAGCTTCAACTCTGACGGCAAGTTCAAAGTTTTGATCGAGCAATGTTTTGTGTTCTTGTCTAAGAGAATTTTCCCTCTTTTACTGTCTTTTGTATGATAGAGTATCAAATCCTACGAGTTAATCACTTTCCTCACAATCAGAGGCTGCTTCTGCGCCTCTAGTTTTTATCTTCACTTTTTCGACAGCACCAGATTTCCCCCTGGGTTGTCCGACGATAAACTGTCCCTCTAAGGACGGGTACACAGGATAATAAGGTGGAGGATAAAACGGTCAAAACACGGAGTCCGTTCCAGTCGCTCCAATACTTTGCTTGGTGGAGAAAGATGGACAATCCAGAGTGTGTCACGGGTTGTTTATTCGCCGCTCCAAGTCAAACAAAATACAAGCTTTACGATCGATCGGACACACTTTCTCCCGGGGACTGTACAGGTCAATAGTCCCGGGAGAAAAGGCCCCGATCGGTAGAAACATCGCTATATTTAAGGCAAATTTCCCGCCCAGGGAGTCGTCCTTTCCAGCCAAATGGTTCTTTCAAGTTCCATGTGTCCCGATCCCCTATTGAGAGACATCCTGATTTGTTTTCTTCTAATCTAATCATTCAAATGTTCTCGGGTGAGGGTTTCCGCCTCTTAGCCCCCCTTTCCCGGGTGTGTCTTGCTTCGTTCTTTGATCTACGATTTAAGGTAAGTAAGTAATATTTATTTATATAGCGCTTTTCGAGACCAGGGTCACAAAGCGCTTAAACAATCAAAACAATACTCAAAAAAGTACATACTTTAAAGATCAAGATAATACTGAGAACAACACAGTTGTGATTTGCAGATAAACAGATCTTTTAAATAACTGGTGTCGTATCTCTAATCCTGATCCAAGCTAGCCTTGAACCAGTGAATCATTGTGGAGTAGAATGTTGATTGTGAATGTGTATTCAAATGTTTAAACTCTTAGATGAAGCGAGTAATTTATACTTTATATTTTGATTATCTTTTAGCAATAATTTAAGTATGGCGTATACGTATAGTGTATAATAATTTTAATCTAACATGGATTAAGTGATGCAGTTTGTGGTGATATGAATGGATGGGTATGTCTTAGTGATGTCAGTTTTAACAGGTCAGAGGTTCAACAGCAGCCGCTTTGAAAGACTCAACATGCTCAAAAGCCGCAATTTTGTTCATAGCAAACTTTGTCAGCGTCGCCACCATATCTGCACCAAGAACCAGCACATCACTGTTCAACTTATGCCATTCACATCTTTTCAAAACCATTTTCTCTTCTCACCCAATGCCTCAGTCTTTCTTGGTTTAAGCATTTTCTCAAACGTTTACCAATCTTCGACCAGTCGGAGTTTCATTCTCCGCCGATCTTGGACGCACGCCACACTCCACACCCTTGTCAGTCAAACGCTTGAATCTGCTCCATATCGCAGCCAAGTCACCACCTGAAAATCCACATCCTGGAATATAAATCCCCTCCCGAGCCCCCTTTTTTAAAATTCATTTTAACAGAAAATCACTTTAGCGATCCTTAATTGCTTATTAGAATTTATTATTTTTATTTTTATTCAAATTTAACTTTTGGCGATCCCAGATCCCTTCTTTAGAATTAATTTTTTATTCTTATTCAATTTTAACCTTTATTTTTAATTACATCTTGGCGATCCTAGATCGCTTTGACCTTTAACCTTTTACGATTCCATATCGCTTTTTAAACCTTATATATGATTCCAAACTGTTTTAAAAACCAGATAATAAGGTAGAATAATAGTCTTTATCTCGCTCACGACAGTTTTGCAAAATGTCTGCATGTTTGGACAGTCCTAGAATATGTGGGCGTGATCACTAACCATTCCACTCATTCTTGCGCCATCCGGGGTTGAGGGGAGGAGTCTTGTTTTCTTATGCAAACTCTTAACTGCAAGTATCGGAAAAAAGTCACAATTTGGTAGGTATGTCTGTTTTATTAGCTGTTCGAAGGATTTCAATTCATTCATCATAGTTATTATTATATTATTATTATTTTCAACCTTTATATTTTCATTTCCTAAAAGTGTTGTAATTGATTGATTGTAAAAATGTTATCAGCTATTGACATATCTCCTCTCCTGTATTATTGATTTTACCCACACCATGTTTATTTCAGTTTCTTTTGGGTCTGGTGGCTAAAAACGAGAGAGTCTATAAAGAAACCTCAGGTATTGAGTCTATTCCTGGATCTTTAACTAACTAGGCCACCAAGGCTCTAAGCTGCGCTGCCCAGTATTAGATTTTCACATCCGGTAGGTCAAGTAAGTCCTGCTTTACTTTTTGGTGACATCAGTTTTTTTAATCTGATTCTTGGTTATTTGTTTTGCCAGATCAAATGAGCTTGTTAATGACATTAAACGTGGTGCTTGGTACAATGATTGGGAGAGATTGAAATACAAAGAGGAATAGAGGGAGAACATTCATTTACAACATGATCTGGAGCTTATAATCCATGCGTTTTTTTCTTCTCGTCTGGACTATTGCAACAGTTTAATTTTCATGTCTTAACAAGAAGGATCTGCAGTTGATATAAAACTCTGCAGCAAGAATTCTGACCCGCTCTAGTAGAAGAACTCACATTTCTCCGATCCTTAAAACTCTTCACTGGCTTCCAGTTTCTTTCAGGATCAACTTAAAATTCTGGTTCTTACTTTCAGATCTATTCATGGTCAGACCTTCCATCAGTGATCTGATCCAGCCTTACACCCTTTTCCTTGATTTTCTGAGACTCTTGTTTTTGTCTCTGTGTCGTCTTGACCTTTTAAAGTATTTATTTTATTGAGTATTTTCTGATTGTTAAGCGCTTTGTGACCCTGGTCTCGAAAAGCGCTCTATAAATACTAATTACTTACTTACTCTATTCTGCCAAACAATGACAACGGTAGCATGTTCCATCTGCTATTGTCCTCTTTTATTTCCTCTATAAAAAATGTCTAGAGGAGAATAGTCGTGAACATTTCCGCTAATTTCCGTTAATATCAAAAGCGGTGCGAGGTAGATGCACCTGACTGCTATGTTTTTGAGCTTTAGCTGTTTGATCAAAAAAGATCGGCTTGTTAAGAATGTTTGATTACAGCTTCTTTGGTAGAGAAGTCCAGAAACTACTGACCTTGGTGCGGCGTCAGGGTTCAATCGATCGCTCGATGCACTCTCTCCATTTAAAAGTTAAGGTGGTGGTTGGTAGATGGTAGACTTCAACAAACTTTTCATATTATCCCCCTCAGCTCCTTCTGGTACTTGATCTATCCACAGGTTATTGCGTCGTAACCAATTTCCAAGTCTTTGTTTCGGGGTTTCAGACTAGCTTCGCGTTGCAGGAGAGGCTCGTTGGTGTCGCCTCTGTGTCTCTTCCCCATTAACTATTCGGTATTTTGCTTCCGTTGTTCATGACTCCAGCTGCTTGATAACCTTGTTGAGTTCTTGAAGTGATGTCTCTAATCAGGGGTGGGAAAACTCAGTCCTCAAAGAGCTGCAGTGGCTGCAGGTTTTTGTTCCAACTAATCAAGAGGACACCTTTTGACCAATCACGTGTTTTAGGAGTGTAATCAGTCGACTGTTAGTCTGTGTTGTGTCTCAAATCACATACTTCTCTTAGTATGCTAGAAGTTAGTATCATCAGGATAGTGTACGTACTAACTAGTAACTAATTCTCCACAGATAGTATGTCTCAAATCACATACTTCTCTTAGTATGCTAGAAGTTAGTATGCATCAGGATAGTGTACGTACTAACTAGTAACTAATTCTCCACAGATAGTATGTCTCAAATCACATACTTCTCTTAGTATACTAGAAGTTAGTATCATCAGGATAGTGTACGTACTAACTAGTAACTAATCCTCCACAGATAGTATGTCTCAAATCACATACTTCTCTTAGTATACTAGAAGTTAGTATGCATCAGGATAGTGTACGTACTAACTAGTAACTAATCCTCCACAGATAGTATGTCTCAAATCACATACTTCTCTTAGTATGCTAGAAGTTAGTATCATCAGGATAGTGTACGTACTAACTAGTAACTAATCCTCCACAGATAGTATGTCTCAAATCACATACTTCTCTTAGTATGCTAGAAGTTAGTATGCATCAGGATAGTGTACGTACTAACTAGTAACTAATCCTCCACAGATAGTATGTCTCAAATCACATACTTCTCTTAGTATACTAAGTTAGTATCATCAGGATAGTGTACGTACTAACTAGTAACTAATCCTCCACAGATAGTATGTCTCAACACATACTTCTCTTAGTATACTAAGTTAGTATCATCAGGATAGTGTACGTACTAACTAGTAACTAATCCTCCACAGATAGTATGTCTCAAATCACATACTTCTCTTAGTATACTAGAAGTTAGTATGCATCAGGATAATGTACGTACTAACTAGTAACTAATCCTCCACAGATAGTATGTCTCAAATCACATACTTCTCTTAGTATACTAGAAGTTAGTATGCATCAGGATAGTGTACGTACTAACTAGTAACTAATCCTCCACAGATAGTATGTCTCAAATCACATACTTCTCTTAGTATGCTAGAAGTTAGTATCATCAGGATAGTGTACGTACTAACTAGTAACTAATTCTCCACAGATAGTATGTCTCAAATCACATACTTCTCTTAGTATGCTAGAAGTTAGTATGCATCAGGATAGTGTACGTACTAACTAGTAACTAATTCTCCACAGATAGTATGTCTCAAATCACATACTTCTCTTAGTATACTAGAAGTTCATACTAAGAATTGAGACGCACTAACGCACTAAAAATACTAACTTTGAGTACGCAAGTATGCGATTTGAGACACAGCACTGGTGTTGCTTGTTTCAGCTGAAAGCTTATTGGTTAAACTGTGCATGCTCGATCGGTTGAAACAAAAACCTGCATCCCGGCCCTTTGAAGACCGGTTTGCCCACCCCTGAAGACTAGTTTAACCAGTTGTCTGGTGTGACTATGACCTTCCATGTTTTCTTTACGGAGGCTCATTAGCTCGTCTATTAGCCTCGACCCTGTCTCGTCATCGATCTCTCCTGTTATATTAGAATTCTTGTCCAATTTGTCTTGTTGACTCGTTGCCTTGTTTCTTTCGCCGAGTTAATTCAGTTTAGTGAGGACGTTAATCTTAGTTTTAAAGACCGAGCTGAACTTCTATGTTGTCGTCTGTGTCGTGGCACCACCGGAAGTCCATTAAATAATTTTCATTTTATTTATTTCACAGTTTAGAAACCCACAGAGACCAATCCATGTGTTTGCTTAAGCTTGGATTATTATCAAATGAAGTGCTATACAGTGCAAATAGAGTTGAAAAAAAAAAAACAGAAGTGTTTCTTATCTTAAAAAGATAACAAAAGAAAAGTCCTGCACGAATCATTACGTTCTCTGAGCTCATTCATCAGCAACAATCAAGACGTCATTGTGATAGATTCCCCAGATGTTCCATGAATCGTAAGCTGCTCCAGTGTAGTCGTCGGGATTGACGTGGATCCCAGCCTCAGTCAGAACCTCCATCATCGAAGTATGTTTAGCTGAGCCGGTTTCCTTGTCGGGATATCCAGTGTACGGGCTTAGGAATGAGACAGAATTACAATCTATATTCAATTCTTTCTGTTCAAGAGAAACTCAAAAAGTTTGGCAGCAAATGTCAAGCAGTATGTTCGTGGATATTGTATAATGCAAATACAAAAGGATGAGGGAAAAAAGGATAAACATCAGAAGAAATTAGAAGAAAAATCAACTTACTATGCATACACCAGTTGAGCAGGTTTCTTCTCGATCTTGACTCCATCAGCCTCGGGCAAATCCACCTTATGTGAAACGGGCCAGAGCAGAGAAATTTTTCCTTTTCGGAAAGCGATTTGGACCGGCCATCTATCACAGTCCAGTTCATCGTCTGTGGAGATGAGATGTAAAGACGTCACTGTCTCTGAATGAGATTTACAAGACAGTACTGACAGTGTGTCAGAGATAATTCACTGTTAACCAGTTCAGTTCCTCTATTTAAAAAAAATGTGATAAGGTTTTATCAAAATAGCCAAGTATAAATTATATATATATTATTATATATTATAGAGCATAACATATGGTTGTCTCGGAAATCAAGGACACCATTCATGAACCTTTGTCAGCACATTAGTAGCCCCTAAATGTAAACAACAGGTAAACAAATGTCACCAGATAGATTTAGTTCTTTTACTTACCTAAGTCCTTCATTCTGTTGCAGTAACTCTTCAGCGCATTGCTTCCTGTTGTCACATCTTTAATTGTCAGGTCTGGTATGGAGGTGCTCAGCCAATCAGTGGGTTCATACAAACGTACCTCAACAGTCTGTAAACAAGAATTCTCTTTTGAACAATATGTGGAAAAAATTTTCGACTTAAAATTGTTTTGTATTATCTTTATACCTCAAGGAACGTCACTCTCATTAAATCAGGCATTAAAATGTATCTTAATCGCCTGCCTGTCTGCCACCTTAGCACCCATTTGATAAAGAGTCATATTGACTCTTGATTCTCAACCTCGGCTGGTTCTTCAAATGTTTTTCTTGAAATATGTGTAACTAATAGATGTTTGTTTACATGTGTATAGATGTTTAGGAAAAGATGAGAAGAAATGGTTAAAGGAAGGGGTTTGATTTTTTCTTGTTATTCGAAAGAAAAAGTAAAATATAGCCACATGGATATGACTGTGTTGTATTATAACTGTTGCATTATCAATAAGATTTGTTGCCAAAAGAAAAAAAGTATCTTAATCATACAAATTGCTTATTCAAGTCGATTATATAAAAGCTTTATGGCACTGAACCAAAATCCATGTTAAAAATAGAACACCTCCAGCTAAAGGCAGCAAAAACCTTCTCTTAAAACTCACCTTGCCCAGGTGCTGTATGTCCGGCCTGCGTTCATATTGAGGACAACCCTTCTTGCAGTTTTGCTGCTGGTCAGCGTAGCAGGGCGAGAGCAGGGCCAGAGCGACGGCCACCAACACAAGTCCTTCCATCCTTGGTTGAGTCTCAGAAATGACAACACTTCCTGGCGCTCACAAGCCTGCGTCTCTGGTTACTCGTTTATCAAGTCAGTCCCTGACGCGTCGTTGGCTGTTTTGAATACTTTGAAGAGGATTGTCGAAATCTTCTTCATGAGATATCGCTGTGACCAAAATGTTTTTTCTCAGTGTCTAAAAACAATGTACCACATGTACCCAAAAGAACGTTCTTATCCTTTGCACCTATATCCAATCTCCCTGTCAGCAAAAACTAGACATTTTAAGTTTATTTCAGAGTTTATTAGAATGTTTTTCAGTTTATAATTTGATTGACAGTTTGTACTTGTGATCCAATGCAGTTATTGATACACAAACTGTTATTTAACTTATTTGCGTATATGTTCTATCTGACCACTGTGAAAATTAAACCCATGATATAATAATGTGTAATCACAAATACACAAATAAATCCTTGAAAAAAACATTCAAATAGTAAATATGAGTTCAACTTTATCACAGCAGCAGATGTCCTCAGCCCAGGTTCATCTCTTGTCCCCCGTCTCCTGCTGAAACCTACTCTATGTGTCCCAGTGCTGACCTACTCATCTTACCTCACCTACTGTCTCATGCTCTTGAACCTGTAGAACTAGTTTTCTCCTGGTGTTTCTTTCTCTTTCTTTTTTCACACTTTGTTTCTCGTGTTAATGGTCACACAAACATGGCAGTTCTCAAGGCCCTGAAGTCTCACACATCCAGAGTATGACACACTTCACTTTTTATGTTGTCTTTTTTTTTGTTCATGTAGTTTTTGTTCATGTGTCTTATACGTTTATGTCTCATTTGTTTATAGTACCGATGCAATCATGTACTTTTTTCAATTAGAAACCATGTGTGAATCAGTGTGTAAACCAGTGGTTCCCCCCTAACCATATTCTTAATTTTCTAACCTTATACCTTTTTTTCGGTGACACTCTAGTGTTCTATTCAATAAAGGTCAACCAACACTCAAAACGTATCAATAACTTCTTCTTAACTTCCACCCCATAGTCAGACATAACACCAACTAATGTTACCTTATAAGGACTTTTGCAACAGTAGACAACGGCCTTAAGAATATATCCATTTTTCACAACAGTAGATAACGGCCTTAAGAATATATACGTGTTTTCACACTTAACTCAGAGCTCTGTACACCTCTCTTTATGGTCTTGTGTAACATCTTTAATAAATCTTTTTGCCAGACTATATTGGACCGGACTTTGTCTCTCACTAACTCAAGGATCCAACGAATCTGCAAGACTACTTCACCCCACAGAAACAAGCAAACATTTATAGAATGTCTGTTCAATTGATTATTACTGTCTGACAGTTTTATTAAGAAAACAAATCCGATTTTCATTAAATCTCTGAAATATAACATCTGTAATGTCAACACACTTGCTTCAAGTGTCAAGTTTACTCAAAAAAAAACCTGTTTACAAGTATCACTGAAACATTAACGTCTTAATTGGGAGTCCCTGTTTTATATTAATTTTGCCTAAAACAAATGAGCAAAAAGTCTAAAAAGCTAAGAGAAATACAGAAAGTAAGTAATTTTTATTTATATAGTGCTTTTCCAGACCAGGGTCACAAAGTGCTTAAACAATCAAAACAATATTCAATAAAGAATATATTTTAAAGGGCAAGATAACACTGATAGCACAACAGGAGTTCAAGAAAATCAAGGAAAAGCCTGAACAAATAAAAAAGTCTTAAGATGTTTCTTGAAGGAGTCAGTAGATCATCAAACACAGAGAGAGAGGAAGATCGTTCCAAAGCTTAGGAGCAACAGTCTGGAAGGATTTCTCTCCTCTGAAGCATGTTCAGGAACCATCAGTAGATTCTGATCCACAGACCTCAGAGCCCAAGCTAGGGTGTAAGGCTGGATCAGATCAGTGATGTAAGGAGTCTGACCATGAATAGATCTGAAAGTAAGAACCAGAATTTTAAAGTTGATCCTGAAAGAAACTGGAAGCCAGTGAAGAGTTTTAAGGATCGGAGAAATGTGAGTTCTTCTACTAGAGCATTTACAACATAACATCATCGTCAGCATACAACACAATGCATAGATGCAAATACAAACACATTTCGTTGTAAATAGTCTCTTGCTGATTCAGAGTTATGATGAGATGTTTTTGTTCATGTAATTCTTTTTTTTTTTCACGTTCATGCGATTATATTTTTACCTTTTTGTTCATCTAAAGGTCGGTCTGTTCATTTAATGCAGACATTTAAAGGTTTTTTTAGGTTTGTGACTTCAGTAAAGTTGGCCTGATAGTGGCAGACTCCATCTTATTAACTCGTGAACGCTGAGGTGATGAATTACAAATCTTACCTCTTTCTAACCAGAGTTACCTGCTGCATTGACAAGCGTTGTATTGTCCTGATTAAATACACGGATGTCTATGCAAGTGACACGACGTTTAAGAGAGCGTCCTCCAATAGACGAACAGTGAAAAAGGGTTGACTTCTATTGATGTGTCTTCATAACTCCTTAACTTTAAGTCACTATAATTATCTGACTAATGAAGGACCTCCATATGTTACTACACTCATTCATCGTTCGAATTCACCTTTGAAATCTAAAAAATATATATTTTCATGCAATATTTCATAAACATTTTGTAATAGCTTTAGGTTAGCAATTCAGTCTCATTTATAATTTACAACCAGCCATTAAAGAAGGTTTGACTTTCATGCCATTGCCTTTAGAAATGACCAAAAAAATATTATTAACATGATATGAATGATCTTTACAAGTGACCTAAATTTGGTTGGAGCTGTTGTGAAAAATGGCCTGAAAATATAGATTTTTAAGGAATTTCGAAAAGAATTTCAAAAACTAATTTGGTGACCATCAGAGTAATTACAAAATGTCTATGAAAAATTGCATGAAAATATTGATTTGAAAGAATTTAGACAAGAATCTGAAAAACTAATGAGTGTAGTAACTTGATATGAAGGTACTCCATAACTGACATATATTTGGTGACCATCAAAGATGTAATAACGAAGTTTAAGTATATAAAATGTCTATGAAAAATTGCATGTTAATTTTTGTATGAAAGAATTTAGAGGACTTCTTTAAAAAGGAATGTAGTAACATGATATGGATGATTGATGGGCAACACATTTATGTCACTTATAACAGAGTAGTAACTAGAAAATGGGCAATAAATGTTGCATTAAAGTACTTCAAATAACTGAAACAACACACTAAAATGTTTAAAAACCTTGGTTGGGGGGGCAATTTTTGTAGGTTTTTTTTTTTTGGGAGAAATTCCTTTTTTTTTTTTTTTTTTTTTTAACCCCCTTTTTTTTTTTTTTTTTTTTTTTTTTTTTGTAGGAGGCTCTTATATTGTTTTCTTTAGTTTTTGCTGCTTTCGTGCGTTTTTTCTTCAAAAATGAGGGTGTAGTACATAGCTGCTGTTACAGTGATAAATATACATCAGACTTTGTTATTTTTAATTACTACTGAAAAAAATGTATTAGAGGGCAAAGGTCGAATCTGTTAAAACCGAGCCAACTTAACTTAGGTAAGGTTGGGGACCCCTGTTTTAACCGTAATACACTCTTAAAGGTGCAAGAGAAAAGCTAGTCGCTGTGTACAAACTAGTATAATCTCTGCGCAAGATAACAATGAAGAAATACATTGTGTGCTCTTGCCTGGATGAGGACGTAGATAAGAGCATGAAATATTTTGTTTTCAAAACAAATGAAAGCAGTTACAGCTGCGATCTGTACATTCTCTAACACCAGAGTCAAGTACAAACAATTCTACAAGTATATCTTTGTTTCTACAGTATCACGATATATAGCAATATATTGTATTATTGACGCTGTATCGTGTAACCAGGGACATGCGTTCTCAAAGTGAAATCCATCACAAAGTGCGTTGATAACGTTTATTTGCCTTCATTTTCCACAGACTAGCTGATGTTTTTAACCATTAAAGTTTAATGTTTATTTAGTTTCGCTGATTGGAAATACAACCGCAGTGAAAAGGCTACTTTGAGGCAAAACTACGTCACATCTCCATTGAGGCGGAGGGACTTTTTAAACTGAAGGAAATAACTTTTACAGCAAAGTAACATAGGTTTGGTGAAGGACATGGACTGTTAGGGCTCACAGAACAAGGGACCGTCACTCAAAAAGGAAGGAAAGCGACAGCTCGGCTGCAAACTTTCCTGCGCTTCTTTCATTTGTTATTATTCATAGCAACGACAGGGAGATGAAGTCGTGCACTCGTGAAGCAGAAAAAGCGTGCGAAAAAGTGAGATTTATTGAACGTAAAATAGATTTTTGTTTGCTCAAACCACTTTATTTTTCGCTCGAGTAAAAATAAAACCCAAGTTGACACTTACATGCGTGCAAAACCTATTCTAAGGTGCTCCAAATGTCTTACTGCACGCTCAACAAAGAGGCACAAATAAAACGCCATATGCACACTCTGCATCAAAACAAAAACGCCTGACACCTGGCGGGTCATCAGTGTTACTACACCAACATTAAGTCTGTGTTTCAGACTTTATTTACAATTAAAAGTAAGACCAGAAACGATTTTAATCTCAATCTTATAAAAAGGAGCCAAGACCAAGAAAAATACAATAGAATATTAAACATCTTGATCTTTAAAGTATGTACTTTTTTGAGCATTGTTTTGATTGTTAAAGCGCTTTGTGACCCTGGTCTGGAAAAGCGCTATATAAATAAATATTACTTACTTACTTAAATAAAAATATTCTTTGTTTTTCTTACGCTTATATAAGGTAAGGTAAAACTTTGTTAATCCCTCAGGAGGTCTCCTTCGGGAAATTGTTTAATTTCACCCATTTATTCACCCATTTAATACTAAATATGGTTTCTTTTCATGAAAAAAGATGTTGGTACTTTCTGCGTAAATGTAACCAATCACAGAGGTCACCACGCATTAATAACATTAGGGTTGCTTGTACTTCTGGCAAGGAAGTAAGTAAGTAATTTTTATTTGTGTAGCGCTTTTCCAGACCAGGGTCACAAAGCGCTTAAACAATCAAAACAATATTCAATAAAGTATATATTTTAAAGATCAAGATAAAACTGATAACACAACAGGAGTTCCAGAAAATCAAGGAAGTGATGTTATCCAGAGCATTTGTTTGCAGTAGTGTGAGCAGTGATGTGCGGTGAGGGTCATGGTTGGTGAGGCACCGACTCCTTTAGTGTCAGCTTCACAAGTGCATAAACCCAAAAGGGTAACTTATTGTATTGGATCCTGGTTATATCTCCATCTATCTATCAACAGCTTTCTTTAACACACACATATGCAGTGTTGGGTGAATTGGATTTTGACATTTCCTTTTTAACATTTTATTAGACTGATGCCATCTTTGATAATATCATAGGACTGAAAAAACATGATTTAATAAATAATTTCTCAAAAAGTCTACATTGAAATGTTGTGATGTTTTGGGGGATGTTAGTCAACATCATCCAGATTATTTTTTAATTATCAATTTATTTAAAATTCTATATTCTAAATCTTTAACCTGCCATATTTAATGATCAGAGACCTTTCTGCCACCCACTGTCCAAATCAGTCATGTGTGTACAACTATTTATTTAATGCTAAAAAGGTATAATAAAAAGACAACGAGTATGGAGCGATAATACTGGTTGGAAATGAAATGAGCAACTTGGAGAAAGTCTGCTAGTCTTTTAGGCAGAACTGAAATTAAGTAGCTCTAAAAATATAATATACTTAATGTCAATCATTTTAAGAAAAAAGTGAATGGACCATAATACTGTTCCGTTTTTAAATAAAGTTCTTTCTTGTCGAGTGATCTCGTGTCAAAGAACCAGAATTGGAAATAAAAACAGGTGTTGAATTAACGTCAGTTAGCTAAGATTATAAAGTCCGTGTTTTGGGTAAATGAGGCAAAACGTGCGCCATTTTCTCGCAAACAGATCAATTTATTTGTTTTTGTTACATTTGAACGAGTGTGCTTCCCCACGGAGGGTTGGGCAGCCAAAGCCAGCATCACTTCCTGACAGACTCGGTTCCAGAGGACCTCTAGAAGAGCACAGCAAATGAACCCTCAAACTGAAGAAAATCAATAACACTACCAAAACCTGGAAGAAAAAAAAAAAAAAGTATACAATCGTACAAACCAGAAATATTACAAAACTATAAACAACTGAATGTGCTGCTGTAATTTTCCATTACAAACATTTTTGCATTTTATGTAAATATAATTCCTTTTTGTTTGGGTCTCCATTGTATTTTATGTAATCAAATAAGCGCGACCATCTGCCAGAGCTCAGGGATGGAGCCGAAGGAAAGAAAAGCATCATCTCGGGGCCACTGCCAACAAGTTGGGAAAAAAGACCAGAAATTAACGCTCCTTCCAAATAATTGAATCTAGGAGAAGCAGTTAATCGTCCAACAGCAAAACTTCCCCAAGCCACTTAAATACTTTCTTACAAGTATATATAATATACAAACCTTCTGATTAAGTCGACCACTTCCGTCACACAACAAATATCGGGCTGAAGACGAGACCATCGAGTCGCAGTAGTTCAGGGAGACGACAGAAAGACAAGCAGAAGCCTTGAGAGTGTTGCTCGCACTGCATCATGTAACAAAGATGGCACAGTCTTCACTCAACTCCTGCTTTCTGGAATAAACAACTTGAAAATGTGTGTACAAGCAGCAAAGAAATCCAAAAACAACCCACACAGTTTTCAGATTGTTATCCTAAAGTTGAGGAAGCGGTCGGTGTTTGTCCCAGCTGAAAGCAGCGAGTGAGTAGAGCAGCTCCTCGACAGCCCTTTCTTGTTGTTTTTCTTTCTTTTTTTCCAATAAACTGACTTATTTTCAACCTTAAAATCATGAATCGAAGCTCTGACGTCCGAAAGCTTCATCAGTGTTCAGCCTGGTTTTATTCAAGGTTTCTATTTCATCCATGATCAAAACGAACACTCTTCACTAGGATGTTGCCTTCCTACATCCTTCCTTTCCACAATTGAAGAGGTAGTTCACATTCAAATAGGGATGTGGATTCTGATACATGGACTAATTTTAGCTGGACAAAAACAAATGGCATCAACAGAACTCAAAAGTAGTAAAAGAAAAATCAAACATAGGCAAGTTGTTAATTTGAAAAGGCTTTCCATCAGGTTGGAGGAGAACCAGCAACTCTCAAACACACAGTCACTGTTCACAAGTCTCTGAAGAGATGATGGTGTTGTAAAGGACTGCTAGTGCTAAAGGTCTGAAAGAAGAGAGCTATTGAAGCTGGCCCAGGACAGACCAGGTGAGTACCTGGAAGCCCTGGCATGCCAGCAGACTGCCATCTGTGCTGCAACGTTAGTCACCGGGAAGGCGGCTGTGGTGGAGGAGCCGGAGAAGATCAGAGTTGGAAGCCTTCCATGGGCCCTTCCTGCTGCTGGAAGATGAATTGACCCTGATTCTGGTCCACCTGGGGCACCAGGCTGGCATCCTCCTCTTCCACACCAAAGTAATGCTCGATCAGATCAAAGGCCTTTTGGTAGATTTCTTGGTTTTCGTGACTCTGCAGAAACTCTATCTTGTCCAGACCTGAAAACACAAACACACACTTCAGTACACCTCAGTGGTCACTGAAGGGTCAGTTGTTTTGTACCATAAGCCTCCTCAATCAGAGCACAGTAGGGGTTGATGCCCGTCCCATTCTGTTTGGACTCCTGCTCTCCAAGTCTCAGGATGTTCTCAAGACCATTGAGAGAGACTTGCACAATCTTGGAGTCCATGACTGTCAGCAGGTCACACATGGGCTTAATGGTATTGAGTGAAACCAGGTACCTGATGGAAAAAAAAAACCTGCTTTAGTGGAAACATAAACCTCTTTATTGTACCACAAAATTACTTGATTCAAGTTTCAATCTTTCTCAGAGACTACAAAAGCAATGCCTCATTTATAACAATTCATCACAACAGCTTTTTCTTTTGGCTATTAAATAAACAGCATTATTATACCAGCCAAAACTTGAGTCCTGTCACAGACTTTAAGTGATAGTGCATCCAAAATTAAAAATTCACTAAGTTTCTACTCACCCTCATGTCGACTAAGGGTTGGGGTTATTATTCGTTTTTTTTAAATGTATGTTCATGCTATTGAACTGTGCTCACTTGTCCTTGTCCGAAAACACACAGAAGCTTACAGTGTCTCAACAGTCGATACTAAGATTTATGTATGTAGCTTATGCTAGAGTAGGGGACACCAAAACAGTGCCCACGAGCACCAGATCGCCCGCAAGGACAATATGAGGCACCCGCAGGCCCGTTCTAAAAATAGCACAACTCACCACGAGTGAGCTGCGTCCAATTTATTTTTTAATTAATTTTGAAATAAATTATTTTTTGCATTTATATGTTAATGAAAATGACAAGATCTTTCAAATAAAATAATTAAAAATATTTGTATAAATAATGAAAGATCATTTAGTCGAACTCTGACCTATTCTAGTTCAAAGGTGAGTGTGGGAACAGCCATGATGGGGAACTGAAAGTATGGAGTGAGATTACTGCCACCGATTGGAGTGCCTGTGTCTTTGTTGTTGCAAAATCACTCTGCTGCGCGCTCAACCAGTCATACACACACGCACTGGACAGCCAATCAGAGAACTCGTGCTTGAAGCCTTCTGCTGCCATTGGCTGGACTTCTCCACCAATCACAGGGTGCTAACAGAGGGAAGAAGGCGGGTCTTGCTCAACTTAAGCTAGTTAATTTAAAGAAATTAAAAGGTTTTTTAAAAAATAGTTTATTAAAATGGCGCAAGAAAACAACCAAAGCAGTACACAGCCTCAAGTAAGTTATATTTCTTAAAGTTTTGTTCATGAAGTGAGGTGTTACCAAAACATTAAATTATGTTGAGATGTTTAAATATTAAATATAGCGCAAATGGCTGCACACGCTCTGTTAAAATATCTATATACGCAGCTAGCGTCTCAGCATGTGTGTGCGCGCTGATGGCATGTTTGTGTGTGTGTTATGTCAAAGTTTGTTATCTTTAACAATCACATAATTCTAATAGTATAAATGAAAAATATATTGATGTGTATGACAGAGTAACAAGAGCAACTGTGCAAACATGCAAGTAAGTAAGTAATTTATATTTGAGCGTGTGCAGTAAAAGGCAGAATGAGTTACCAGTGTTTTGTACTTTTCTTTACTCTGCACTGAAGGTTGACTTATTATTATTGGCACTGAAAAAAACATATCATTTACATTTATTTCTTACAATTGTCCTTCAATACAAGTGGAACATAGCAGCCAACAGAATGGAGATATTTTAATGTTTTGTGCCCCAGTCGAAATGAGGGTGAGTGACATTTGAATTTTGGGTTAACTAGGTTAATTGAATAAGGTTAAACTCTTATTACATTTCACATTGATTTAGAAATATAGGTCAACAGAATAAGTAAGCGAGGCATTATTGCCTTTCAACAAACTAGCCACGTCTCCTATGCTGCTCTCGAAGGCCAAAAAGCAAGCTGAGATCTTACCCGATATCTCGGACGTGCTCAAACAGAACTCTGGTTTTGTTATCCTCATTTATATGTGAAAGATAATCGATGTAACCTAAATGTACTCTGGGGATGTCACTCTATTTATTTAAACCAAGCTCAAATATCTTGAAGGCCACAGATTTGTCCTTACAGCAATACTGTTGACAACTTGAGACATTTTTCTGCTGGTCAACAACCCAAATTTAATTAAAAAAAAATATATTAATACCCACCTAATTTGTGCAGGTGTGCCACCAGATGTGGCGTTGGTAATTGCCCATGCTGCCTCTTTCCTTGTGCGGAATTCTGCCTTCTGAAGGATCTCAATCAGCACCGGGAAGATGTTGGCATCGATCACATTCTGAATAGAAGACATTTCAGCATGAAAACTCTCACCATGTAACACTCCATTAAAGCAGCTCAATCCCATTTTAATTCGAGCGACGCCAGTGGACTATGGTGGTAGTGTTTAGCCCGACCGGAGACCACATTTCCCATGAGCACTCGCTAAACGTCGCAAAAGTTGCCAAGTCCCAGTTTGCAGCAGTTGGACGAATTTTCTGTTTCCAGACTGCCATTGTCTGAATGAAGGATGGATACCGATGAGGTAATGAATCAGATTATGGATAATGTAATATGATATGCGTTATAACGGCTTTGTAAATAACATAAAGTCTTATAATAAAATATTATGTATTATATTTATAACATATTAGCACTATTGTTAACTTATTTGTATTTATACTTTTTATACATTCATTATTATATGCAATATTTATAATGTTATTTATCTATTCTGTTTATAATATAGTGCACTATTTTTAACTTATTAATATTTATATTTATATATACATTTCTCTGCTGTGTTTTTTAACGGTTCCCAAGCAACGAAATTTCGTTGCCAGTCTCACTGCTGTGTTTTCTGTGCAATGACAATAAAAGAAAGTCTTAAGTCTAAAATAACTAGCTTTGTTTTTGTATCGTAATTGCTTTACCTGAATCTGGGCCCGGTTTCCGGCAGTGATGTTAGATACTGTCCAGCAAGCCTCCTTTTTGATGGATTCCTTTGGACTGCTAAGCAAGTGCAGCAAACATGGCAGTGCTGAACAGTTGAGGATCACCTGGGTTGTTGAAATTTGGTTTAATTAATGTCTGCCAACCATTAACAATGCTCTAAAAGGCTCTATACCTGGGTCTGGATGTCGTCTCCTGTAACAATGTTGCCCACAGCTCGCAGGGCGGGAGAAACCACCTTGTAGTCACTGTGCCTGAAGAGGGAAACGTTTTTTTTACTTTGAATAAGATTATTTTCAAACGATAAATAGACTCTAAACCTTAATGAAGATGGTTAAGATAAGTTAAGTTTAGAAGTGGTTGGATTATGACCAGTTGACAACCTAAATTAGAGGTGGGGGAAAGAATTACAAATAAAGAAATAGATATCGCAATAGTCTATACATTGACTGAAAATATTATCTTAATGTTTTATTAAAACACAATTTACCCCGTTGTTTCCATCAGTACTGAATCTCTCCTGTCCCATTTGTCGGGTTGCTAATCCCATAATACATAATGTTAAATTGGCCATAAACAGTGGTCAGTGAAGATGAGTTACCAAAGTAGAGGAACAATAGGAGAAGAGTAAAAACAAGAAAGGTTTAAATACTAGAAACAAATCAAAGACCTACACGTAAGTCCCCACTCTAAAGCAACAATAGCAACACTACAAATCTTCATTGGCCATCACAGTGAATACATACTTAAATGTGCAAAGGATTTTTGTTTTCCCATTTTGTTTAAAAAAAGTTAAATGTTATTTTTATGTAAAAGGTCACAAATCACTGTCCAGAATCAGATAAGACTTGTAATTAAATTCAATGCATTTTTAACGTGTCCAGCAGTTTTTTTTCATTCGTACATTGTATGATGCATAAAACATGTTTCCTATTAAGGGTATTTTAACGTGTCCAGCAGTAATATATTGACATAGTTTATCTTTGGAAAAAATCATTTAACATTCAATATCGATCATATTGTGGACCAAATATCGTCATAGTATCGAGTTTATCTTAGAATATATTTAATAATGCAGATATGAGGCATATTGCAGAACATTAATGATGTTGTCGTTACCAAGATAAAGCCATTTAAAGCTTCACTTGTCTAAATATACATCAAGACAGCCAGCCAAAACCGTTTCCATTTTGTCCAAAATGTTCTCATTTAACTGTCCAAACCTGTTCAACTGTAGACCAAAAGGATTAAGACCATTTTAAGAAACACTTACATCAACAGTTCCACAAGCCTACGGCACACACCCGAGTCAATCACAGTCTGGATCTTTTCATTCGGACCATCAGAGAGGTAAGATAGAGCCCAACATGCATCTGCCAGTACATCGGGATCACTACTGAACAAAAGTCTCGACAGCACACTGAGACAGGGAGACACCTGCACAACATAAAACAAAGTTATATGGACCATAGGCGAAAAATAATCAAGATGCAACAGTTAGAAATGCAGCGGGCAGAAATGTTTGAAGACCTTTGAAAAGTCTGGGGGAGGGTTTTTGCCCCGGCACAGATTTGAAAGTGCCCAAACTGCATTGCGGGTTGTGGTGAGACGGTTGGATTTTGCTAAGAGCCTTAAAGAGAAAAAACAGAGTTCAGACTTACAATTTGACAGAAAAGCATTTGCATTGGGATAGATGGATTGATGGATAAAACAAACGACACCTACTGCTGCAGGGATGGTAGGATGCCACAGTTGAGGACATAATCTCTGCACTCTGCATTGTCTCCAGCTATATTGCCAAGTGCCCACACAGCCTGAAAGACAATAGAATACACACAATAAGTAATTAAGTAAGTAAAGTTTCATTTGTAAAGTGCCTTTCTAGACCAGGGTCACAAAGCACTTTAACAATCGAAAACAATGTATGCTAAAATACATGCTTCAAAAGGCCAAGACGCATAAGACAAACATAGAAGTCCCAGAAAATAAGGGGAAGATATTTCTTGAGGGGGCAGGAGACTCCATCAAGCGCAGAGGGAGAGGGAGATCGTTCCAAAGCTTAGGAGCAACAGCAGCAACAGGGAGAAGGATTTCTCTCCTCTCGTCCGGAAGCTTGTGCGAGGAACCATCAGTGATTCTTATCCACAGACCTAAGAGCCCGAGCTGGGGTGTAAGGCTGGATCAGATCACTGATGTAAGGAGGAGCCTGACCATGAATAGCTCTGAAAGTAAGAACCAAAATTTTAAAGCAGCCATCTCCGTGGTCATTCCTCCTGGAATTGTGTGCAAAGCTGCAGCCTGACTACAACTTGCACTGTGCATGATGGGCGGCATATGGCAGAGTGCAATTACTTTTTGTAAATGTCCTCCGAATCAGCCGAAATCATGTCCTCACTGGACACTTTCTGTAAGGCTGTCTCCATAGAGTGATGTTTGCGGAAGCCAGACTGAAACTTCTCATGGATGTTGCTCTGATCAAGGAACAACGATAACTGCTCAGACACCCCCTTCTCTAAGATCTTGGACAAGAATGTAAATTAAGTAATAGGCCTGAAATTACTGAGGTAAGTTGGGTCTAAGCCTGGCTTTTTGAGTAAAGGCTCCACAATGGCATGTTCAAATGCATTGGGAAAAACTCCTGTGGAAAGGGAGAGGTTCACCATTTTGGTAACCCAGGGGCCAATTACATCAAACACTTTAATAAAGAGCCTACACAGAAGGACGTCGGACGAGCAAGAGGAGGGTTTCATCTTGTTCACTAGTGATGAAATATCAACCAGAGTTAAAGGCTTAAAGAAGGCCCACAAGGAGACGGGGTCAGTGACAGCAGGGGTTCCACACAAAAGGGGAGGGATTTTCTCTTAGATCAATGAATTGATCATGCATTATGCATGCATCATTAAATGTATTAATAACACACAGCCTATAATAAATAATGCATTACAGAGTCTGTTATTAAGGTTCAGAAATATGTATATATAATATTTAAGTCGTCACCTGTTCTTGGACATCCTCATACTCCGAGTTCAGCAGCTCAATGAAAATAGGAACAGCTCCTGTTTCAATAACTACCTTGGTATGTAAGAAGGTGCCTGAAGCTATGTTTGTTAGAGCCCATGCTGCTTCAAACTAAAGGAAGTACACAAATTACATAGTTAAAAACATTATTCAGTTAGTAAAATAATATTTTTTTTTTTTAACCAGGATAACGATTTATATCTGTTATGAAAAACAATTATCACCTGAAGTGTGCAGTTCTCACTTCTTGAAAGAAACTCCACAAATCGAGTTACAACACCAGGAGTAGAAATTACTTCATCAATTGGGGGGTTTGGTTCTGCAAACAGGACAGAGAGAGTGTTACTTTATTTCATTAAAAATGTGTGAAACAAATGAATGAAGTTTCAAGTACAAAACAAACCCTTGGAGAGTAATTTTCGGAATTTCTGAGTGGCCATCAGTTGATGATCTGGGTCCTCAGAAAATATCATCTGTATCATGTCGGGAGTTATGACTCCATCCTAAATTTGACAAATGCAACAAATGTCATTTTTTTTCAGACTGCAAAGAAAAACACTATACAACTCCAAGTGCAAGCAAAAGGCTGTGAACCACAAAAGGGGAAAAAGGAACACATACACCTGAAATGGGAACAGTTGAGCTCACATCTGGATCCTGGATCGGGCATTCCAACATAGATTCTTCATTGGAAGGTACAGATACATTTCTTCTTTTAAACAGCTATAGGCATAGAAATGTGTGTTAACAAAGATGGGGAAAAATGAGAAAAAAAAATATTTGGCAAACTACAGGGCAGACAGCAACTTGAGGCAAAATACTTTGTGGAAATGTAATCTGGTAAAATATATAATTGTGTAATCATGGATATAATATAAAGCTTACTTTTGGCTTGCTTGTTTAACAATTTGGGGAACACATTCTAATTCTTTATTTGGATGTGTAGACTTAAGGGGATTTACCTGCTCTTCTCTTTTCTGTTTGCGAAGCTGGATCCCTTCTTCTTCTCTCCTTCTGCGCATCTCCTGAGGATTAAGAGCTTTGTTTTTGTAGCTCTTCATTCTTAAATTCTCACTTCCAGGACTTGCCATTGTGTCTGAAAAGTACAAGAAAAGGCATTTATATTTTCTGAAAATTATGCATAACTAGTTAGTAGAAAAGATATTGCATATCCCAGTTTGGTTCAGGGGGGCCCTATTAAAATATTGTCAAAATAGAAATACTCTGAAGAGATAATATCATTTATACTTTTAGGGTAAAGATTTTGGAAAGTAATGTGTTTTTATGTGTGTATATAAAATGAAATATTTCACAATAAAACAACTTTATAACAACTTTGTACAACCATTTTAGTTGTATGAAGTCAAGGCATAATAAATACTTTTGCAATACATTTTTTTCCCCTTGAGACAAATATATATATATGTGATATTTTAAGTATAATATATATGTTACAAATGTTTTCTTGGGAGTCTTGATTTTAAAATATGTAATCAAATTACAGATAAAGCTTATTTTATCGTCCATTTTAGTGTGTGCAGGTTTTTTTTTAACGTTTATATGTTATATAGAAGCTAGATTTATCTTTCCTTTCTTTCGGCTTGATGGCTCCTTAATAAAAGTAATAATACATAATGAATCCAACTGTCCATCCAAGCCAGGTGAATGTGGGGAATAAGGTAAACGCTAGATTTAAGAAATACTTCTAACTGTTTAAACCCAGATTAATGTTAGTACCCAGGTCATGAAGATTATTGGTCGTATATTGAATGCAACAGCACATTCACTTCCAATAAATCCGTTTTGTTCCCACATTTTTGGCAAGAAAGTCTGATTCTCTTGACATAAGTTTGAATCTAAACTGACCATGCCGTATTTTACCATCTTCAACTTCCTGGTAAAAACAACAAAACCAATGCAAAAAAAGACATTATCTCCCAGAAAGCAAAAGCAAGGACGAGATTAAGAACACGCTTGCATTTCTCTAAAGACGGTCAACAAGGATATAGGTTTCAGTCTCTTAATAGTAACTGCACCAGAAACAGGCTTGTACAAAAGTCTAAAATACGAAAGCGAATGCTACCGACGCAGATGTCAGTTTTAGATAAGTACAGGCGCGTGCACGTTTTTAATAACACTAGAACCATGTTAACAAGGTTATATACTAGCAGACTTTTTATTTCGTGAAGGTACATGAGGTTTTTGGTGTCACTCCTAGCTAGCATGGAAGCTAGCTGCTTAGCATAACTCCGCGCCCGGTCAAATTATGCCTTCAAAATATTTGTCTTGCTGTTGAATTGAACGTATTTTTAAAACGCATGTCACCATTTCGCTTTTCCAAACTCGTTTCACCCACCTGACAGTGAATAAAAGTGCACAAACACCACAAACCCACTGGAGGTATCCCACCACTGCCTTCCACAGCAAAATGGCGGCCGTTCAATTCGTTCCCATCAAACACTTCGCGTCAACAACACACGTCACTGCCGTCAATCCAGCGTTTAAAAAAGAAAAACTAATTAATATATTTTTTTTATGTTCCCATCAAACACTTCGCGTCAACAACACACGTCACTGCCGTCAATCCAGCGTTTAAAACAGATACACGAATTAATAAAATATTATTAAAATGATAAAACAATCCAGCATTTAAAACAGATACACAAATTAATAAACAATTATTAAAATGATAAAACAATCCAGCGTTTAAAACAGATACACGAATTAATAAAATATTATTAAAATGATAAAACAATCCAGCGTTTAAAACAGATACACGAATTAATAAAATATTATTAAAATGATAAAACAATCCAGCGTTTAAAACAGATACACGAATTAATAAAATATTATTAAAATGATAAAAACAATCCAGCGTTTAAAACAATACACAAATTAATAAAATCAAATGATAAAACAATCCAGCGTTTAAAACAGATACACAAATTAATAAAATATTATTAAAATGATAAAACAATCCAGCGTTTAAAACAGATACACAAATTAATAAAATATTATTAAAATGATAAAACAATCCAGCGTTTAAAAATAAATTTTAAAATGATACACAAATTAATAAAACATTATTAAAATGATAAAACAATCCAGCGTTTAAAACAGATACACAAATTAATACAATATTATTAAAATGATAAAACAATCCAGCATTTAAAACACAAATTAATAAAACATTATTAAAATGATAAAACAATCCGGCTTTTTAAAAAAAACACAAATTAATAAAATATTATTAAAATGATAAAACAATCCAGCGTTTAAAACAGATACACAAATTAATAAAACATTATTAAAATGATAAAACAATCCAACGTTTAAGACAAAGAACAGACACACAAATTAATAAAAAAAATATTAAAATGATAAACAATCCAACGTTTAAAACAAAGAATAGATGCACAAATTAATACAAAATGATTAAAATGATAAAAACAATCCAACGTTTAAAACAAAGAACAGACACACAAATGTATAAAAAATTATTAAAATGATAAAACAATCCAACGTGGGTATAAAATGTACTTCCTTGAATTCACTACTTTGGTTTTGAAGTATATTCAACGTCTCGTCTCCATATTTGTAACTCTATGAATGCCAGTTTGATCAAAGATTTTTAGAGGCCAAATCCAAATTAAATTAGTTGGGTCATATATTATGTTATCATTGTCTTTTTTATGTTTTATTTTTAAGAGTGTAAAAAAAATTTATATTTTTTTTTTTTTTTTTAACATTAAAACACAAATTTGTTGCACTTGTTCATATTTGCAATGAAATTTCCTGCCGATAGATGGCAGCAGTCATTACGTCCTCCGCAGCTAAAGGAACAATGAAATCCTGCAAGGTCCCTGTGATGACTGAGGACGAGAGGATACAGTCGACTCCAGAAGCTTCAAAGCTGATGTTTGGACATGTTTTGGTTTCAAAACAAGTGGAAGCAGTTACGACTTTTTCAATAGTAATTGTTTGAATTCTGCAACCCTCTGAAAACCCTCAGGTCTACTTTAATTTAAAATATTATTGTTTTGCACAAAAAGATTCATATTACACATTCTGACATAATAGTAATGCACATCTTGGTTCCTCTTAGAACTGTGCTGCTCCAATTACACTGCACTTCCTCTTTTAATTATTCTTGTTACTCTCACTGTCTCGTTTCACAATAGAAGGAAGTCATCATGTTTCTGATAAATTCTTGCAAGTTTGCTGACGACACTGCCATTGTTGGATGCATCATTGTTGGATGCATCATTGTTGGATGCATCATTGTTGGATGCATCATTGTTGGATGCATCAGGGACAACAGTGAGGACGAGTACAGGAGTCTGTTACGTGACTTTGTGGACTGGAGTGAGAGGAACACCTTGCAGCTGAACACCTCAAAGACCAAGGAGCTGGTCTTGGACTTTGGGAGGTCCAGGACAAAGCCACGTCCAGTGTCCATCAGAGGCGACGAGGTGGAGATAGTTGATAACTATAAGTACCTCGGTGTGTGTCTGGACAGTAAACTGGTCCTGCAATACAGACCATGTATATAAGAAAGTTCAGAGCAGACTGTACTTTCTGAGGAGGCTCCGATCATTTAACATCTGCAAGAAGCTCCTCTGCATGTTCTACCAGTCTGTGGTGGCCAGTGTCCTGTTCTATGCTGTGGTGTGTTGGGGTGGGAATGTGTCCAAGAGGAGGTCAACAGGTTGGACAGGTTGATCAGAAGTTGACAGTTGCTGTTATTTTTCTTTGATCTATGTTCATTATCTTTAGATTATGTCATCTTGTTCTTTCTTTTTCTTTGTTCTTGTTCTTATTTTTATTTTCATGAATCATCGTCTGTATTGCTAGGTCTAATTGGAAAAAAAATTTCCTGAAGGAGAGCTCCTGTAGGATCAATAAAGTTCTACAATACAAAACAATACAGAAAAAATAATAAAGGACCCAAAACAGGACCTTGAACGACTCCACACGACGCTGATTCAGACCTTATTTGATTGGCAGATACACTGAAACTGAGCCCAGAAAGGTATGACGAGAACCACTGTAACACAGAACCAGACAGTCTTCATCCCTCAGTCTTCTCAGCAGGATCTGGTGATCAACTGTGTCAAAGGCTAAGAACAGATCCAAGAGAACCAGAACAGTGTATTGACCCGAATCAACCAACATCATGATGTCACTGGACACTTTCAGTAAGGCTGTCTCTGTAGATTGATGTTTGCAGAAGCCAGACTGAAACTTCTAAGATCTTGGACAAGAATTTAAATTAAGTAATAGGCCTGAAATTACTGAGGTAAGTCGGGTCTAAGCCTGGCTTTTTGAGCAAAGACTCCACAATGGCATGTTTAAATTCATTGGGAAAAACTCCTGATCCCTGGACCAGGGCCAATAACATTAAACACTTTAATAAAGCCTCACAAGGACGTCAGACGAGCAAGAGGAGGGTTTCATCTTATTCACTAGTGATGAAATATCAACCAGAGTTAGGGTCTGTGACAGCAGGGGTTCCACACAAAAGAGGGATTTTCTCTTTGATCAATGAATTGATCATGCATTATGCATGCATCATTAAATGTATTAATAACACACAGCCTATAATAAATAATGCATTACAGAGTCTGTTATTAAGGTTCAGAAATATGTATATATAATAGTTAAGTCGTCACCTGTTCTTGGACATCCTCATACTCCGAGTTCAGCAGCAGCAGTATGTAAGAAGGTGCCTGAAGCTATGTTTGTTAGAGCCCATGCTGCTTCAAACTACAGGAAGTACACAAATGACATAGTTAAAAACATTATTAATTTATTAAATTGATCCTTTTTTTTTTATAACCAGGATAACGATTTATATCGGTTATGAAAAACAATTATCACCTGAAGTGGTGAATGATTTTTAGTAAGTTAATTCGCATCATCTCTCAGTGGTGGATGGACTATGATGAGGAGGACAACTGGAGGTGTTCCAGAAAATCAAGGAAAAGCCTGAACAAATAGAAACGTCTTAAGATGTTTCTTAAAGGAGTCAGTAGATCCATCAAGCGCAAAGAGAGAGGAAGATCGTTCCAAAGCTTAGGAGCAACAGCCTGGAAGGATTTCTCTCCTGGTTCAGGACCATTAGTAGATTCTGATCCACAGACCTCAGAGCCCGAGCTGGGGTGTAAGTCTGGATCAGATCACTGATGGAAGGTCTGACCATGAATAGATCTGAAAGTAAGAACCAGAATTTTAAAGTTGATCCTGAAAGAAACTGGAAGCCAGTGAAGAGTTTTAAGGATCAGAGAAAAGTTCTTCTACTAGAGCGGCTCAGAATTCTCGCTGCAGAGTTTTGAATCAACTGCAGGCGAGACACATCCTTCTTGTTAAGACATGAAAACAAACTGTTTGTCTGTAATAGTTCACCGTAAATAAGTAGTTTCCATTCCAAGTGAATATGTCTGTACCCACTACTTGCCGTGGACGATCTGGGATATGGTGTGGTATCATGGGCTCTGTTGTGTTGGATGTTCGACGCTCCTGGCATGTAGGGCAGCGTTCAACAACATGTTCAATTCCTTTTGACATCCCAGGCCAGAACATTATGTCACATGCTCTTTGTTCGTTCTTTTCGATGCCCAAATGTCCAAAATGTATTTTTTAGAGGATTTCCTTAGGATTTTAGATGGAATAACTATCTTTTCTCATTTGAAAAGCATTCCATTGATTTCTGACAACTCATCTCGTTGGTTTCTGCTTGAGGACACTCCCTTTTCTCTTCTGGCAATCCTTCACGTATGACCTTTCTCAGCTTGCTTAAGTGCTCTTCCTTTTCTGTCTCAGATCCAATCTCTATCAGCCACTCATCACTCATTAGGATGCTGCTATACACACTGTGTATCTGCATGTCCAACCCTTATCAAATGGACTTATCTTCAGATGCAAGAGACTTCCTTTAAAAGTGTGTCTGCAACAGGTATGTCTTTACTTGGTCGGTAAGTAATAGTAAAGTTGTGTGGTCAAACTCTACATGAACATGTCGTCCGTATTCATATTTATGGAATCGTTTGAAACCGAACATTATTGCGTACATTTCTTTTTCAATCTATGCATAATCATTTCACTTTCAGTGAGGGATTTTAAAGTAAGTAAGTAAGTAATTTTTATTTATATAGCGCTTTTCCAGACCAGGGTCACAAAGTGCTTAAACAATCAAAACAATATTCAATAAAGTATATACTTTAAAGGGCAAACACAAAGAGAGAGGAAGATTGTTCTAAAGCTTAGGAGCAACAGTCTGGAAGGATTTCTCTCCTCTGGTCCTGAACTGTGTGCGTGGAACCATCAGTAGATTCTGATCCACAGACCTCAGAGCCCGAGCTGGGGTGTAAGGCTGGATCAGATCACCGATGGAAGGAGGAGCCTGACCATGAATAGATCTGAAGGGTAATTGATGGGCCTTCCTGACTGTAGAAACACGGCTCAAAGTCCATATTTTGAAGCATCCGCTTGTAGGCTGATTTCATTGTCTGGATCATAGTATGCAAGGACTGAGCCTGGCTCTCTGGTGATGACTTCTTTAATTTTTTTGAAAAGTATTGTCATGCTGCTTCTCCCATAAATTTTTTTTAAAAAATGATTAGACTGTTTTAGCAGCTGTCGTAGAGGTGCATTTATCTCTGAAAGACTCGGCGCAAACTTAGCAAGAAAGTTATCCATGCCTAAGATTGTCTCCAATGCTGTGTCTCAAATTGCATACTTGCGTACTCAAAGTCAGTATTTTTAGTGCGTAAGTGCGTCTCAATTCTTAGTATGCAAAATTTAGTGCTCCATACACACTAAATTGACAGTAAAACGCCCACAAAACTGAGTATGGTTCGGTGGACACTATCTACACTAAACGGCTCCATCTTAGTGACGTTGTAAACGGAAGTTACGTCATATATATATATATTTATATATATATATATATATATATATATATATATATACTTACAGGTGCATTTTCAGCAGCAGAAGAATGATGAGAAGTCTTTGCTGCTGATACCAGCTTAAATATCTCGCCAATATTTCGATTCTCATATTTTTTCTTTATTTCTTCTACCAAACTTGCAAAACGTGCTGCCAGCAGGTGGCGATAGTGTTCCTACAGCTGGTTGAAACCATCTTTAAATAGTAGTAGAAGAAGGAGCTGTCGTGTCATTTCCTGTTAGTGTGTAGCAGCAGAGTTTGATTTGAGACATACTATCTGTGGAGAATTAGTTACTAGTTAGTATGCACACTATCCTGATGCATACTAACTTCTAGTATACTAAGAGAAGTATGCGATTTGAGACACAGCACATGTCTTATTCTTGAGTTGTTGTGTTCTCAAAAATATCAGATTTAAATTGCAAAGGTTAACATACATCTTTTTTGTAGCAGATGTTTTCCCATAACTCCCGCAACCTTCCTATAGAGGACCCCTCATCCAAATAAACGGGTCACCTTTAAGGTGCCTGATATAAAATAATTCTTGTGATACGATCACATACGAATATTACAAATACATCTTCTAAACAGCAGAACACCTGTGCTTCCCGGCTTGTCACATAAATAATGCAGATCTTTACCAGTTCATACTTGCTGGCTCCAGCTAGAGAGTGTTTCGTTTCAGAAGGTTCTCAGAATTTCTCAGAGAGTTGAGTAGTGTACCAGTGGTAGTCACATTTTCAGAGCCCGTAAATGCCGACGCCTACAACAAAAGACCGTACCGACCGACCGACCGACCGACGACCGACCGACCGACCGACCGACCCGACCGACCGACCGACATTATTTTCATTTTATTTTTTAAGTCTCGTTTTATTCTGAAACTCTGAACCGGAAGTTTTAAATTGAACGTCAATGGCCCGACAGCAGTTCATGCAGCAGAGACGCTCGTCTTTTGAAGCAGACATTACTGACAGCTTTTTGGTTGGGAAAATTAAAAAACCACCCCCCCAAACTTGTTCTTTTTTTTGAAAAAAAAAAAATTAAAAATTAAAAAATTTCCCCCCCCCCCCTTTTTCACCCCCCCCCCCTTTTTTTTTTTTTTTTTTTCCCTCCCCCTTTTTTTTTTTTTTTTTTTTTTTTTTTTTTTTTTTTTTTTTAAAAAAACAACCCCTCCTTTTTGTGGGGGGGGGTGTTTTAAACCCCCCCCCCGCCCCAAAGGAGTATATATTTTTTTTTTCCCTCTTTTTTATATATACTTTTTTTTTTTTTTTTTTTTTTTTTTTTTTTTTTTTTTTTTTTTTTTTTTTTTTTTTTTTTTTGTAAAAAAAATCCCCCTTATTGAACTCCATGTGATAGAAAACCAAAATAAAACAAAAAACCCGAACACTATTACTCAGAAAATGATTTAAATAACTGTAGAAGAAAAACAAATTTGAACTCCTCTGAAGAGTCTACTTTTCACTGATTTTGCACAACCTTGGTCCAGATTCCCTTGAGAAATTGAGTGCTGTATCTGAATTAATGTTCGTTTTTTTTAAACTGGGTTGTTTCAATCATTCATATGTGTCATTTAACATTATTTCTTGTAAGAACGTATCTAAAATAACAACAAAGGGTTTTATTCCTTGAAACTTAAACTTATATTTTTGTTCAAGTTCTATTATATTTGTGTTCAAATTAATGTTATTTCTTCTACATTATGTAAGCGTCTTAAGACAAAACAGGTGTTTGTTGTACAACAATGATTTTGTTGTAGAGCGAGTTATATTCAAAAGGTCGAATTTGTGACCCTGGTCTGGAAAAGCGCTATACAAATAAAAATTACCTACTTACTTACTTACTTACTTACTTACTTAAGGCACAATACAAACTATGCCTATAAGAGTATTGCAAAACAAGAAAGGTAATACAGAATGCACGGCAAACTTCATCCAACAGGAGTCATTATTGTCAAGAGCATTTGTGAATTGTTTGTCAGAGCAGAAGAAGAACCTCTGCTGTCAAACCATATCTTCTGCAGTTATTGATAAACCTGTCAGTCTAAATCGCATTTGGAAATACTTTAGATTTGAGGTAGATGATTGGGAAGTAGTTATTAACCCTCATACACCTGCAAATGTGTCTCTAAAGTTTGCAAACTAATGGAGGAAACACTTCAAACCTCCCCAAACACATGAAAAAAGACCCTTGCTGTGTCAAATCAACATCTTGCTAGAAGTTAGTATGTCAGGATAGAGTACTAAAAGTACAAATTCTCCACAGATAGTATGTCTCAAATCAAATCTGCTGCTAAACTAACGATTACATGAAGCTCTTCTCTACTCTTAACATGTTTCAACATAGGAAACCTGCTGGCAGATTTTGCAAGTTTGGAAAAAGAAAAAAAAAAAATGAGAATCTAAATAATCGAGATATTTAAGTGTATAGAGCAAGAGTGTTTATCTATGGGGAAAATAACTTAAGTATATGAATATATATGTTTATATGATTAATTCTAAAATAAAGATGGAGCTGTTTAGTATGGTAGTTCATATCTAGTTTGTGGGGTTAGTGTCAATATTGTGGCAATGAGAAGACAATATGTTATTATTTGAGACACAGCACCTGACTTGATTTCTCACCACCATGTCAAGGAAGTGCACCATGGCCACTATCTACCTGCCAACCTGTAGGCCCAGATAATGTCAGATCATACCCCAGCCAACATCTGTTGTAACAGACCAGTAATGCTAAGAGCATCTGAGCAAAGCCAGGTGGCGGGTGGAAAGCCTGAAGCGTGAGTAACTTCGCCTGGAAGCTGAAGAAAGACAAGACAGCAGAGCATGAACAGGATCTCCTTAGCAGGAGCCCCGGGTCCTAGATACCACCCAGCTTGGCCTGTGCAAAAACCACAACCTGAGCAGCCGACCTAGTATTGTGAAAGGCTGTTGGATGCAGAATATTTGCTTTGGAACGATCTTCCTCTGTGTTTGCGCTTGATGGATCTACTGACTCCTTCAAGAAACATCTTAAGACCTTTTTATTTGTTCAGGCTTTTCCTTGATTTTCTGGAACTCCTGTTGTGTTCTCAGTTTTATCTTGACCTTTAAAGTATATACTTTATTGAATATTGTTTTGATTGTTTAAGCGCTTTGTGACCCTGGTCTGGAAAAGCACTATATAAATAAAAAGTACTTACTTACTTACTTACAAACCATTTCAGGGAATCTAAGAGAAATTGTGGGCCGCCACATCACGTCCATCAGCAGGGGCGGTAGTTGTAAATTTGAAGTATTGTCCAAGTACTGCAGAATTTAAATTGCAACACAAAAATGAACACTGTGAATGTTTGCAAGTCAATTGTAAATACTAAAATAAAAGAAAAGATTATTTTATTTTATACACATTTTACTGAAATGTAAAGCATTAAAAAAACTTTATTAAATATAAAATAAGTGACGAGCAAAAACAATTTAAATTAAAATTCAATTCAAATATGTTGATACAGTACTGTTGAATATGCTGTACAGTAAATAGCCGTATTACAGTTTCTTTGCATTTGAAAGTATTTATTTCCATATTACAGAGGTAGAGGTCGACTCAGAAATATAGCCATGCTAATACACTTAGATAGCTCTGTCTTGCAGATCCTGTGCCATGCTGACCTGTGAGATTTGTGGAGAGGAGATTCTGTTGGAAGAAGATCTGAAGAATCACATCTTACTGAGCCATGAGGAAAACGACATGCAGTGCCCTCTGTGTTCTTTGTCGGGGGTGTCCTATGATGAACTCTGCCTCCACATTAACTCTGCACATCCGGAGAAGCATGAGAAATTACCCGAGGTGGACGTGACGTCCATGTGTGCCCTGGTCCACTCTGCAGGAACCAGCACAGTCTCGGAAGAAAAACCTTCGACCTCTAACTTTGATCCCTGCAGAGTTGGCGCAGAGCCACTAGAGGGCGGAAAATCAAGGACAGAAACGCATAAACCATCTGTGGGGACCAGCTTTCCTCGGAATAAAACAAAAAGTTCAAGTTATTTAACCACGTCTGAACACCGGACATCCAAACAGCAGCGGATTTGCCCTCCGGGAGACGGTAGGTTAACTTTGAAACTTGATGCAAAAGATGCATGTATAACATTTAAGATTGTAGTAGGGAAGTTGTGGCTTAAGTCATGTGTTCTTAAACCTCACCATGCCCCCCTAAACATTAGTCTATGACCGGGGACCCCAAAACATAACACAAATGCTTTAAACTATACAAAGAAACTCTCTGTACTCTTCACTTTTGAACAACTGGTATTTGGACAATCGTTTGACGTGTAATAGTGTAGATGTATATTGACTTTTATAATGCAAATTAAAAAATATTGATAAAAAGGCTACACAGTTAAATCTTGTTCACGAGTGAGGTAGGAATGGACTGGTATCTGTTACTGCTGATGATCCTCCAAAATAAGGTGAAGCAAATATGTTTTGAAATGTTAAAGTACAGTGGAATATCAACAGTGGATATGGGAAACAAAGACGTCAGTAGTATCAGTAATGTTTACTGATGACCTTTTTTCCCCCCTAGGTGACGAGAGGTTAGACTGCCCCATGTGTGCCACTGTCTGCAGCAACAGCATCCTTCTGCAAGAACACGTGGAGCTACATTTGGAATGTGAAGGTACAATATTTACTCAAAATAATACTAATTAAAAAATAGCAATAATAATAACTTGAAAAGTTGTCGATGCTTTCAAAAGATTAATAATGAATGTAATAATGTCTTTGCATGTTAACAGGACAAGTATCAGATCATTAAAACTATGTTCTCTGTAATTATTTTGATTAATGAAACCACATGAACAAGAAACGAGTAAAACATCAGAAATAACAATGATGCTTGTATTACTTTATTATTTTATTACATTTTTTTATATGTTCTCTTATGGATTATATATTTTTTAAAGTGTGCGTTAATCAAGTGACTGCGGATGAGAAGATGGAGTCAACTGCAACATCTTTTAAAGTTGATGTTTGTACATATTTTCGTTTTAAAAGAAAAATGAAAGCAGTTACGAGTTCCTCTAGAGCAGGGCTCGGCAACCTGCGGCGCCTGAGAAGCATGTGGCATCTCAGCCCTCTGATTCGGCTCACTGAGGGTTTTGAAAAGAAGTATTGGTATAAATGTGCAAATTTTATTGAAATGTTTAATAGCGTCTTTCCAATAATGCTTGAAAAACGAGCAAACCTCTCCTTCACTTAACCTTTTATTGAACATTAATGTACATATAAATAACACTACAGAGTCACATAGTCCTTTATATAAGAAAGGGAAAAACAACCATTACTGCAGTTAATATACAGTACAAAACATTGTTATGATAATGATCCATGCTTAAAGTGGTAGTTCACCCAATATTCAAATTTCACATATTTTCCACTTGCCCATGTGTCAACCAAGGGTTGGGATTATTTTCAGAGTAATCGGTTCTTTTTAGAGTTATGGACAAAAATGTTTGTTCATTTTAATGTAGCAATTGGACCTCAGTTGTTTTCGTCTTCGTCCAAAAAGACACTTAAAAATATCCAAATGCTTCCATATACTGCTCGTCTGTGACGTCCCTTTTGAATTTAAGCCTCATTACAGACGAGCACTAAAGAGTTATTTGGATGATTTTAAGTGTCTTTTTGGACAAAGATAAGGACGAAGACAACTGAGCTACAGTCGCTACATTAAAAAAAAAAAAAATACTTGTTTTTTTTGTTAAAAATAATTTTTTTTTTTTTTTTTTTTGTGTTTTTTCTTTCTTTTTTTTTTTTTTTTTTTTTTTTTTTTTTTTTTTTAAAGGGGGAAGGGGGGAATATTTTTGTTTTTTTTTTTTTTTTTTTTTTTTTTTGTTTTTTTTTTTTTTTTTTGTTGGGGCCCTTTTTTTTTTTTTTTTTTTTTTTTTTTTCCCCCCTTTTTTTTTGTTTTTTTTTTTTTTTTTTTTTTTTTTTGCCCCCATTTATTATGAGTTGAACTCAAAGTTCTAAAACATTTTTTTATTTTGTTCACAAATAGGGCAAAATCTGTGATAGTGAGCACTTCACCTTTGCCGAGATAATCCATTCCACCTCACAGGTGTGGAATATCAAGATGCTGGTTAGATAACATGATTGTTGTCGCACAGCACAATGCTACAGATGCCACTTTGCTCCATTATATGGCTTGATTATTAGAAATCTTAGTATTTAGTCTTCACACTGTTGATCTACACTTTTTAACAAGACTACCGACATGTAGACAGGGCCACGGTCAGAAACACTCCTCGGGCCTATTTCACAGTGATTGACTTTTTCCAGATCATGTTTTATAAATATGAAAAAATAATCAATACCAAAAAAAGATTGCTGAGAATGTGTATAGTCTCGGGATGTCCAGGTTAAGGGTCTCTCTCCCGAAGCATCAACAATCCCCACTTTCTCCGTAATGTTAAATAACTTTTTGTTGTTACTTCTCATGTCTGTCTCAAACCATAGCATAAATATGAATTAAAACAAAATTAAAACAATATATAATATATATATATATATATATATAGATTATCATGGGGAAAAAAACATTGGATATATCGCTATATCTAATCTATTTTTATTTTTCCTTTTTTGGTGTTTGCCAAAACTGGTATGCTCCCTCTATGTTTAACAAACGGACTCACTTAACACTTGAATGACTCCCAAAGCGGGGGTCTCAAAACCAGACCCTCCCTTTTGAGTCTGGAGCGAGCTGCCCATATGTCCGATTGCAACACAACTAAAACAAAACGTGTCCCAAACTTCTAATATTGCTGTGTATTTCTTCCGTTGATCATCTTTTTAGTGAAGAATTATGTCACTAGCTCAATTTTTTTCTTTGTATTTAGAGTGGCTTTCCCAGTCCACCATCTCCATAACAGCTTCCTTCATGCTCTGAATCCTTTCTTCCAATTTCATGATCCATCCCTCAGCTTCTTCCTGTCTGTATTCACCCCCACAATTTCTTCTTTCAGTAAATGAAACGTAGTTACTACAACTCTCTTGTCGAAAACCCTCTTAGTTCTTGCAGAATGAGATCCAAGTAGGTCATGTTTTCTTTTGCAACAGGTTGCTTGCACCATGTTTTCGCTTCCTTTTAATCAATTCACCGGAGATAACATGCTCCTCTTGTTTAAGATATTATTCCTTGAACATTTCTTAGTTTGTAATAGTGTATTTAGCAAATTGATCAGGTTCTTATGGGATCCACTCACCACATGCCATTGCTTGTTTTAAGTGATTTATATTTTTATCTTCCTTTTTTTCTTTCTTAGGGAGCGCTGATTCAGACCTGAAACTGGCCTGGAAGCTTCAACAGGAAGAGGATATTCGTCTTTGTAAGGATGAAGAAGAGAAAGAGGAGTTTAAAAAACTTCAGGTATAACTCCTAGTTGTAGTAGTCCTAGTGTTGTGCTGCCAAATACTGACGTGATTATACAGTGCATCCGGAAAGTATTCATAGCGCTTCACCTTTACACATTTACTGTACATAAGTATTCACAGCCTTTGCTCGATACTTTGTTGATGCACCTTAAGAAGCAATTACAGCAAGAACAGATCCTTCTTGTTTGGACACAAAAATGATTTGTAGAATTCACCACAGGGTTCATGGTCATTTCATCAGGTTGCAGTTGACTGTACGATTGCATTTGAGCTGTCTTCTATTGACGCTACAGAGGCAGTTTGGTCTGGATGGAAGTGGGGGTTACCGCAAACAGATGGAGAGGACCATGGAGCGGGACGTCGCCAAGGGCCTCATGAACCCTGCAGAGTATCACTGTAGGAGGGCGGAGATGCTTGAGTCCCTTGTATCAGGCCTGGATGATGGCAGGAGCAGAACTCAAGGTACTTAAAACATGTGTATTCAAAGAATTAGTCCTTTGCCTGATCTGATGAAATTGTGTTTTTTGTACGTCATGGTGGGTGCTCTCTTTTTTGTTTGTTAACAACAGCGTATATAATAACCAGGGCAGCCATAACAATTCCACAAATACAATTATATTTTCTATAGTATTGGTCAGGGCAAATAAAAATTTTTAAATGTCATTAGGAGCCCTTGTGGTGGGAATATTTTAATATTTAATAGAGCTCAGAATAACAAGTTAATAGTATATGAATATGTCTAAACAAAAAATGTACTGATAAATTATTTTAGTTTTTTAGAAGAACAGTGCCATTTATATATAACTATAAATATATATATATATTTATTTCTAAATTTTAAAGTTTATTTTTTCGTGAATAACAGTACATTTCCTTATTCCGTTTTTTATTTTATTTTACATTTCGACAGGAGAATGCAAATTGAGTGGGCCAGCCTAACGTCTAATGTCAGAAGCAGTGATAGGTTAGACAAGAGAAACAAACCAAAGCAATTGATACCCCGATCTGAGAACCATAACACCTGCAACCACTAGCCTGCAGAATCTGTGCTGCACCAAACAATCTTATGATGAGTGGATGACTCGATGTGAAGGTGGTAGGCAACTTCGTAAAGACAATTATGTATTTTCAAACCCCTGATACATCCGTATCAGCGCTGACCAGAGACAAACCCTCCATTATATTCCTTAAACGATACTGTAGGAAATCAGTGGGTGCATAATTGTCCACTGTTATCTTCGTTAAACATCGAACAACTCACTTCCTGGATAAGAAAAAGGACAAATACTTCTGAATTCTACTGCTTGCTGTGATTTATGAATTTATCTCACAAGTTCTCAACTTTGATGCTTGAAAACGGGGCATGTAGCTGTAAAACATCCTGGTGTTTTTTGGAGGGAGACATTCCGCTCAGCCTTGTTTCTCACTTTTGTGTGATCTTTTTTCAGGTATAATGGGATGTCTCCGTGACTACTACCAGACTGAAGTCAAAGATTGTGTACATGTGTGGTTGAGCGCTGACACAGACTACTACTGCTCATCTGCGGGCGATAAAGGCTGGGGCTGTGGATACAGGCACGTCCAGATGCTTCTTTCCTCTCTGTGCAGAATAGACACGTATGCTTGTGCTGCACCAGGTGATCCACACTACATACAACTTCTTCATCATTTCTTAAAAAGATGGTCAAATAACGTGAACATTTAAATAATCATGGTGCACTTTTTTTTACCCAGTCCTTGAATTAAAACCAAAATTCATAAAAGTCACTTAAAGTTTTGTATTTATAAAGCACCATAATAGATTAGGTAGGTAGGTAGAACTTTATTGCAATTGTTTTTTTTCAATTAGCCACAGTAATACAGCAATTATTCATAAAAATAAATCAAAATAAAATAAGAACAAGAACAAAGGTAAATAAAGAGAAAGAACAAGATGATACAATCTAAGTCTAAAGATAAAGAACATAGATCAAAGAAAAATAACGTAGAAAAGGATACAAAGATTAACATAGAATAGAATGTCAAGATACTTTCACTCCACTCCTGCCACCAAAATCAGAATTGTACAATCTAATAGCCCGAGGAATGAATGAGTCCCTGAGTCTATTAGTGTTGCATCATGGGAGGAGCATTCGTGCACTCATTCTGCTTCTCTGCTCACTGATGACAGTGTTCAGAAGATGACTGTCATCAATTAATTCATTAATTACATTAAGGGTAATAACATATTTGTACGGTAAAAGTGAATGTTTTAATTGAACCTAATTCCTTTTTCCTTAAAGTGCCAGTGAAGTGTTTTTTCCCCAGCCTCTGGGTTTAGTATAGTTTTTGATCGTTTCCTCACCGAAGGAGACCTCCTGAGGGATCAATAAAGTTCTACCTAACCTAACCGTCGCCAATGACTTCCACCCACTGCTGCTGATGTAGCTTAAACCATCATTGCAAGCAGTGTAAAGTGGAATCACTGCAACAAATCAGCTGCTGGTGTGGTTACATTACATGCATACAATCGGCATGTTTTCGACTCTTGGTCAGAAAACAGTTCCTGCTGTGAGCGAACACAGTTCTGGGATTGATCAAAGCTGTTTCGTTGAATTGACTATGTATATATTTCTCTATGCCACCACATCTGGCCTCACGTTTCCTAAACTTCAGTTTAAAGTCTTGCTGTGTGGTCTGAAAACTGCACTTGGAAGGATTTTTGTTTTTTTCAATAACAATAAAATGGAGCATATATTTACCAGAGCGTTGAATTGTTGCTGAGTTTATGTCTTCTGACCCCTGTTCACTTCCTCATCAGAGGGGTCGGTGCCCAGTATTCCTCGGCTGCAGAGTATGATGGAGGAGGGTTGGAAAGAGGGACTGGATCCACAAGGAGCTTCACACTTCAACCACAAGTTGCAAGGCACAAGGGCTTGGATCGGCGCCACAGAGATCTATGTTCTCCTGACGTCTTTGGGAATAAGGTGAGTGCCTTGGATTCAGATCTCTGGGCTCTGTGAATCTCTCAGTCGGCGCATTATGATGAAGTCAGTAAGCAAGTAAGTAATTTGTATTTATAGATTGTTTTCCAGACCAGGGTCACAAAGCGCTTAAACAATCAAAACAATATTCAATAAAGTATATACTTTAAAGGTCAAGATAAAACTGATTACACAACAGGAGTTCCAGAAAATCAAGGAAAAGCCTGAACAAATAAAAACGTCTCAAGATGTTTCTTGAAGGTTGTTAAATAAAGATGAGCTTAATGTTCTAACAAGCTAAGGCTCGATGCATATCATATGAGATAAGGTGAGATATAATGTGAAAATTTGGCCTTCACTCACTTCTTCAAAAGTCAATTAAAAATATATCTAAATACTACTATGTGTTAATTTATTGTATACAAAGAAAGTGTATGCAGATTGATTACTAGGCCAAAAATCCAAATGGCTGTTTTGTTTCAATAACAACGTCTTGTAACCTTTACATCCCTGATCTGATCCAGCCTTACAGCCCAGCTCGGGCTCTGAGGTCTGTGGATCAGAATCTACTGTTGGTTCCTGAACACGGTTCTGGACCAGAGGAGAGAAATCCTTCCAGACTGTTGCTCCTAAGCTTTGGAACGATCTTCCTCTCTCTTTGAGCTTGATGGATCTACTGACTCCTTTAAGAAACATCTTAAGACGTTTTTATTTGTTCAGGCTTTTCCTTGATTCTCTGGAACTCCTGTTGTGTTATCAGTTTTATCTTGACCTTTATTATTATTATTGTTTTGATTGTTTAAGCGCTTTGTGACCCTGGTCTGGAAAAGCGCTATATAAATAAAAATTACTTACTTACTTACATCAGACATGCTTTGTATTGGATTCGTGACTAGTTTGTGTTGATCCTCTCAGGGCTCGTATCGTTGACTTTCATCAGCCCACGGGCCCAGGAGGGACACATCCTCGACTGTTCGACTGGGTGAAGCAGTACTTCTGTCAGGCCAGCAAGAGCAACAGGTTGCCATCGAGAATCATTCAGACTTCCTTCCCTCCACTTTACCTGCAGCACCAAGGTTTGCCATAACTTTTCTCATTAAAGCGTGGGAACAACATCTGGTCAACGTCTACTTCTAAAAGGAGATAATAAAAATGATATACTTACTAAAAATTGCTGAACATATATTAATGTATCAATATAATTATGATTGTTTTCATGTACAATGTATTTCGATATACATTGCAAAACCAAATGAGCTAATACACACAATTACTTTTTACATACTGTATTTTCTAACATCAATTTACTGTAATTAGTCATTTGGATTATTTGGTTCGATGCAATCAAAACATTTCCTTATTATAATACAGAAATGAATTAAATCTTTTAGCGTTCAGACTTCATGGGAGGACCTTTTGACAAAAAAATCCACCCATTGGTTAGTTTTCCAACTAGTACAGGGTTGGTCCTATCAAAGCTGGACCTTACAATATTTGGACAAAATGTGATTTTTGATTATAAATTTAGAGCAATATTCTCATTTATTTAACCTTTTATATGATAAAAAACGGCAAAATATAATCACAACATTGATTTTTGTTATTCATTAAGGTTAAAGGTACAGTACAGGCTGAGAGACACTCATAGAATAAAATGTTAATGTATTTCATGTATACTTTTATTCATCAATACCTTAGTCTCCTATGTACATTTTTAGAATTGAACAGTATTTTTAATCAAATTTGATGAAAACTATGCTCCTGTACATCCTTCCTCTGGCTGGAAAAAACCCAAACACACTCTGCGAACATCTGCTCAAGAAGTATTTACTTCACATACAAAACTGCTGTAGCCCGGCTGGGAACTTTAAAAACGTTGAATTGACCTTGTAAACCAGTCGTTCAAGTAGGAAAAGAGCTATTAGTTATTAGAGTTATTATTAAATCAGTAACAAGCCCAGCTGTGTTTGTTGCACTATCCCATCCCTCAGACTCAACCAATAGCTCTGAGCACTCTAACAAACCAAAAGTATAATTACCAAACTGTCTTTAACAGGCAGTATATAGTATAAAGGAGTGTACTGTATACAGGAGAGTAAAATAAATTCTTCTTTTTCTCATAAATTATCAACCATGTGACTTAAAAAGATCATCTGTTTAAAAGCCTAATTGGTTCAACAAACACTTGTTTACTGTGAAGCCAGTGAATCAAAGCACTTTCAGAAATTCTAACAAGAAAACATGATGTTATTGTACTTGTGTTTCAAAGTAGGGTTAAACGATTCATCGCATTTGCGATATAATTGTGATATTCAAAAATGCGATTATTATAATGCAGAGGTTGTGATTTTATTTAATGTTCATTCAATTTTTGAGCCGTCAAAATGACTTTCAGCAAGCGGACAGACACGCTTTAACCCGTTGATCAGTGACGGCTATAGAAGCTAAAGAGCAGCATAAGAAACAAACTACAGTGTTTAACAACTTTACATCCTGACATCGGTTTGTGCGTGTGCGTGTGTGTGTGTGCATGTGTGTGTGTGTGTGTGTGTGCATTGTGTATGACAGGAAATGCACTTAAACACACGAGAAACTGTGCAGTAAGAAGAAGAATGACTGACTAGTGTTTTCACTTTTATTTACTCTGCACTGAAGTTTGTGTGATTTATTATTGACTCATAAATGTACTTTAAGCACGTTTTTGCAGTAGTTTTTAGTATTTGCAGTGAATATGTTTTTTTTTATTTACAAGTGTAATTAGAGTAACTAAATAGACCTTCTTCTATGCTTCATTTGTCTTTATCGTAAAAATTACTTAATAACTTTATCTTGAGATTCAAAGAGAAATACATGTTAATGTAAAGTTAATCATTTATTATATTGGATTAAAAATGCATAAAAAGAAGTTTTTTTTTTCAATAATCGTTCATCCTTATGTAGTTCACTGACATACAATTTGATTGAGTCTCTCGTTCTTGCTGATGACCGATAGAAATTCAGGGTAAACCTCTGTAAACATTAATTCATTATCTACTGCTGATTCTTGGCGGTACTGGAGCCTATCCCAGCTACTCTGGGTGAGAGACAGGGGGCAACCTGAACAGGCCGCCACACAAAGACACACAACCGTTCACCCGTTAAAATTAAATGGAGCTTTTTCTGAAAGACAAACGTATGTTTCCAGGGACACTTTCTTTAAGAGCTAGTTCTGCTTCCATTATTATTCTTCAGGAGTTTGCAAAGATGTACTAAGTTGGCGAAACACGGACAAATAACCTGGCCGAGTTGAAACTTCCTGTCCCACATAACAACCTTTCAAAGATCACCAACAAAAGATCTGTCCGTCAGAGAAGAGACTTGTGCTTTTGGAAGATTTCCACTTATGTACTTGGCACTCAAGTCTAGCCAGAGACACCAGTACAAACCCTCAGTTAACACAATGATGAGGATAATCAATGCATTTTTACAGGTTATTCTAGCAGGAAGTGCAAGAGATGGACAGACAGGTAGAAGAGATAATACGCGAAGGAAGACGAAGAGTTGTAAGTAAGTAAGTAAGTAATATTTATTTATATAGCGCTTTTCCAGACCAGGGTCACAAAGCGCTTAAACAATCAAAACAATACTCAAAAAAGTACATACTTTAAAGGTCAAGATAATACTGAGAACAACACAGGAGTTCCAGAAAATCAAGGAAAAGCCTGAACAAATAGAAACGTCTTAAGATGTTTCTTAAAGGAGTCAGTAGATCCATCAAGAGCAAAGAGAGAAGATTGTTCCAAAGCTTAGGAGCAACAGCCTGAAAAGATTTCTCTCCTCTGGTCCTGAACCGTGTTCAGGAACCATCAGTAGATTCTGATCCACAGACCTCACAGCCCGAGCTGATACCACCTGATGAATAAGCACCTAGTTGGTGCTTATTCATCAGGTGGTATCAGCTGGATCATCTCTGGTCAAACAAGGAGAGGGAGACATAAGTTGGATTTTGTCTTGAACAAGGGGCATCGTCGGGGGTACGTAAAGCCTCAGACTGGCATAAAATGTCTAGACTGCCGCCTAGTACTGATGTCACATGTCTGTAGTTATGATTGGACTTTCAAAGGCTTTATTATGTGTAAATGAAACTCAACTCAAACTCAAAAATCAATCCTATGAGGACACTTTTGACCACACATAAAACTATCTCAACTTCTCTCCATTTTCACTTCCTGGTCTGACACTGCTTTGTGATTGGCTGACATCGGCAGGTATTTGCTTTTTATTTATCATCCAACATTAATCACATCAACGTTTTTTATTTCCACTAATGTTCTTGGCTCTCGTGGATAGTACAGTAGATAGTGCTGTACAATCACTACTGCGGTCACATGGGCCTTGAACTAATGTTCACTAAGGATGTGTCAAAATGGACAAGCCTGAAAAAGAAACATATTGGCGTAGATTTTTCTTTCGTTAAAATGAACTATGGAAGAGTAAAACTGCTGTATGACCAGTATTCACATCCAAACTTAGCCATTGTATTACATTTTTAAAGACATTAAAAAAACACATTTTCACAGCCTGGTTAAAAAAGAAAAACAGGCGAGTCTTGAACACTATCGGCACCATTGTTCAGGGGTCAGTAAGTAAGTAAGTAAGTAAGTAATTTTTATTTATATAGCGCTTTTCCAGACCAGGGTCACAAAGCGCTTAAACAATCCAAACAATATTCAATAAAGTATATATTTTAAAGGTCAAGATAAAACTGATAACACAACAGGAGTTCCAGAAAATCAAGGAAAAGCCTGAACAAATAAAAACGTCTTAAGATGTTTCTTGAAGGAGTCAGTAGATCATCAAACACAGATGTTTCTTGAAGGAGTCAGTAGATCATCAAAACAGTGTTTCTGAGGAGTCAGTAGATCATCAAACACAGATGTTTCTTGAAGGAGTCAGTAGATCATCAAACACAGAGAGAGAAGAAGATCGTTCCAAAGCTTAGGAGCAACAGTCTGGAAGGATTTCTCTCCTCTGGTCCTGAAGCGTGTTCAGGAACCATCAGTAGATTCTGATCCACAGACCTCAGAGCCCGAGCTGTATAATGAGGGGTGCGGTTGACTTGACAAGTGAGCGCGTATCAGTCGTTTAAAGCTTGTTTTTAATAGGAAAGTCAGGTTTGTTTGCTGAATATTTGGTCACCAAGTATATTTGGCAAAATAAAAAACAACTTGGGGAAAAAAAGGAATGTTCCGCCTTCGTTGGAATCGTGAACATCAGGCCAATTACTCAGAGTAATATTTCACATTTCACAATGTTGTTCTGTTATGCTACTTTTAAAAAGGCAGCATTTATTTTATTTTATTAGACAAGATTGAAATGAATGTCGATATCTCTCTTCAGAATTTCTCCTAAACTGATAGAATCGTCTCCATCTCTCATCTTCTCTTTGTCTCTGCTCCCTGATAAGAATTTCTTTGGAAAATCTGAATTTCATAGATTTCTTCATTCTGCTCCTTTTCAGTCCTGGAATATGACTGCAGTTGTTTTTGTGTCTGTGAAATGGTTTTACATAAAAAATTTAAATGTCGAAACATAATGTTCTGTGTTACAAAGGCAACCTTGAAACATGTCGATTGTCTCCAGGTCATAGTCGTTCCATCGTGGGCTTGGAGCAGCGAAAGAATGGAAGCCTGGGCCTCCTGTTGTTCGACCCGGGTTCTTCATCAGCCGACACCAAGAAGCTGACCAGCCGAGCCAACATCCCGACCGCTGTCCGCAGCCTCAGGAAGCTGCCGAGCAGCATGAAGCACAAGCAGTATCAGGTGGTGGCAGTAGAGGGCGTGTTGACAGCTGACGACAAACAAGTCAGTGAAACATCCTGTATGTGTCATATTTACACACGTATGTGTTTGACTCCTCAAGGGAACTGGCCAGTTTTAATATTGTAAGAGTAAAAGCAATATTAAATAAATCAACATAGGATAGTGAAGATGATTATATAAGAAAGAATAAGAAATGACGGGGATGACGGGTCGTACCGGGGGACTTGTCCAGGACTTTGTTGACTGGTGCCTGGAAAACCACCTCCAGATCAACTCCAGCAAAACTAAGGAGTTGATTGTGGATTTCCGGCGGTGTCCCTCCATCTCCCCCTCACCACTGAACATCCGGGGACAGGACATTGAGATTGTCACGTCTTACAAGTTCCTGGGTGTTCACCTCAACAACTGCCTGGACTGGGTGGATAACACTGCTGCTCTTTATAAAAAAGGGTGGAGTAGACTCTACCTGCTCCGGAGGTTGAGGTCGTTTGGTGTCCAGGGGCCACTCCTGAAGTCATTCTATGACTCAGTAGTGGCCTCTGCCATCTTCAACGGTGTGGTCTGCTGGGGGAGCAGCATGACAGCAAAGGATAGGGCTAAATTGGACAGCATTATTAAGAAGGCCGGTTACGTCCTAGGGCGCCCCCTGGATCCTGTGGAGGAAGTGTCTGGGAGGAGGATACAGAGCAAGCTGGCCTCCATTGGGAAGAACTTATCTCACCCTCTCCAGCACACACTGAGGGCATTGAGGAGCTCCATCAGTGATAGGATGCTCCATCCCAGGTGTGTGAGGGAGAGGTACCGCAGGTCCTTCCTCCCTGCTGCCATCAGACTCCACAACAAGAACTCAGCAAGATAAATATTTAACTGCACCTTTCTTGTTATTTTTGTAAATATGATTGTGTATATATAATATAGTGCAGATTTATTTTCTATTCTATTTAGATTTTCTTTTTCTTTTTATTATTTTATTTCTGGGTGTTTTATTTTTTTTGGTATATTGCTCTTGCTGTTGTTAAACCGAATTTCCCCTCACGGGACAAATAAAGGATTCTGATTCTAATTCTGAAATGGCAACACATGCACTGTGATCGCAGTCACCTGACCACAGTGTGTACAATTGATTTTAAAAGATTTGTTCAAAACTATTATTATTGATTTATTGAAATCTCTTGATGATGCTTGAGGTTTTTTCTAAGTAAAGAAAAGTTTTAGTTACAGCAGGTGTTCTCGGCCAAGAGGCCACAGAGGTTTGGTCTCGTGGTGGTATGAGCTGAATGTGTTTTTGTCTTTTGTTTTTCTTTAAAGGGCTATGCGTGTTGGGTATAAATATTTCCGATAAGCTGTGTTGTTGTTTGTGCCAAAATATGTTGGGTAAGAAATCAGCAGAAATCCTCTTTAAGCCTGTTTTTGAGCAGATTTGTTGTCCTTAACTTGCCGTCAACATCCCAGTGAAGCACTGACTTCTCACTTTCTGCTTTAACGTTCCCGGAGATTCAGACTTTTTCTCCAGATGTGGATCGTTCATTTAAGTTGGTGAAATACATTTTCTGTTCACATCCGACCTCCTGCATCAGCAAGAGTTTTATCTTCACAGAAGTACTTTTCTGATGAAGTGCACATGCGTCCGTTGTTCAGAATGATAGTTTTACGCTTCTTTAAAACGTACTACAGAAATATGCCTTTTCTAAATTGTGAGAGCTCATCAGTGCTCATTTTTTTGCTCACTTTTTGTTTTCAATCAGTTTTATAACCTGCAGAACAATCAGCAGGGAGTCAAAAAAAGAATTTGTTTAAAATCTTTATGTACAATTGGCTTCATGTGTTTTTCATTTTTTTTGCAGATTTGCATCACAAATTCAAGATCGCTTCATGCAGAACGGATTCCTTGAGGAGGTTTATTCAACGTGTGGATTTAGTTGATGAATGTGGATTGTTTTAAATTACTGTTTGATTAATAAATATTGTTTTAAAACTTTTCGGGTTGAGTTGATGAGATAGGATGCTAATTATCTTCAGCCTGAAAGTCAATAAAGCTCATTAGTTTGGTACATTTCTAGTACATTCTGAGAACGTCAGCGGCTCCTCAAACCACAGCGAGTCCTGCTGAGACGAACCATCATCACATCTCCAACACTTTAATGCCTGACCTTAAAGCAGCACTATGTAACATTTTCCTTTTTCACAATTGTTTCACAATTCACGTCTGTGAGAGACGGTTAGTTATTGTAAACAAATAATAGAACACGCAGAGTGTTAGATTAAAACTATTATACACTATACGTATACGCCATACTTAAATTAATGCTAAAAGATAATCAAAATATAAAGTATAAATTACTGGCTTGATCTAAGAGCTTAAACGTTTGACTACACATTCACAATCAACATTTCACTCGAGACTGATTCACTGGTTCAAGACAAGCTTGGATCAGAATTAGAGATAAGACACTGGTTATTTAAAACATCTGTTTATCTGCAAATCACACCTTAAATCGTAGATCAAAGAACGAAGCAAGACACACCCGGGAAAGGGGGGCTAAAAGACGGAAACCCCCACCCGAGGACAGTTGAATGATTAGATTACAAGAAAACAAATCAGGAAGTCTCTTTACGGGGGGTCGGGACACAGGGAACTTGAAAGAACCATTTGGCTGGAAAGGGACGACCTCCCGGACCGGAAATTTGCCTTAAATATAGCGATGTTTCTACAGATCGGGGCCTTTTCTCCCGGGACTATTGACCTGTACAGTCCCCGGGACAAAGTGTGTCCGATCGCGATCGTAAAGCTTGTATTTTGTTTGACTTGAAGCTGTGAATAGACGACCCGTGACACACTCTGGATTGACCATCTTTCTCCATAAAGCGAAGCATAAGAACCAGAACCGGAAGTGACCGTGTTGGAGCGACGGAACGGACTCCGTGTTTTGATCGTTTTAAGAGACATGTGTTACATTTGAAGCACTCGGCAGGATAAGACACATGACTGAAGGGCTGGATTCTGTCACTCAAGTCGGCACAGTTTGTTTGATTGTTTGTTTTATGACTTTGGCCGTCTCTATCTCACTCTCTGATTGTCGTCACAAATTCCAGAACAAAATGTGCATGAATTTGAAGAAGAGCCACCATTAAATGTTAAATATTGTTTACTGTTTTTTTACCAAGGATGATGATAATGATTATACCTTTATTCTTCCCACATTGGTAATGTGTTGCAAATCTTAATAATTTCAAATATATGTAAATACAAAAATGTATATTTCAGTCAAAGTAATGGGTCAATTTCAATTCGATTAATAGATTATTGTTGTTTAAAACTCGGAAGTTTATATTTTAATACTGACTATAGACTGAGTGTTGGCACTGAAGACACTGAAAACTTTTTTTTAACAATGAATAAAACCCAAATTATCTTGTATAATCCAGGTTATACGAATGGTGTGAAACCCGCTAATGGAGCTTTAGGGTTTAATAGACCGTGACCCAGAGAGTGTGGACAATCGGATGACACTTGGTCATGGTCACCATAAGCATACACTAACTTTGGGGGAATTTTGCCGCTATATTGTTTCTTATTTCGGTATATTTTAAAGGTTTTTCGCCTTACACGAGTCTCAGAGAATCAGGGAAAAGCCTGCACGAATAAACGTGTCTTAAGATGTTAAGATCACGTGTAATGACGCCATGACATGCCCGTTCATGGCAGAAGTCAGGGACACCATCCCTCAGGACCGGATACCATCGACGTCCCTGCAGGGGCAGAAACCTCCAGACAATGTCGGCACAATAAACCTCTTTCTACCTCATTACCTGATGAGAGATACTGGACCGACGCAGATGTCTACGAGGGAGTGGAAACCAGCCGACCTCAGCTGTTGTGTTAAATCTCGTCTTAAAACACACTTTTATCCCCCGGCTTTTAACACAGCATGAGACTCTGAGCTGTTTTTAAAGTGCTTTTTACTTGTTTTATTTGATATTGTTTTTACCGTTGTGTGTTTTAACTATGCTTTTATGTCACTGATCAGCACTTTGTAACGACTGTTTTTTAAAGCGTGGCTTTTCCTTGATTTTCTGGAACTCCTGTTGTGTTATCAGTTTTATCTTGACCTTTAAAGTATATACTTTATTGAATATTGTTTTGATTGTTTAAGCGCTTTGTGACCCTGGTCTGGAAAAGCGTTATATAAATAAAAATTACTTACTTACTTACCTATAAATAAAGTTGAGTTGAGTATGAAGTGTGAGTTACTTTTATCATCATTTGGTTATCAGCTGCAATGCCACAAAAAAAAATGTACAGGGGATTTGCTCATCTTGGAATTTTAGTTAGATCCTCTGAGCATACACTAACTTTTTTGTTGAATTTTGGTGCTTTATTGTTATTTTATGAAAAGCATTTTTGAACATCTTGTGAGCCTCATGATTTGTTTCAATGGAAAAAGTGAACCTTGGCTCGAAAAAGGTTGAAAAACTGCACGAATCAATGGTGTTTGTTTTGGTTTAAGGTGGATTTTCTTTTAGTTTTCACACTGAAGGATCCAGAACCGTCGCCGCCTCCAGACCCCGGGCTCGAGAGGAGAGGTGTTCAGGGAACATCCAGACCTTGTTTTGGTCCAGATTTGCATAATCGTCTAAGCAGCGTATGTGGGTCGAATCCTTGTCGACCCGGGACAGGAGGTTCTGGGATCGAAGGTGTGTCACGAAGGGAAGGGATCTGGGGCGGGACCCGGCGCTGTGGATACTCTCGAGTGCGGGGTCATCCGAGGCAGAGACCACCAGGGACCACAGACCAGGGACCACAGACCAGGGACCACAGACCAGGGACCACAGACTGCGGAGCTGGTAAGACGCGCGATGACGTCACTTTAATGAAAAGTTAAACGAGTGCGTTTTTCATTCATGAGATCAATATTAATGTGTAACTATGGGGGTTTCCGGAGAAATATGTAAAATATATATATATATACTGTTTCTTATTTCGGTATTTTTAAATGTTTTTTTCGCGAATTTAATTGACTTTTTTTTTCCAACTGAGTGTTTTTTCCATCTGCTCAACAAATTTAAATTTTCTATACGAGAAAAACTTTAGTTTTCCAGAAGTTAAATCTCATTTTGAGAGCAAATGCTATTTAATGCTTATTTACTGTAGTGTATCCCAAATTCCCGTGGCATGTGAACGTTTTTTGTTTCATGGCTTTTCTATTTTTTTTATCATTCTTTCATTTAGGGTCCGAGTTTTTAACCCCATTTTTTATCTCCAGAAAAAACGAAGCATTTCCAGTGGGCGGGGCTTAAGCACATTTTCCAACGTAAATATTTCAATTAAAAGATAGTTTTGTACAAACAGACACGTGCCGATGTGTACAATAGAGGTCAGAGTTCAATTTAAAAGACACTTAAGTCGACACAGTGTCATGTATTAGGATGTATAGATCATATTGAGGCTTTTCCTTGATTTTCTGGAACTCCTGTTGTGTTATCAGTGTTATCTTGACCTTTAAAGTATATACTTTGTTGAATATTGTTTTGATTGTTTAAGCGCTTTGTGACCCTGGTCTGGAAAAGCGCTATATAAATAAATATTACTTACTTACTTACTTACATGAGGTATGATGACATGTGCGGCGTGACTCGGAATCAAAAACTCCTTAAACTTATTGGACCCGGTTCATTAAATTCAGTACGTTTGTGACACAATAAAGTATAGTGAACTGATCTGATCCAGACTTACACCCCAGCTCGGGCTCTGAGGTCTGTGGATCAGAATCTACTGATGGTTCCTGAACACGGTTCAGGACCAGAGGAGAGAAATCCTTCCAGGCTGTTGCTCCTAAGCTTTGAAACGATCTTCTTCTCTCTTTGCGCTTGATGGATCTACTGACTCCTTCAAGAAACATCTGTGTTTGATGATCTACTGACTCCTTTAAGAAACATCTTAAGATGTTTTTATTTTGGCTGATTAATCATCAGGGAGGGTACGGAGGATGTCACCAGGCAGAGGAGGAGAGAGATGCTTTTACACCTTGCTGGCGCAGATGTTCAGGATGACGCTATCCTGAGCAGATGCACGTCGGAATATGTGCGTAGGAAAGTACTGGAGGAGGAACGTGGATGAATTCTCGCTCGCACCCTGGAAGTTTGATCACGATGTGAAAGATCGGAGGAACAGCTGGCAGCCTTGTCTTTGACTGGAGGGAGGAAGGACGCAGAGACACTTCATCAAGTTGAGGGATTCAAGAAACCCAGCGGAAGGAAACAGAGAAGAGGATAGAGACAAGAAATGTTTCAGATGCGGATACACTGATCATATGGGAAAAGACCCTAAAGGCCCATGTTAGATTAAAATTAGTATACACTATACGTATACGCCATACTTAAATTAATGCTAAAAGATAATCAAAATATAAAGTATAAATTACTCGTTTCATCTAAGAGCTTAAAAGTTTGACTACACATTTACAATCAACATTCCACTCCAGAATGACTCACTGGTTCGAGGCAAGCTTGGACCAGCATTAGAGATAAGACACCGGTTATTTAAAACATCTGTTTATCTGCAAATCACACCTTAAATCGTAGATCAAAGAACGAAGCAAGACACACCCGGGAAAGGGGGGCTAAAAGACGGAAACCCCCACCCGAGAACAGTTGAATGATGAGATTACAAGAAAACAAATTAGGATGTTTCTCTACGGGGGATTGGGACACAGGGAACTTGAAAGATCCATTTGGCCGGAAAGGGACGAACTCCCGGACCGGAAATTTGCCTTAAATATAGCGATGTTTCTACAGATTGGGGCCTTTTCTCCCGGGACTATTGACCTGTACAGTCGCCGGGACAAAGTGTGTCCAATCGATCGTAAAGCTTGTATTTTGTTTGACTTGAAGCGGCGAATAAACGACCCGTGACACACTCTTGATTGTTCATCTTGACGTTATGTTGCAGCGACGAAACGGACTCCTTGTTTTGAACGTTCACATCGAAAATGTGTGGGAAAAACTGAAATTAAAGAAGATTAAGTGTTATTCATACATTCCTAAGGTGAAGATGAATTCGTACTCCTACACATCGAATCAAGTGTCACCAGTCAAAGGAGCAGTCAAATGTGAGATCACTATTGGTCACAAAAGAAACTATGTAGAATCCATAGTGAAGGAGATGGAGAACCTCTTCTTGGAAAAAGACTTGGGAGTGCTCAAAATAGGGAAAAGTTTTTCATCGATCACAGAGAGGAAGGGTGAACAAAAATACCCAAAAGTGTTTCAGGGGGGTTGGAAAAGCAAACACAAAACAGATTAGCTTATATTATATATTATACTGACCAAACCGTAAAACCAGTGGCTCAGCCATTCAGACGTATAACAAACAGTGGAGAAGAAAATATATGAACTCATTGATATGGACCCACTCCATGGTTCAATCCAGTCGTAGTATTACCGAAAGCAGATGAAGACATAAGGCTGTGTCTTGGTGTGCTAAAGAAGCAATCATAAGGGAAAGATTTCCAATATCTACTGTTGACAAAATACTCCAAGATCTGAACGGTTCAGCTATTTTTTAGTCGATTAGACTTGAAACGGGGGTTACCGTCAGTTGGAGATAAGCCTGAATCAAGGGAGATAACAACCTCTGCTGTACACACAGGTCTGTACAGATACACACGGTTAATATTTGATGTATCGTCAGCCAGTGAACAATACCAACATGAAATCACTAATGCTTTAGCTGGAGTTCAGAACATTTCAGATGATGTTATCGTACATGGCCCAGATCAAGAAACACATGACATGCGACTTGGAGCGGTCATGAAGCGGTTGACAAAATGTGGTCTAACTTTAAATCCAGAGAAATGTCGGTTCAACATTAACAGGTTGGTGTTCATGGGAATACTATTGACTATCTTAGGGTTGGTTACAGTAGCAGATTCATTTCACAATTTGCAACGTTGTCAGAACCACTGAGAAAACTAACTCGGAAAGACACACCCTTTAAATTTGGTCCGGAACAAAAGAAAGCTTTTCACGTTTTGAAAACCGAGTTAGCAAATACAGGTTCCCTTGCTTATTTTGATAAGAGAGCACCCACCAAGGTCATTGCCGATGCAAGTGCAGTAGGACTTGGTGCTGTAATGGTTCAGCAACAACATGGGGAAATGGTGCCTGTGTGCTATGTAAGTCTCATGCTGTGTCTCAAATCGTATACTTGCGTACTCAAAGTTAGTATTTTTAGTGCGTAAGTGCCTCTCAATTCTTAGTATGCGAAATTTAGTGCTCCATGCACACTAAATTGTCACTAAAACGCCCACAAAACTGAGTATGGTTCGATGGACACTTTCTACACTAAACGACTCCATCTTAGTGACGTTGTAAACAGAAGTTACGTCATATATATATACATATACATACATATACATATTTATACATATATATATTCATATACTTACAGGTGTATTTTCAGCAGCAGTAGAAGGATAAACACGTCTTTGCTGCTGATACCAGCTTAAATATCTCGTGAATATTTCGTTTCTCATATTTTTTCTTTATTTCTTCTACCAAACTTGCAAAACGTGCTGCCAGCAGGTGGCGATAGTGTTCCTACAGCTGGTTGAAACCATCGTTAAATAGAAGTAGAAGAAGAAGCTGTGGCGTCAATTTCCTGTTAGTGTGTAGCAGCAGAGTTTGATTTGAGACATACTATCTGTGGAGAATTAGTTACTAGTTAGTACGTACACTATCCTGATGCATACTTATTTCTAGTGTACTAAGAGAAGTATGTGATTTGAGACACAGCATCAGTTGAACTGATTGTGAACAATCTGTGACGGAGAGAGAAGCTCTAGCTCTCGTATGCGAAGGACTTCATCGTTACATAAATGGCTGGAAATTTGATCTTGTTACAGATCGTAAACCTTTAGAATGCATTTATACTGAAGAATCCGTATTGAAAAAATGAAAACAGAACATTGCAGATTCATTGTCAAGGTTGTTAGATGAAACACCAACTCAAACACACACATGAACACGAGAAGAATGTGTGAGATTTGTCGCGGCGCCACGAGCTCTGACAACAAGGAGGTAGAAAGAGAATCAGCTAATGACACCGAACTCAGTCAAGTGTGTGAGGAACTCAAAACAGGTTAAAATGACAACTGCGAGGAAATTGCGCCGATCGTGAATGATATGTGTTCGCGGACAAATTGTGCTACGTGGAAATCGCATTGTGTTACCTTAAAGTTTGCGACCAATCGCTCCAGCACCTGAAGGTCACTTGGAAAAAGTTGGGACCAAACAACATTTGAACCTGGCGTGGATAAAGCAGCTGAAAATTTGTAAAGTTGTCACGGATGTCAGATTGTAGCAGATCCACCAGAACCATTGAGAACCACGGTACTACCAGATGATCCGTGGCAGGATGTGGTCATTGACTTGTTGGGACCACTTCCTTCAAATCATTCCATACTTGTTGTGGTAGAGTGTTTTAGTGGCTATTTTGAGTACGATATCATGACCTCGACTACAACAGAGAAAGTGATTGATAGTCTAGAATCTATTTTCAGTAGACATGGACCACTAGTAACATGTCAATCAGACAACGGACCACAATTCAGGTCGGAACTGTTGAATTCTGTGAGTAAAATGACATTCTACGTCTCAAAACAACGCCAAAATGGACACAAAGCGAACGGTGAGGTGAACGTCAGAATGCTTCATTGATGAAAAGAATAAAAATTGCAGAGTAGAAACGTGAACCGAGAAAATATGTCACTGTTTCCCGGCGTGTGCTATGATAGTGAGACGTCAATAGAAGGGCAGGTCACTCAAAGGTTGATGAAGGGGACAAAGTTCTTGTGCAACAAGACAAAATAGATCAATTCTCTACACCATTTAAAACCATATCATATACAGTTGTGAGCAAAACTGGGAATGAAGTTGTGATCGAATCTCCAACAGGAGCGACATATAAAAGAAACACCCGTCAGGACACACAAAGGATCTGACAAATTGATGTTTGTAAATGATGGTGTGAATTTGTGTGATTTAAAAAAAAGGAATGTTTATTGGTTGATGTTGAAAATAATTGTCAGTTAAAAAGAAAATAGCATTTGTTGTTTGAATATGTTATGATCCACCAAATGTTATATTTTCACTGGAGAAGCAAAGCTGTTTTGAATGTATGAGTTTGTTTCCAAGAAAAAGGGGGATGTCATGTATTAGGGTGAACTATATATGGGAAGAAAATGTTTCCGCCTCCTCCCTCAGATATGAACGACCATCAGGACCACGACTATAAGCTGGTGCCACACAAAGACTTCACTTTGATCAGAGGAATACACGACCCAGAGCATGTGGACTTCATATACAATCTTGAGATCCGAAACTCCGACGTGTTCGTGGTCACATATCCAAAATCAGGTGAGGTTTCAAAGAAGAACATAAAGCAGTTTGAAATGTTTAATTCTTTTGGAAGTATATCAGTTCCATCACAATATTTATTAGTTGAATTTAACATTTTAAATGTTGCATTTTTATCGGCTTGTTGTATTTTTTAAAGGCATTGATTATGTGTTTGAATAGTTTCATTAAGTAATTACCAAATTGCATGGTTTAACTAGTCCTTATTGAATAATTCATTCATTCAATAATTTGTATATTAAAAAAAAGTTAAATTTATTTCGTTTTGATTTATGAACATTTTCATTGATTTTTTTATGCTACTTCCATGATCCCAAAAATAACATTTCTGTATTCAATTTATAAAAATGTGTACCCCTTAAACTTCAATATAAAATGTTGGTAAAATAGTGCAACTAGACAATAACCGTGTGGCTCTTTTCCTGTATTTATTTGCTGCTCATTTGATCAGAGAAAAACAATAATAAATCATTATTTTAAAAAAAAGAGTGGCTAATAAACAACCCTTCCATTTAAAATATAATATTTTCGATTTCAATTCTAAAAAGAATCTCTTCAAGCATTCATGCTCCTTTTTATTTTCTTCCTTATTCTCCTTCAGTGTTTAGAAAAATTACTTTTCCCAGGCAAAACTTGTTTGTCAAGCTTTTGGTGAATATTTCTTCCATCATTTAAAGCTTCTTTTCCTTCGACCTGACCTTTGCTTAACAGTCTGAAATACAGGACCCGAGGAACTTCAATAGCCCAGGATTATTTCTATTGTTATCTTAATTATACTTTCGACCAGTTTTTGGTGCCATATGAAACTTTTTCGCTGACATTCTGCCAGCGTGTCTAACCTTACAATATCTCTACAAGATGGTGCTGCTAGTATCTCTAATTTTGGCTAAAAGGTCTTGTTATTTATTTCAGTCTCATCTTGTTTTTCTTTAAGTTCTCATGAAGACTCGAAACAAAGCCAGTGCAAGATCATATTCCGTTTATAGTATAAAGAGATTGATAAAAGAGAGTCATGAGTTTCTAACATATTTAATCAACACCGAACTGTGACCAATGTGAACATCTAAGTGAACAAAATCTATTCTGAATGTGAGAATCAACGCGAGGCGAAAGTCAAATGAATAATAAATCTTCCTAGCCCACAATACTGCTCCATACGTGAGGAACAACCTCGATGTATTTGATTGACACCCGCCTCGTGTCCGACAGGGACCATCTGGATGCAGCAGATTCTTCTGCTCATCGAGGCCAAGGGTGACGTTCAGGCCATCAACGGGAAGGACAAACTGTCAAACGCTGAGTTGATTCCGTGGCTGGAGTCGGCTGGCGACAGTCGGGCGTTCGCAGCAGCTCCCTCGCCCAGGTCAAGGGTCACTCATTTGCCCTTCCATCTGATGCCTGCTGCTCTGAGCCAGCGGAAGGGTAAGGTCAGTCATCGCCGTGACGATTCTCTCTTGTGAGACGTGAGATCTTTTCTTTTCCTTCTTTGTGTGTCGTTATCAGTGCATGTTCCTGCATATTTAACTAATCAGTGATGAACTTTGAACCTGCAAAATTACTACTCATTTTTTAAGACTCTCCCGGCTGGAAGTTTAGACAAAGTTAGTCGATCATCGTTAAAATAATCATTACTATTAATGCTCTACGATGAGCAGCAAACACCACAGGACAGATAAACTGCTGCTGTAAGTAAGTATTTTTGATTTTTACGGTGCCTTTAGCAGACCAGGGTCACAAACCCCTAAACAAGGAGTTTTCTGGAACTCCTGTTGTGTTCTCAGTTTTATCTTGACCTTTAAAGTATTTACTTTATTGAATATTGTTTTGATTGTTTAAGCGCTTTGTGACCCTGGTCTGGAAAAGCGCTATATAAATAAAAATGACTTACTTACTTACTTAAAACAAAACAATACACAGTTAAAAATACATTAAAAAAATGCGTTAACAAATATATCAGCCCAGAGATTAAGAAAAAGCACCAAAAAAAGGTCTTAAGATGTTTCTTGAAGGAGTCGACTCTGGCTTCCAGATACGTTTTTACCTCAGAATATTGTGTAGCATTTTTACATAAAATAATGTTTGAACTACTAATTGTTCTCATAAAAGTCTGAAAAAACACTGACTGGACAAAAAAGCGAATGCTTTAAAAACAGCATTAAAAACCTTCTCTTCTGTGTGAAGCAGGTGCACATGTTAACGTTGTAGAAGGTCTCGACCATTGTTCAGAACCAGAGTTCGACTCCTTTGTTTCTCATGAATGAAAGAATAAACAAAAGACTGCGTTCTCTTGTCCTCAGAGTTTACTACACATGGTACATGTGCAGCAACACGATACCATGGGAATGTTTACTGCTCCAGTACTGGGCCCGTCCTCCGTCGCTCTCTCCTACGAGCAGACTGTTTCAACGGTGATATCTGGTGACCACACAGACGGTCTGGGTCGAGAGAGCTCTTTGTGGCGTCGATAAAAGGGTTGGAGCTCGACACACTATCCACAGCGACCATCACGTCATGTTCCCGCTGCCAGAGTTGTTCTCTGCTCGTCCACATGTGGCTCCACGCCCTTAGATCAGGAAGCGTTTCTACTCTTTGTCTCGTCGCCACAGGAAATATAACTTGCATCTTAAATCCCTGACATTAAAGTGACTTGGAGAGCAAGTCCCTACGTCCCTCTGACTCCATTTACGGTCAAAATAAAATTATAAAAATGACCTTTTAGAAATGTTTACGATGGCGATCTAACATAGCATTACTAGTTCATCTATACCGTATTTTCCGGACTATAAGTGGCTCCGGAGTTCAAGTCGCTCCAGCCATAAAATGCATAATAAAGAAGGAAAAACATATATAAGTCGCACTGGAGTATAAGTCGCATTTTTGGGGGAAATTGATTTGATAAAATCCAACACCAAGAACAGACATGTGATCTTGAAAGACAATTAAAATAAAACTAGAGGCAACAACAGAATAATTGTACGTTACGTTACATGAAGTGAGAACCTGGTATGTTAACATAACATATGAAGAGTTATTCAGAGAACTATAGCATAAATAACTAACTAGTTTACCAAACCATCTGTGTAACTCCAAATAACTCTTCATCCTCGTGTCACTTTTAAACAACTAACTAACTCCGGAGGTAGAAGATGCTTCTTCTTCTACGTGGAAATGATCAACACAGGCCTAGAGCGCCCTCTTGTGGTTTAGTGTGAAAATAACATGTGAAATGATATACCTGTAATAATGTGTTAATAATTTCACACATAAGTCGCTCCAGAGTATAAGTCTCACCCCCGGACAAACTAGGAAAAAAACTGCCACTTATAGTCCGGAAAATACGGTACATATAATTTGTTAAGGATCTTTGCTTTGAGGCCGCTTTCCTTACTTTCCCCTTTATCTAAGTGCTTTTATATCATATTTCCTAAGTTTAATGTGTATGAAATGTAATATTAAAAAAAAAAGTACCCTCATATTATCTATTTTTTTCATTTAATGTATTTTATTTAAAACTATATGAAATCTACAATGTTTTGTTCTAACTATAATAAAATATATCTTAAATGCTTTATTATTCAATCAAATTAAGACTAGAGCTTATTTTGTTTATTCATATTTTAAGTTTCCTCGTCATATTAAGTGCTTTATTTTTTGATTGACGGCCCTGAATAACAGTCACAGCATATAATGTGTAGAGCAGTGAAACAATTGAAACAGATGCCAGAGTTTAATTTTCAATGCTTTTGCGATCCACAAAGTATGGCAATATAAGTGTCAAACCCAGGGGCCAAGTATTGCCATACTTTTGGATTATAGATAAAGAGATAAAACTTCACTCTGATACTGTATCAATATTCAACAGCACTTTTTCCCCCTTTTTAAAAAAAATATATTATTTCTGAAATCTGTGTAAAATGAAAACATTCAATCTCATTTTTTAAGTTAAAGATGGTGTGCGATCTGCAAAGAAAAATAACTTTTATAGATAATGTTTAGGCATATTCGTCCTCAAATGTCAATCAGAGGCGACGAGGTGGAGATAGTTGACAACTATAAGTACCTCGGTGTGTGGATGGACAGTAAACTGGTCCTGCAACACAGACCATGTATATAAGAAGGTTCAGAGTAGACTGTACTTTCTGAGGAGGCTTCGATCATTTAACATCTGCAAGAAGCTCCTCTGCATGTTCTACCAGTCTGTGGTGGCCAGTGTCATGTTCTATGCTGTGGTGTGTTGGGGTGGAAATGTGTCCAAGAGGAGGTCAACAGGTCAACAGGTCAACAGGTTGATCAGAAGCTCTGTGGTTGAAGCTGGACTCACTGGTGACAGTTGCTGAGAGAAGATAATTGAACAAACTACTGTCCATCATGGATGATGACAGTCATCCTCTGAACACTGTCATCAGTGAGCAGAGAAGCAGAATGAGTGCACGAATGCTACTCCCATGATGCAACACTAATAGACTCAGGGACTCATTCATTCCTCGGGCTATTAGATTGTATAATTCTGAGTTTGGCATCATCCCACACCTGCTCTTTTTGGGAGGTTTTAGTCGTTTTTTTTTAAGCCCTCCCTCCCCCCGGGGGGGGTATGGGCGGGGGGGCCAAACCCCCCGGGCCGCTTTTTTCCCCCCCCCCCCCCCCCGGGGGGGGGGGGGGCCCGGGGGCCCCCGGGGGGGGTCGGGGGGTTTTTTGGCCAGTTTGGGGGGGGGGCGGGGGGGGGGCCCCCCCCCCCCCCCCCGGGCCCCCCGGGGCGGCCCAAACCGGGGGGCCAAAACCCCCCCAAAAAAAAAAAAATAATTATAACAAGATTAAAACTGACAAAATAATACAAAACCCATTCATGCAAAGAATTAAAAATAATAATTATAACAAGATTAAACTACAAAATAATACAAACCCCATTCATCCAAAAAAAAAAAAAAATTATAACAAGATTAAAACTGACAAAATAATACAAAACCCATTCATGCAAAGAATTAAAAATAATAATTATAACAAGATTAAAACTGACAAAATAATACAAAACCCATTCATGCAAAGAATTAAAAATAATAATTAAATAATTATAACAAGATTAAAACTGACAAAATAATACAAAACCCATTCATGCAAAGAATTAAAAATAATAATTATAACAAGATTAAAACTGACAAAATAATACAAAACCCATTCATGCAAAGAATTAAAAATAATAATTATAACAAGATTAAAACTGACAAAATAATACAAAACCCATTCATGCAAAGAATTAAAAATAATAATTATAACAAGATTAAAACTGACAAAATAATACAAAACCCATTCATGCAAAGAATTAAAAATAATAATTATAACAAGATTAAAACTGACAAAATAATACAAAACCCATTCATGCAAAGAATTAAAAATAATAATTATAACAAGATTAAAACTGACAAAATAATAGAAAAACCCATTCATGCAAAGAATTAAAAATAATAATTATAACAAGATTAAAACTGACAAAATAATACAAAACCCATTCATGCAAAGAATTAAAAATAATAATTATAACAAGATTAAAACTGACAAAATAATACAAAACCCATTCATGCAAAGAATTAAAAATAATAATTATAACAAGATTAAAACTGACAAAATAATACAAAACCCATTCATGCAAAGAATTAAAAATAATAATTATAACAAGATTAAAACTGACAAAATAATACAAAACCCATTCATGCAAAGAATTAAAAATAATAATTATAACAAGATTAAAACTGACAAAATAATACAAATACAAAACCCATTCATGCAAAGAATTAAAAATAATAATTATAACAAGATTAAAACTGACAAAATAATACAAAACCCATTCATGCAAAGAATTAAAAAATAATAATTATAACAAGATTAAAACTGACAAAATAATACAAAACCCATTCATGCAAAGAATTAAAAATAATAATTATAACAAGATTAAAACTGACAAAATAATACAAAACCCATTCATGCAAAGAATTAAAAATAATAATTATAACAAGATTAAAACTGACAAAATAATACAAAACCCATTCATGCAAAGAATTAAAAATAATAATTATAACAAGATTAAAACTGACAAAATAATACAAAACCCATTCATGCAAAGAATTAAAAATAATAATTATAACAAGATTAAAACTGACAAAATAATACAAAACCCATTCATGCAAAGAATTAAAAATAATAATTATAACAAGATTAAAACTTATAACAAGATTAAAACTGACAAAAAATAATAACAAAACCCATTCATTACAAATAAATATTAAAAATAATAATTATAACAAGATTAAAACTGAACAAAATAATACAAAACCCATTCATGCAAAGAATTAAAAATAATAATTATAACAAGATTAAAACTGACAAAATAATACAAAACCCATTCATGCAAAGAATTAAAAAAAATAATTATAACAAGATTAAAACTGACAAAATAATACAAAACCCATTCATACAAAATGCTAAAAATAATAATTATAACAAGATTAAAACTGACAAAATAATACAAAACCCATTCATGCAAAGAATTAAAAATAATAATTATAACAAGATTAAAACTGACAAAATAATACAAAACACATTCATGACACGAATTAAAAATAATAATTATAACAAGATTAAAACTGACAAAATAATACAAAACCCATTCATGCAAAGAATTAAAAATAATAATTATAACAAGATTAAAACTGACAAAATAATACAAAACCCATTCATGCAAAGAATTAAAAATAATAATTATAACAAGATTAAAACTGACAAAATAATACAAAACCCATTCATGCAAAGAATTAAAAATAATAATTATAACAAGATTAAAACTGACAAAAAAATAACAAAACCCATTCATGCAAAGAATTAAAATAAATTAAAAATAATAATTATAACAAGATTAAAACTGACAAAATAATACAAAACCCATTCATGCAAAGAATTAAAAATAATAATTATAACAAGATTAAAACTGACAAAATAATAAAAAAAAACCATTCATGCAAAGAATTAAAAATAATAATTATAACAAGATTAAAACTGACAAAATAATACAAAACCCATTCATGCAAAGAATTAAAAATAATAATTATAACAAGATTAAAACTGACAAAATAATAAAAAAAACCCATTCATGCAAAGAATTAAAAATAATAATTATAACAAGATTAAAACTGACAAAATAATACAAAACCCATTCATGCAAAGAATTAAAAATAATAATTATAACAAGATTAAAACTGACAAAATAATACAAAACCCATTCATGCAAAGAATTAAAAATTCAATAATTATAACAAGGATTAAAAACTGACAAAATAATACAAAACCATTCAAGCATTCATGCAAAGAATTAAAAATAATTATAACAAGATTAAAACTGACAAAATAATACAAAACCCATTCATGCAAAGAATTAAAAATAATAATTATAACAAGATTAAAACTGACAAAATAATACAAAACCCATTCATGCAAAGAATTAAAAATAATAATTATAACAAGATTAAAACTGACAAAATAATACAAAACCCATTCATGCAAAGAATTAAAAATAATAATTATAACAAGATTAAAACTGACAAAATAATACAAAACCCATTCATGCAAAGAATTAAAAATAATAATTATAACAAGATTAAAACTGACAAAATAATACAAAACCCATTCATGCAAAGAATTAAAAATAATAATTATAACAAGATTAAAACTGACAAAATAATACAAAACCCATTCATGCAAAGAATTAAAAATAATAATTATAACAAGATTAAAACTGACAAAATAATACAAAACCCATTCATGCAAAGAATTAAAAATAATAATTATAACAAGATTAAAACTGACAAAATAATACAAAACCCATTCATGCAAAGAATTAAAAATAATAATTATAACAAGATTAAAACTGACAAAATAATACAAAACCCATTCATGCAAAGAATTAAAAATAATAATTATAACAAGATTAAAACTGACAAAATAATACAAAACCCATTCATGCAAAGAATTAAAAATAATAATTATAACAAGATTAAAACTGACAAAATAATACAAAACCCATTCATGCAAAGAATTAAAAATAATAATTATAACTGACAAAATAATACAAAACCCATTCATGCAAAGAATTAAAAATAATTATAACAAGATTAAAACTGACAAAATAATACAAAACCCATTCATGCAAAGAATTAAAAATAATAATTAAACAGAACCAGAACTTACGTAACTTAGAACTATTGTTATGACTGGGGATGTGAAAACATATCGATACACATATATATTGTGTATATATTTCTTTTACCATACTGTAGCATTATTCAACATCACTGTGTCCATTTTTTTTAAATTGTTTTTTGGCTTTTGAATCATTTTTAGTTGTTTATATTTCAACTACACTAGTGTAAAATAAAATAATAATTGTTTTATTAACAATTAACATGCAAATAGTCACACTGTTTTCATTTTGGTGATGAATGAGTTATGACTTAACGATGACCTTGTTCAAATAACATGATAAACAAGTTTTTGGTATTTAGCTGGGAATTTATGAACATTTTAAAAAACGTACACAATCTTTTATCGAAGTCATTAAATATATTTTGTTTGACAGAAAAAGCACTTTGTCAAAGCGAGACAGATTATCGTTGTTTTCTAACAATCTGACTCTGGGACGGCCAGTATAATACTAACTATAATTAACTATAATCAAACTATAATACTAACTATAATTAACTATAATCAAACTATAATACTAACTATAATTAACTATAATCAAACTATAATACTAACTATAATTAACCATAATAAAACTATAATACTAACTATAATTAACTATAATCAAACTATAATACTAACTATAATTAACTATAATCAAACTATAATACTAACTATAATTAACTATAATCAAACTATAATACTAACTATAATTAACTATAATAAAACTATAATACTAACTATAATTAACTATAATCAAAACTATAATACTAACTATAATTAACTATAATCAAACTATAATACTAACTATAATTAACTATAATCAAACTATAATACTAACTATAATTAACTATAATAAAACTATAATACTAACTATAATTAACTACAATAAAACTATAATACTAACTATAATTAACTATAATAAAACTATAATACTAACTATAATTAACTATAATAAAACTATAATACTAACTATAATTAACTATAATCAAACTATAATACTAACTATAATTAACTATAATCAAACTATAATACTAACTATAATTAACTATAATCAAACTATAATACTAACTATAATTAACTATAATAAAACTATAATACTAACTATAATTAACTACAATAAAACTATAATACTAACTATAATTAACTATAATCAAACTATAATACTAACTATAATTAACTATAATAAAACTATAATACTAACTATGATTAACTATAATAAAACTATAATACTAACTATAATTAACTACAATAAAACTATAATACTAACTATAATTAACTATAATCAAACTATAATACTAACTATAATTAACTATAATAAAACTATAATACTAACTATAATTAACTATAATAAAACTATAATACTAACTATAATTAACTATAATAAAACTATAATACTAACTATAATTAACTATAATAAAACTATAATACTAACTATAATTAACTATAATCAAACTATAATACTAACTATAATTAACTATAATCAAACTATAATACTAACTAATATTTAACTATAATCAAACTATAATACTAACTATAATTAACTATAATAAAACTATAATACTAACTATAATTAACTATAATCAAACTATAATACTAACTATAATTAACTATAATACTAACTATAATACTAACTATAATTAACTATAATAAAACTATAATACTAACTATAATTAACTATAATAAAACTATAATACTAACTATAATTAACTACAATAACACTATAATACTAACTATAATTAACTATAATCAAACTATAATACTAACTATAATTAACTATAATCAAACTATAATACTAACTATAATTAACTATAATCAAACATAATACTAACTATAATTAACTATAATCAAACTATAATACTAACTATAATTAACTATAATCAAACTATAATACTAACTATAATTAACTATAATCAAACTATAATACTAACTATAATTAACTATAATCAAACTATAATACTAACTATAATTAACTATAATCAAACTATAATACTAACTATAATTAACACTATAATCTAACTATAATTAACTATAATAAAACTATAATACTAACTATAATAAAACTATAATACTAACTATAATTAACTATAATCAAACTATAATACTAACTATAATTAACTATAATCAAACTATAATACTAACTATAATTAATAATTAACTATAATCAAACTATAATACTAACTATAATTAACTATAATAAAACTATAATACTAACTATAATTAACCATAATCAAACTATAATACTAACTATAATTAACTATAATAAAACTATAATACTAACTATAATTAACTATAATAAAACTATAATACTAACTATAATTAACTATAATAAAACTATAATACTAACTATAATTAACTATAATCAAACTATAATACTAACTATAATTAACTATAATAAAACTATAATACTAACTATAATTAACTATAATCAAACTATAATACTAACTATAATTAACTATAATAAAACTATAATACTAACTATAATTAACTATAATAAAACTATAATACTAACTATAATTAACTATAATCAAAACTATAATACTAACTATAATTAACTATAATCAAACTATAATACTAACTATAATTAACTATAATCAAACTATAATACTAACTATAATTAACTATAATCAAACTATAATACTACCAACTATAATTAACTATAATAAAACTATAATACTAACTATAATTAACTATAATCAAACTATAATACTAACTATAATTAACTATAATCAAAACTATAATACTAACTATAATTAACTATAATAAAACTATAATACTAACTATAATTAACTATAATCAAACTATAATACTAACTATAATTAACTATAATCAAACTATAATACTAACTATAATTAACTATAATAAAAACTATAATACTAACTATAATTAACTATAATCAAACTATAATACTAACTATAATTAACTATAATCAAACTATAATACTAACTATAATTAACTATAATCAAACTATAATACTAACTATAATTAATAATTAAAATCAAACTATAATACTAACTATAATTAACTATAATACTAACTATAATTAACTATAATCAAACTATAATACTAACTATAATTAACTATAATCAAACTATAATACTAACTATAATTAACTATAATCAAAACTATAATACAAACTATAATTAATAATTAACTATAATCAAACTAAATAACTATAATTAACTATAAAACTATAATACTAACTATAATTAACCATAATAAAACTATAATACTAACTATAATTAACTATAATAAAACTATAATACTAACTATAATTAACTATAATCAAACTATAATACTAACTATAATTAACTATAATCAAACTATAATACTAACTATAATTAACTATATTAAAACTATAATACTTTAACTATAATTAACTATAATCAAACTATAATACTAACTATAATTAACTATAATCAAACTATAATACTAACTATAATTAACTATAATAAAACTATAATACTAACTATAATTAACTATAATAAAACTATAATACTAACTATAATTAACTATAATCAAACTATAATACTAATATAATTAACTATAATCAAACTATAATACTAACTATAATTAACTATAATCAAACTATAATACTAACTATAATTAACTATAATCAAACTATAATACTAACTATAATTAACTATAATCAAACTATAATACTAACTATAATTAATAATTAACTATAATCAAACTATAATACTAACTATAATTAACTATAATACTAACTATAATTAACTATAATCAAACTATAATACTAACTATAATTAACTATAATAAAACTATAATACTAACTATAATTAACTATAATCAAACTATAATACTAACTATAATTAATAATTAACTATAATCAAACTATAATACAAACTATAATTAACTATAATAAAACTATAATACTAACTATAATTAACTATAATAAAACTATAATACTAACTATAATTAACTATAATCAAACTATAATACTAACTATAATCAAACTATAATACTAACTATAATTAACTATAATAAAACTATAATACTAACTATAATTAACTATAATAAAACTATAATACTAACTATAATTAACTATAATAAAACTATAATACTAACTATAATAAATAATTAACTATAATAAAACTATAATACTAACTATAATTAACTATAATCAAACTATAATACTAACTATAATTAACTATAATCAAACTATAATACTAACTATAATTAACTATAATAAAACTATAATACTAACTATAATTAACTATAATAAAACTATAATACTAACTATAATTAACTATAATCAAACTATAATACTAACTATAATTAATAATTAACTATAATCAAACTATAATACTAACTATAATTAACTATAATCAAACTATAATACTAACTATAATTAACTATAATCAAAATATAATACTAACTATAATTAACTATAATCAAACTATAATACAAATTAACTATAATTAATAATTAACTATAATCAAACTATAATACTAACTATAATTAACTATAATCAAACTATAATACTAACTATAATTAACTATAATCAAACTATAATACTAACTATAATTAACTATAATCAAACTATAATACTAACTATAATTAACTATAATCAAACTATTAACTATAATTAACTATAATCAAACTATAATACTAACTATAATCAAACTATAATACTAACTATAATTAACTATATTAAAACTATAATACTAACTATAATTAACTATAATCAAACTATAATACTAACTATAATTAACTATAATCAAACTATAATACTAACTATAATTAACTATAATAAAACAAACTAACTATATCTACTTAATACTAACTATAATTAACTATAATCAAACTATAATACTAACTATAATTAACTATAATCAAACTATAATACTAACTATAATTAACTATAATCAAACTATAATACTAACTAAATATAATCAAACTATAATACTAACTATAATTAACTATAATCAAACTATAATACTAACTATAATTAACTATAATAAAACTATAATACTAACTATAATTAACTATAATCAAACTATAATACTAACTATAATTAACTATAATCAAACTATAATACTAACTATAATTAACTATAATCAAACTATAATGCGAACTATAATTAACTATAATCAAACTATAATACTAACTATAATTAACTATAATAAAACTATAATACTAACTATAATTAACTATAATAAAACTATAATACTAACTATAATTAACTATAATCAAACTATAATACTAACTATAATTAACTATAATCAAACTATAATACTAACTATAATTAACTATATTAAAACTATAATACTAACTATAATTAACTATAATCAAACTATAATACTAACTATAATTAACTATAATCAAACTATAATACTAACTATAATTAACTATAATTAAAACTATAATACTAACTATAATTAACTATAATCAAACTATAATACTAACTATAATTAACTATAATCAAACTATAATACTAACTATAATTAACTTTAATCAAACTATAATACTAACTATAATTAACTATAATAAAACTATAATGCTAACTATAATTAACTATAATAAAACTATAATACTAACTATAATTAACTATAATCAAACTATAATACTAACTATAATTAACTATAATCAAACTATAATACTAACTATAATTAACTATAATCAAACTATAATACTAACTATAATTAACTATAATAAAACTATAATACTAACTATAATTAACTATAATCAAACTATAATACTAACTATAATTAACTATAATCAAACTATAATACTAACTATAATTAACTATAATCAAACTATAATACTAACTATAATTAACTATAATCAAAACTATAATACTAACTATAATTAACTATAATCAAACTATAATACTAACTATAATTAACTATAATCAAACTATAATACTAACTATAATTAACTATAATCAAACTATAATACTAACTATAATTAACTATAATCAAACTATAATACTAACTATAATTAACTATAATAAAACTATAATACTAACTATAATTAACTATAATAAAACTATAATACTAACTATAATTAACTATAATCAAACTATAATACTAACTATAATTAACTATAATCAAACTATAATACTAACTATAATTAACTATAATAAAACTATAATACTAACTATAATTAACTATAATAAAACTATAATACTAACTATAATTAACTATAATCAAACTATAATACTAACTATAATTAACTATAATCAAACTATAATACTAACTATAATAAATAATTAACTATAATCAAACTATAATACTAACTATAATTAACTATAATCAAACTATAATACTAACTAGTAACTAATAATTAACTATAATAAAACTATAATACGAACTATAATTAACTATAATTAACTATAATCAAACTATAATACTAACTATAATTAACTATAATAAAACTATAATACTAACTATAATTAACTATAATAAAACTATAATACTAACTATAATTAACTATAATAAAACTATAATACTAACTATAATAATAATAACTATAACTATAATCAAACTATAATACTAACTATATAATTAACTATAATCAAACTATAATACTAACTATAATTAACTATAATCAAACTATAATACTAACTATAATTAACTATAATCAAACTATAATACTAACTATAATTAACTATAATCAAACTATAATACTAACTATAATTAACTATAATCAAACTATAATACTAACTATAATTAACTATAATCAAACTATAATACTAACTATAATTAACTATAATAAAACTATAATACTAACTATAATTAACTATAATAAAACTATAATACTAACTATAATTAACTATAATAAAACTATAATACTAACTATAATTAACTATAATAAAACTATAATACTAACTATAATTAACTATAATAAAACTATAATACTAACTATAATTAACTATAATCAAACTATAATACTAACTTATAATTAACTATAATCAAACTATAATACTAACTATAATATAATTAACTATAATCAAACTATAATACTAACTATAATTAACTATAATCAAAACTATAATACTAACTATAATTAACTATAATCAAACTATAATACTAACTATAATTAACTATAATCAAACTATAATACTAACTATAATTAACTATAATACAAACTATAATCAACTAACTATAATTAACTATAATCAAACTATAATACTAACTATAATTAACTATAATCAAACCTATAATACTAACTATAATTAACTATAATCAAACTATAATACTAACTATAATAATTAACTATAACGCTCAACACTATACTACTAACTAATAACTATAATCAAACTATAATACTAACTATAATTAACTATAATCAAACTATAATACTAACTATAATTAACTATAATCAAAACTATACTACTAACTATAATTAACTATAATCAAACTATATAATATAACTATATCAATTAACTATAATAAAACTATAATACTAACTATAATACTAACTATAATTAACTATAATCAAACTATAATACTAACTATAATTAACTATAATAAAACTATAATACTAACTATAATTAACTATAATCCAAACTATAATACTAACTATAATTAACTATAATCAAACTATAATACTAACTATAATTAACTATAATCAAACTATAATACTAACTATAATTAACTATAATCAAACTATAATACTAACTATAATTAACTATAATCAAACTATAATACTAACTATAATTAACTATAATCAAACTATAATACTAACTATAATTAACTATAATAAAACTATAATACTAACTATAATTAACTATAATAAAACTATAATACTAACTATAATTAACTATAATAAAACTATAATACTAACTATAATTAACTATAATAAAACTATAATACTAACTATAATTAACTATAATCAAACTATAATACTAACTATAATTAACTATAATCAAACTATAATACTAACTATAATTAACTATAATCAAAACTATAATACTAACTATAATTAACTATAATAAAACTATAATACTAACTATAATTAACTATAATCAAACTATAATACTAACTATAATTAACTATAATCAAAACTATACATCCTAACTATAATTAACTATAATCAAACTATAATACTAACTATAATTAACTATAATCAAACTATAATACTAACTATAATTAACTATATTAAAACTATAATACTAACTATAATTAACTATAATCAAACTATAATACTAACTATAATTAACTATAATCAAAACTATAATACTAACTATAATTAACTATAATCAAACTATAATACTAACTATAATTAACTATAATAAAACTATAATGCTAACTATAATTAACTATAATAAAACTATAATACTAACTATAATTAACTATAATCAAACTATAATACTAACTATAATTAACTATAATCAAACTATAATACTAACTATAATTAACTATAATCAAACTATAATACCATTAACTATAATCAAAACTATAATACTAACTATAATTAACTATAATCAAACTATAATACTAACTATAATTAACTATAATCAAACTATAATACTAACTATAATTAACATAATAACTATAATCAAACTATAATACTAACTATAATCTAACTATAATCAAACTATAATACTAACTATAATTAACTATAATCAAACTATAATACTAACTATAATTAACTATAATCAAACTATAATACTAACTATAATTAACTATAATCAAACTATAATACTAACTATAATTAACTATAATCAAACTATAATACTAACTATAATTAACTATAATCAAACTATAATACTAACTATAATTAACTATAATCAAACTATAATACTAACTATAATTAACTATAATCAAACTATAATACTAACTATAATTAACTATAATAAAACTATAATACTAACTATAATTAACTATAATAAAACTATAATACTAACCTATAATTAACTATAATCAAAATATAATACTAACTATAATTAACTATAATCAAACTATAATACTAACTATAATTAACTATAATAAAACTATAATACTAACTATAATTAACTATAATAAAACTATAATACTAACTATAATTAACTATAATAAAAACTATAATACTAACTATAATTAACTATAATCAAACTATAATACTAACTATAATTAACTATAATCAAACTATAATACTAACTATAATTAACTATAATCAAACTATAATACTAACTAATATTTAACTATAATAACACTATAATACTAACTATAATTAACTATAATCAAACTATAATACTAACTATAATTAACTATAATAAAACTATAATACTAACTATAATTAACTATAATAAAACTATAATACTAACTATAATTAACTATAATAAAACTATAATACTAACTATAATTAACTATAATCAAACTATAATAATTAACTATAATCAAACTATAATACTAACTATAATTAATAATTAACTATAATCAAACTATAATACTAACTATAATTAACTATAATCAAACTATAATACTAACTATAATTAACTATAATAAAACTATAATACTAACTATAATTAACTATAATCAAACTATAATACTAACTATAATTAACTATAATCAAACTATAATACTAACTATAATTAACTATAATCAAACTATAATACTAACTATAATTAACTATAATAAAACTATAATACTAACTATAATTAACTATAATAAAACTATAATACTAACTATAATTAACTATAATAAAACTATAATACTAACTATAATTAACTATAATAAAACTATAATACTAACTATAATTAACTATAATAAAACTATAATACTAACTATAATTAACTATAATCAAACTATAATACTAACTATAATTAATAATTAACTATAATCAAACTATAATACTAACTATAATTAACTATAATTAACTATAATCAAACTATAATACTAACTATAATTAACTATAATAAAACTATAATACTAACTATAATTAACTATAATCAAACTATAATACTAACTATAATTAATAATTAACTATAATCAAAACTATAATACTAACTATAATTAACTATAATAAAACTATAATACTAACTATAATTAACTATAATAAAACTATAATACTAACTATAATTAACTATAATCAAACTATAATACTAACTATAATTAACTATAATCAAACTATAATACTAACTATAATTAACTATAATCAAACTATAATACTAACTATAATTAACTATAATAAAACTATAATACTAACTATAATTAACTATAATCAAACTATAATACTAACTATGATAAATAATTAACTATAATCAAACTATAATACTAACTATAATTAACTATAATCAAACTATAATACTAACTATAATTAATAATTAACTATAATCAAAACTATAATACTAACTAATATTAACTATAATTAACTATAATCAAACTATAATACTAACTATAATTAACTATAATCAAACTATAATACTAACTATAATTAACTATAATAAAACTATAATACTAACTATAATTAACTATAATAAAACTATAATACTAACTATAATTAACTATAATCAAACTATAATAATTAACTTTAATCAAACTATAATACTATAACTATAATCAAACTATAATACTAACTATAATTAACTATAATCAAACTATAATACTAACTATAATTAATAATTAACTATAATCAAACTATAATACTAACTATAATTAACTATAATCAAACTATAACACTAACTATAATTAACTATAATCAAACTATAATACTAACTATAATTAACTATAATCAAACTATAATACTAACTATAATTAACTATAATCAAACTATAATACTAACTATAATTAACTATAATCAAACTATAATACTAACTATAATTAACTATAATAAAACTATAATACTAACTATAATTAACTATAATAAAACTATAATACTAACTATAATTAACTATAATAAAACTATAATACTAACTATAATTAACTATAATAAAACTATAATACTAACTATAATTAACTATAATAAAACTATAATACTAACTATAATTAACTATAATAAAACTATAATACTAACTATAATTAACTATAATAAAACTATAATACTAACTATAATTAACTATAATCAAACTATAATACTAACTATAATTAACTATAATAAAACTATAATACTAACTATAATTAACTATAATAAAACTATAATACTAACTATAATTAACTATAATCAAACTATAATACTAACTATAATTAACTATAATAAAACTATAATACTAACTATAATTAACTATAATCAAACTATAATACTAACTATAATTAACTATAATAAAACTATAATACTAACTATAATTAACTATAATCAAACTATAATACTAACTATAATTAACTATAATAAAACTATAATACTAACTATAATTAACTATAATAAAACTATAATACTAACTATAATTAACTATAATCAAACTATAATACTAACTATAATTAACTATAATCAAACTATAATACTAACTATAATTAACTATAATAAAACTATAATACTAACTATAATTAACTATAATAAAACTATAATACTAACTATAATTAACTATAATCAAACTATAATACTAACTATAATTAACTATAATCAAACTATAATACTAACTATAATTAACTATAATAAAACTATAATACTAACTATAATTAACTATAATAAAACTATAATACTAACTATAATTAACTATAATCAAACTATAATACTAACTATAATTAACTATAATCAAACTATAATACTAACTATAATTAACTATAATAAAACTATAATACTAACTATAATTAACTATAATCAAACTATAATACAAACTATAATTAACTATAATAAAACTATAATACTAACTATAATTAACTATAATCAAACTATAATACTAACTATAATTAACTATAATAAAACTATAATACTAACTATAATTAACTATAATAAAACTATAATACTAACTATAATTAACTATAATCAAACTATAATACTAACTATAATTAACTATAATCAAACTATAATACTAACTATAGTTAACTATAATAAAAACTATAATACTAACTATAATTAACTATAATAAAACTATAATACTAACTATAATTAACTATAATAAAACTATAATACTAACTATAATTAACTACAATCAAACAATAATACTAACTATAATTAACTATAATAAAACTATAATACTAACTATAATTAACTATAATAAAACTATAATACTAGACTCAGGGTCACAGAATGTCATCTCACTACGCGAACAAGTGAATAAATGAAATACTCAGTGGTTTGTGTATCTGTCGTCTGGTTGTGTCTTTACAGGAAAGGTTGGCGACTGGAAAAATCACTTCACTGTGGCTCAGAGTGAAACGTTTGACAAAGTGTTCCGAGAAGAAATGAAGGACTTCCCACTTTCATTCGTCTGGGACAATGAAGAACGTTAGATGGACGACCAGATCCTTACAGATACTGTAGTTTTAAATTCATGCTGTCACAGACTGGAGCGATATATTCCACCGATTCTTTTCCTACTGGCCTGCGAGACACTGACGTGTGTCCATCACTAGTGGATCTGATCTCAACCTTCTTAGCAACATCAGCTGGAGACACTTTTTCAGTTACATCGATGGTCCTGATGCCTCTGAAAGAAAAACAATTAAACTGTGTTCTACTTTTTTTTGGACAGTGGTTGAACCTCTTTTTTCGAGGTGTGTGTGTGTGTGGTGGGTGTGTGTGTGTGTGGTGTGTGTGTGGTGTGTGTGTTGTGGGTGTGTTGTGGTGTGTGTGGTGGGTGTGTGTGTGGTGGGTGTGTGGTGTGTGTGTGGTGTGTGTGTGGTGGGTGTGTGGTGGGATCAAAGTCAGTCTTATGCACATAAAAAATGATGAACAGCAACACATTTAAAACTTTAATTCATATGTGAGAAAGCAGAACATTATATGTTTGTTAATATTCTGGGAGAGTTCAGCACTGATGCGAGTAGAAAGTCATTCATTTTTTTTACAATCAATGTTCATTAATTAAACATTTCTGCTTCTATGTAGAAGTTCCATTAGAACAACCTTTGATGTGTCATCGATATAAACTCAACTTGCAGATGTTTTTATTGACTTTCTTATTAAAGCTGGACCAGAATACACTTCTGTCAGGGACTGTTCTTTGATTCATCGAAGGTTGTCGCTGCAGATTCTGATTTTCCTTGATTTTCTGGAACTCAGTTGTGTTACCAGTTTTATCTTGACCTTGAAAGTATATTTCATGTCTAAACAAGAAGGATCTGTCTCGCCTGCAGTTGATACAAAACTCTGCAGCGAGAATTCTGACCCGCTCTAGTAGAAGAACTCACATTTCTCCGATCCTTAAAACTCTTCACTGGCTTCCAGTTTCTTCCAGGATCAACTTTAAAATTCTGGTTCTTACTTTCAGATCTATTCATGGTCAGACCTTCCATCAGTGATCTGATCCAGACTTACACCCCAGCTCGGGCTCTGAGGTCTGTGAATCAGAATCTACTGATGGTTCCTGAACACGGTTCTGGACCAGAGGAGAGAAATCCTTCCAGACTGTTGCTCCTAAGCTTTGGAACGATCTTCCTCTCTCTCTGTGTTTGATGATCTACTGACTCCTTCAAGAAACATCTTAAGACGTTTTTATTTGTTCAGGCTTTTCCTTGATTTTCTGGAACTCCTGTTGTGTTATCAGTTTTATCTTGTCCTTTAAAGTATATACTTTATTGAATATTGTTTTGATTGTTAAAGCGCTTTGTGACCCTGGTCTGGAAAAGCACCATATACATACTAATTACTTACTTACATCAAAGGCTTCAGTAAAAAACAAACATGATGACTTTATTTCTGTAGTATGAATAAACAATTTCCCGAAGGAGACCTCCTGAGGGATCAATAAAGTTCTACCCAAACCTAAACTACAGCAGGTCTGACTTATTTTGAAATACCATAGCATGGAGGACCACAAGGGCCACACACGACCCTTTTGAAGTTAGAGTGCAAATATAAAGGTGTTCAAATGTTCCTCAGAGCGAACTCATAACTTCATTTTGTATTGATTTGAATGATCTACGACTAGTTCAACTCTTTATATCACTTTTCAAAAATACATTTCTTGTCCCGCAAAATATAGAATCTGGATAATTAAACACAATATCTAGGTGTTGTGTCCGTAGTTCATCTGTGATTTAAATGTAATTAAAATGTATATTAATGCATTAAATTAACATTTTTTTTAGTAAAATATGTCCCAATTTCACTTCCTTATATGTCCCTATATTGTAAATTTTCCAAATGGATCAATAAAGTTCTACATCCATCCCAGTATAAATATAGCCCTTTAGAAAACATATAAACCAACTTCTGGCATAAAGTAACGGCCTTTATGTTGACTTGGCAGTAAATAGGACTCAATGAAGTGTCAGCTTCTGTAGGAGCCGTTTTCACTCTTCCTGAGGAAACAACGAAGAGTCAATCCTGAACCATCAGCCAGAAGATTAAACAACAATAACTATCATCATATGACCTTTGAACCAGGAGGATTCCTGTTGGCTCACAGGGAGACGACGTCAAGAGGGCATTGAGGAGCTCCATCAGTGATAGGATGCTCCATCCCAGGTGTGTGAGGGAGAGGTACCGCAGGTCCTTCCTCCCTGCTGCCATCAGACTCCACAACAAGAACACACCAAGATAATTATTTAACTGCACCTTGCAATTCTTGTTATTTTTGTAAATATGATTGTGTATATAATATAGTGCAGATTTATTTTCTATTCTATTTAGATTTTTTCTTTTCTTTTTAATATTTTATTTCTGGGTGTTTTATTTTTTGGTATATTGCTGCTGTTAAACCGAATTTCCCCTCGCGGGACAATAAAAGGATTCTGATTCTGAATCCTGTCGACACATCCGTCTTTCTCATGAAGAACCACAACCCAACCATCCACAATACAACTTTTATTGTACTTCCTCTGACAAGTATTTTGACTGTAGTGAGGATCACAACATGTTTTAACGCCAACATCCCTTTTAAAAAAACATTTAAAGGTAGTTAGGTGCTGCCATCTTGTGGACATTTGCTGCACCTGCGTCGTCAAGACTTGAAATCAGCATCATCCGTTTACCTTAAAGAAAACCAACTTGTTCGCTTAATCATTTTTTCATAACGAGGCGGTCAGTCCTCATCGCTGCCCATCTCAAGAGGGTCATAGTCCGGGTCGTCTTCATCCAGGTCCAAGTCCTCGATGTCCTGGAACAACGACTCGTCCACTTCCACGTTGTTTCCGGCTGAATGAACACAAGGGTTTACGTTCAATAACTGAATCTAGTGGATCAACATGTTCCTGTGCAACAATCTTCAGTATCTGAGTGTAAACGTCTTCACTGCTGCAACCATGTGTGTTCACTTCTTCTACACTGTTGTGTGTTTGCATGTATCTGGTTTCAGGACAGTTACCTTCTTCCAGGAACTGGATGTCAGACGTGTCCAGGTTGTGGTCCGTCTCAAAGAGCTGCTTGCCTGTGGGACGTTAGACACGTTCATCAGTCAGTGTCGCACTAGAAGCTACTTTCTCATTTACATTGAATCAAAAGTAACTTTTCCATAGGACTTCAAACCACTTCTAGGTTTTCACAGTTGACTGAACGGAGCTTGTGAAGATAAAATATTTACCGGTGAGCTTAATTTTGCCAATTTGTTCCTCTTCCTTCTGCTTTTTCCGTCTCAACTCGTTCATATCCAGCTCGAACTCGGCTTTCCATGCCAGGAAGTTCTCAATAGTCACCACGGTGCCATGGAACGCCACCTGAAGACACATGTACGTTCCATTTACACAGCTAGCTTGTTGTTTGTCAACTTGTTTGGGTCACAAACTAAAGCTATATATACACTGCATATACAATATTAAATATATTTTTTTCATATATATCATTTTGACCCAACGGATAGATCTTCGTGGACCCAATCAGGGAGATGATCAGTGGTTTGTATGTCTTCCATTTTCTGATAATTGCTCCCAAGTTGATTTTTCCACACAAAGCTGCTTGCCTATTGTAGACTCACTCTTCACAGTCTGGTCCAGGTCTACACTTCTTTTCCTGGTGTCCTTCGACAGCTCTTTGGCCATAGTGGAGTTTGGAGTGTGACTGTTTGAGGCTGTGGACAGGTGTCTTTTATACAGATAACCACTTCAAACAGGTGCCATTAATACAGGTAAGGAGTGGAGGACAGAAGAGCTTCTTAAAGAAGAAGTGACAGGTCTGTGAGAGCCAGAGATCTTCCTTGTTTGAAGTGACCAAATACTTATTTTCCACCATAATTTACAAATAAATTCTTTAAAAATCCTACAATGTGAATTCCTTTTTTTTCACATTCTGTCTCTCACAGTTGAAGTGAACCTATGATGAAAATTAAAGACCTCTGTCATCATTTTAGGTGGGAGAACTTGCACAATCGGTGGCTGACTAAATACTTTTTTGCCCCACTGTACATACATACATACATAAGTACATACATCTACAGATTGCATTACCTTCTCCGCTTCCTCTGCCTCCTTCTCTCTCTGCAGTTTCTCTTTCTCCCGTCTGGTCTTCATCATGTCCACGATTTCATTAAGTTTCTCCTGAACAGCCGTGACAAGTGTGAAGATCATCACCATGCCCAGGTTCTCCTCAGCCTGCAGGAAGACAGCGCTTAAAGATATGACCAACGGTATTTCTTTTTGGGGGGGGGACCGCGAAAGGTGGCCAGAAGTGCTGGGCTGATGAAGCTTCATGAAGCAGTGTCGTGTTGTTGAGAGTAGGTGGTGCCCTCAGTTTAAAAATGATGTCATGTTTCATTAGAACAGATGTTCAAAACAAAGGAAAACAGTGCAGACACCGCCATCTACTGGACTCTGAAATTAACTGAAAGACACTGCTTCATGAAGCTTTATCAGACCATCTCTAGTGGTTAGCATGTCACACATATGAAGGATCTTCTGCTCTCAAATAAAAAGTCAAAATTGAAGCCAAGACCATTTACTAGCATTGTTGGTAAGTAATAGTTATTTGTAAAGCGCATTTCTAGATTTACACTAATTGAAAGTTTTACTGGCTTTATAGAAAGCTCCGATAGGATATGTCAATCTTTGAATTTCCAAAAACCAAAAATAAAACATCATATATAATTATATGATCAAATAATAAAATAACATTTTAAATCAATTTAGCATGGAATGATTTGAAGTTGGATCTTTTTGGCGAAGGACCGGTTAACGACAAAAACAATATATATATCTATATATATATAGATATATATATACAGTACTTTTTGTTTGGCCCGTGACCCATATGGTGGATGGATTCCACTCCCTTGTCTGGACTATTGCAACAGTTTGTTTTCATGTCTTAACAAGAAGGATGTGTCTCGGCTGCAGTTGATTCAGAACTCTGCAGCCAGAATTCTGACCCGCTCTAGTAGAAGACTCACATTTCTCCGATCCTTAAAACTCTTCACTGGCTTCCAGTTTCTTTCAGGATCAACTTTAAAATTCTGGTTCTTACTTTCAGATCTATTCATGGTCAGACCTTCCATCAGTGATCTGATCCAGACTTACACCCCAGCTCGGGCTCTGAGGTCTGTGGATCAGAATCTACTGATGGTTCCTGAACACGGTTCAGGACCAGAGGAGAGAAATCCTTCCAGACTGTTGCTCCTAAGCTTTGGAACGATCTTCCTCTCTCTCTGTGTTTGATGATCTACTGACTCCTTCAAGAAACATCTTAAGACATTTTTATTTGAGTTCTTGATTTTCTGGAATTTTGTGTTATCAGTTTTATCTTGACCTTTAAAGTATATACTTTATTGAATATTGTTTTGATTGTTTAAGCGCTTTGTGACCCTGGTCTGGAAAAGCGCTGTATAAATAAAAATGACTTACTTACTTACTCCCTATTTCAATGGAGTTTGAAATACACGTGCTCTACATTGTGATTATTTATTGAAATATAAACTATAAATTAGAAAATAAATAAATAATAATAAACATTAATAGAATTTGTCTTTTTTCTATAAAAAATAAAATCAATACAGTTCTGTTGAATATCGATACCGTGACGTGAAAAAAACATTGACATGTTTAAGTTTATCTATTTAAATTCTCCAAGACCTTAAACATCAGAGCAGTGTTTCTAAGAAACCACTAACTGTCCAGATCTTCTCACCTGCTGCTGGAGTAAAGAAAGAACGTCTTCCACGTCACCATCTTCTAGGTTCTCCTGGGAGTGGATTTCCCACAGTGGAGGCACATCTGGATATCTCTCTACGTACGTGAACTTCAGAGTCGTTTCCACCGCTGAAGCAAACCAAGCATAGTTATGAGACAGACTTATTTAAATAAACAAATGATTGAAAAATCATTCATAATTGTTTAAGATGCAACATTTAAGTATAAACTTACTTTCACCATCATTTTCTGCGTCTGACGTCACTGTGATAGTAAAACTAATGGGTTGATCTGAAAGCACTGCAAACAGAATTGTGTTTATCAATATCACAAGTTAAGTACACACTTAAAACAAGTTAAGTACACACTTAAACAAGTTAAGTACACACTTAAACAAGTTAAGATAACTGACTTAAAATAAACTGATCGGTTACTGTATTGTACATTGTTTTTGTGGTTTCGTGCTCACATGACGCACAAATCAATTCATGTAGGGTATGACAAAAATAGTTCACACAATAGATGGACTGAAAGAAGATTTAAAGAAGACTGTAGTAACAATTTAGTGAAGTAAGATAACAAATGTCACTCAACGTGTGAGCAGCAACATGCTAACAGTTAGCTCAACACTTGCACACCTGTAAAAGAGTCTGGATATATGGACTCTATCGCCTCCAGTTCGTTTCTTTGCTCCTCCGCGTAGTCCGTCATGTTTGTGTTGTTGAAGGTTATCTCACAGTTAAGAAGAACATAGCAGCTTAATTCAAATTAAACACACAACTTCCACGGCGTGTGCTACTGACGATCGACTATCTCTGGTCTCGATTTCTTATGTCTTAGTTTTGCTATTATGTTTTTCTAATGTCAAACACGTTGTTACGAACACAAAGATTTATTATTAAAATATTCTAAATAATAATTTTATTGATTAATATTTGTTGATCAATGTTTGACAGTGTCGTAAACGATCAAACTCTGGGGTTGACTACTCTTGTCTGACCCCGTGTTTTTCTTCGCTTTAAAATTCAAGCATGAATGGCTACAGCGCCTCCTAGTGGCTTCAATGTTTAAAACGTTGAAAACTTGCTTTATTTAACATTAAATCTCCTTTTCTGCTCAAGAGTTGGCTTTTTACAGCAGGAACCTGCGCAGGCATGGGTAGAAAATATATGTCGTATGAATACTTTGAGTACTGATAGTTCTTCAAATTATGTGTCGTTAGGTGTATTAGTCCTTGGTATATTAAAAAAAAACATTTTAACTATAATATAATTTTCTTAGTTTCATGAACCAGATTCAGCAGAAACGAAAGCCCAGATCTTATGCGATGTTTGCAACTAAGTTAAACTCCAGTGGCGGCTGGCCCATAGGGGGCGCTGGGGCGCCGCACTCCCACTGATTTGGCTGTTAATTTTTTACTTTATTTATGGTTTTATTTATTTTAGTTTTAAATTATGTAAGTTAGTAAGTACGTTTTATTTATATAGCGCTTTTCCAGACCAGGGTCACAAAGCGCTTAAACAATCAAAACAATATTCAATAAAGTACATACTTTAAAGGTCAAGATAAAACTGATAACACAACAGGAGTTCCAGAAAATCAAGGAAAAGCCTGAATAAATAAAAACGTCTTAAGATGTTTCTTGAAGGAGTCAGTAGATCCATCAAGCGCAAAGAGAGAGATTAACATATTTGAATCATCAACTTTGATCATTTTGTATATTTCTAGAACTCTTTACATTGATAAACTATATTTCCTTGATTCTTGTTCTGATTATAATCTTGTTGGTCTGTGTTGTCATTTGTTATATCCGGTCTCTGGCGTGGGTCTGAAGGCTCTTCTTGAATAACCTTTGACGTCCAAATCCACGCTGGCGCGCCCAGTTCTTAATGGGACTTTGGGGAGAACGAACATCATGAATTTAAGAATTAATAGTAAACATTTATGTTGGTTAGCTCAATAAATTGGTGAAAATTAGCAACATGGGCCTGGGAAGTTCACTGGGTCCCTGGATCTTGGACTACCAGAGTGACAGGGATCAGTAAAGTAGTCCACACACCACCACTCCCACCCTGACCACTGGAACCCCACCGTGTTCTTCCCGCTCTCCTCTCTCAACACTGAAGAGAATGAAAATCAGTTTCTACCACCAGGCTGTTAAACACATCAGCCCATGGGCCCAACAATAAAAATGCCCCCCCACCTCATGAACCTTAGTTAGGTCAAAGGTTAAAGTGGTCATGTCAGGAACATTTTCTTTTAGAGGGGGAATGTTACTGGAAGTGTGAGCATTAAAGACAGGTGGGTTTGAAACGAGCACGACTGCTGTGAGAAGGTAAGCATTCTGTTGTCACCAAAGTTGTTGAGAGAAAGATAATAGACGTCGGACTCCTAGTATGTATAAAAAAAAGTCACTGGTTGCAACGCTGGAAGTACAGGCTGCTTAATTAGAGTCATGGGTCTTCATTTTTATTTCATTCACATATTTAGACATTCAAAGTATAAAACAATGTGGAAAGAATAAAGGATTATCTTAATTACTCCCATAAATAAATAACAAGCTCAAGCTTCATCCTTCCCTGGATTCTGAGGTTTACACATCTTTTATTAAATGCTTTGTGCGTTTTCATGGCAAAAATCAAATAGACTTTGATTCATGTACAGTATTTAGCACCTTCAGGGAAGCAGCCACAACATGTATAAAATAAAATAATCACGTTCAATTAAAATGACAGTGAAGCACAAAATAATACAACACAACCAAACACTAGTTCACAACAAAAAAAAATATATATATATATTTACAATGAAAAAAAGACATCCAATGGTCATGAACGGGTAACGTCAAATAAAAGCTAGTATATACAAGAGAAGGGATTCAGGAGGAGGCAGAGGTAATGTGTTGTAAACACTTGATTTGCTTATGAAATAAAATGTTCCTTTGGTACAACTAGTAGGAAACACAACCATAAGGCTAGTATGAGATAAGCCTCTCGTTTTCTGACAGAGATGTTTTTAAAAACACTTACAAAGATCAAGGGACTTTGTAAAAATGTGTTTGTTTAGGGCACATATTAAACACATTTCTATTCATATTTTATCATATTATATTAAATACCATTCTTCTCTTCCCTCCAATTTTAAAACGAGTAAAATGACACACTTCAAGCAAGAAGAGTGGATTAAATGTAAGCAGACAACAGTGGTTGAACCATAAAGCACTAGTAGGTTTAATTATCATTTCCACAGATGATAGTTTGATTGAACTGTTGTTTGTTTTGAATACATAAATTGATGAAATCCTCTAATGAATGAACATAATCAATATCTGTCCTCACATTATTGTGCTCAGAAGAGTGACAAGAATATAGTATATTATATATAGGGCATTATATATATTATATGATATTATATTATTATATATTGTACATTATTGTGCTCAGAAGAGTGACAAGAATATAGTATATTATATATAGGGCATTATATATATTATATTATATTATATTATATTATTATATATTGTACATTATTGTGCTCAGAACAGTGACAAGAATATAGTATATTATACATATTATATTACATTATATTATTATATATTGTACATTATTGTGCTCAGAACAGTGACTAGATAACTCAACATATTTTGCCGTCCTAGCTCATCTCAATCCCATGCTCCAGTTCCATGACCGGCCTCTTCTCTGGGGTGTAGTCTCTGTCCACCTTCTCCACGTAGCGCTGCAGGGTACTGTAGTACTGCTCGCTCCTCGAGAAGCTGTAGAGTTCCGAGATCTCTTCCCAGGCCCTGTGGTTGGGAAAAGGGAACGGTGCCGGATCTTTGTTGTCAAAGAAACTCTGCATGTTTCTCTCCGCAAGTTTAGAGGCATATTCTCCGGCAAAAGACTCAAATTGATCCTTTTCCTTCTCCATGTAGCGCTTCCAGAAGGTGAGCTGGAGGAAGCTGACCTTGGAGCGACAGTTGGTGATACAGGACGTGACGAGACCCACCACAGCTGCGATGATGATGATGCTCCAGCCCAGAATCTGAAGGACAAATATCAGCCGTCTGAACCAAAGTTATAAAACAACATAAATACTTGACGTCGATTTTATAAAGCAAAGATCTTAGATTACGATTACAATGTTTGAATGTATAGCAGTGGTCCCCAGTAACTCGGCCGCACAATAAGATCAATATTTGATATCATCTCCATTGATTTGATTAAGTCTAAGAAACATGATTTACTTTTAATAAAAATGTCATGACACTATTTGGTCACGTGATATGTATCACTGTTCTCATCAGCCATAGATCCAGGATCTCCCTCTCATTCAACCTTATGGTGGTGACTTGATTTCCTACACTTGATTTCCTTTTTTTATGCTGGTTGTGTTACGCTTAGATTTACTGTATTTAACTGTTCAGCTTTAGGTTCCATACATTGTGAACACGATTAGGATTTCTTTTAATTATGTAGCTATGACAATAACCACATGCTGTGTCTCAAATCGCATACTTGCGTACTCAAAGTTAGTATTTTTAGTGCGTAAGTGCATCTCGATTCTTAGTATGCCAATTTAGTGCACCATGCACACTAAATTGACACTAAAACGCCCACAAAACTGAGTATGGTTCAATGGACACTATCTACACTAAACGGCTCCATCTTAGTGACGTTGTAAACAGAAGTTACATCATATATATATATATATATTCATATACTTACAGGTGTATTTTCAGCAGCAGTAGGAGGATAAACACGTCTTTGCTGCTGATACCAGCTTAAATATCTCGCGAATATTTAGATTCTCATATTTTTTCTTTATTTCTTTTTCCATCCTTGCAAAACGTGCTGCCAGCAGGTGGCGATAGCGTTCAAACAGCTGGTTGAAACCATCGTTAAATAGTAGTAGAAGAACAAGCTGTCGCGTCATTTCCTGTTAGTGTGTAGCAGCAGAGTTTGATTTGAAACATACTATCTGTGGAGAATTTGTGTACTAGTTAGTATGTACACTATCCTGATGATACTAACTTCTAGTATACTAAGAGTAGTATGTGATTTGAGACACAGCAACAGTCACTAGCAGGGGTTTTTCATTGAGACTCGGCTCAGGTATTCTGAGCCCTGCAAAGCAACGTGTAATTTGACCTCTTAACTTCTAGCCTTAAGGCTTCCAGAGTCATAAAGGTTTGTCATTGCTTCTCTGTGAAGTCCTTCTCTGTGAAGACCTTCTCTGTGAAGTCCTTCTCTGTGAAGTCCTTCTCTGTGAAGTCCTTCCCTCTGAAGTCTCTTACCTGAGACTGAGCTCGCAGCATCAACAGCAGCTCCATACGTTCATCCCCAGACAGTTTGGACCTGTCGCAGGGCACCCTGGCCAGCTCCTCCCGACACTTGACGGTCTTGTTGTGGCAGAGCAGGTTCACCAAAACGTTGTCGTCCAGACCACTCACTGCACACTCGTAAAAGGTCCCGTTGAGGAGGGCCACACAAAGCCACATCAACGGGGCCACGCAGGCTCCGGAGAAGATGTTTGTGAGAACTCTGACGCAGCCACAGCAGTTCCCACGAGGACACAGCTTGAAGGGGTTGTTGCAGCAGCCGGTCAGAAGTCTCCACAGCCTGGTGCTGAAGAACAGACCCAGGACCAGCAGAACCACCGCAGGACCCAGAAGGAAGGTGATCCCATAGCCAAAGTTCTGACCCCGGTTGCACGGGCACTGGAAGGAGACCATGGAGAAGATTCTCTCTCCACCAATGGTGAGTAGAGCCATGAAGCTGTATCCAATGGTGGCCTTTTGGTTCATGAAGAAGCGCAGGACGGTCTGAAAGTTGTCCATGATCTCAGCCGGCATGTCACGCACACACTGCAGGAGTCAATCAGTGTGAGAAGAACAGAAGGAAGAAAAGAAAGAATGAAGCAGAAAGAAAAGGCAGTTGATTTCCTGCTTTTTTTTCTTTGCTGACAGACAACTTATGAGCCGCACCCTTCAGCCTCTTCACTCCCCTCCAGACTCCTCCTTCCAACCCGTGGTTCTATAATTATGGCATCTATTGTGCAAGGAAACCCCCTGTTTTTTTGCTACAGCAGAGAGACATCTGTCTTGAAACACTCCCCTTAATAACTGTCTTCAAAAAATACATTTATAAGCAAATCCTGAAGATCCAGATTCCACTGCTTGACATGTTGCTCTTCAGATGGCCTTAGTATAGAGAAAATGTATAAACAACCACACAATATCACATCAACACAAGTGTAAGCCCTGTCTTGATTCATACCATCTGATCGTAAACATAACAGTGATAAACATATTATTAAAAACAGATAAAGCTTACTAATTGGTTCATTGAGTTTACATTTAGAAGAAAATAGTAATAAAAAGAGCGTACCATTGTCCGTGGAGCAGAGAGCAGGCGGCAGCAGCTGAGTACGAAGAGCAAATGAAGGATGAAGGATTCTCTTCGCGGTTTCCTTTTCCATAAAAGCCTGAGAGCTGAGTGATGCTGTTAATGTACATGTGGATTAACAGCAGCGAAGTACAATCATCACCAGATACATTGCAGTGAGTTGCACAGATGCAGTTTGTTATCACTTAAATGAATGCAGTCGTGCTTTGAAAGAGTAGCAAAGATACTGTTAAAAAAAAAGAATACTGTATATTGATATATAATGAAATACGATTTATGAATAAAAATAAAACTAACGTTATATACTTTAAAGATCAAGATAATACTGAGAACAACACAGGAGTTCCAGAAAATCAAGGAAAAGCCTGAACAAATAGAAACATAAATATAATATAAAATGAAAATGAAATATAAATGATTTCTACACTCAGAATTGATTCTGAAAACATTTTCACAAATATTTCTCATATTTGTGGCACTGGGAACTACAGTTAACATGTTGCTCCACTTAAATATTAAAGCAGTAGTAATGTTTTATACATGTTTATGAGTAAAAACGTAAGCTTGAAAATAATGTTTCTGGCTCCCCCTAGTGCCGGATCAGTGTAAGAGAAATGTAATAGCTAGTATGTCGCAATATGTACGTTTACAAAAAAAAACTTGTTGTGTCATATTCACATTTCATACTTCTGAAAAAGTCTCAGTATATGAAAAGACGGTCTCTGACCCAATGCTTTAAAGCAGTTTTGTGGTCACATGACACTTAAAATATATATATAGTTGTACACTTTTCTTTTTTTTTCTTTCACTTTTTCCATATTTTAAAAGTTAATTTAGAAAATTTTAATAAATTGCCTTTGTTGACATAATACCAGATCCTTTCATTAGGTTGAAATTTTTCAACACTTTTCATTTGCATTCATATTAATTATTCATCATTTATTTTTCAATTACTAATGAATGGGATTATTTGATGCATATAAATGTTGTTGTTTTTTATCATTGTGACTTTCTTTTTACTATGTAAGCAGTATTATTTAAACATACATATACCTTTATGATCAGAATTATTTATAGTCATAATATTGTATTAATACTATGAATGTATTAATAACACAAACAGTTTTTCGCATAGTTAATCTTTATTACTTTTGTCATCGAAACATTTTATGCAATATAGCAAATTTTAATAACTTGAATGGGTTATGTTGGATCATGTTTAGTGCTTGAAATTCCTGTTTGACTTCTCCAATAATCTTCAATGTTTCAGTGAAACTCATCCTTCAAATTGTGGTTTTCCACATGCTTGTAAAGTTCCTTTTGAAATCTCCCAATCTTTGCCTGAGGAAAACTCCAGGAACTGCACGACCGGATCTTGTAGTACAAGCTTTTCACGTTTCTTTCAGCAAGCTGCTTGATATGCTGACTGATCTACTGAGGCTGTCCTGTAATATGTATAAAATAAAGAAGGTTGAATTGTCACGTCTGAATGATTTCATTTGGATTAATTGGTCAGTTCCACTACATGCCAGATGCAACATAAATGAAATTGATTCAAGCAACAGTGTCCCAATAATATACTGGTAACTACAGTTGACATACATAAAAATTAAAGAAATAAATGAAATTATACTAGATGATTCAGTTGCTTTAGAAAAAGGATTTATTATATCTTAGCCGATTTCTTTCAAGCTTTTACAAAAACAAGCAGTGGAACAAAAACACAAAAGTACACACTCACAACTAAAATAAAATAAAAAAGGGGGCCTTAATTAATGCATAACCAAAAAATGTGATTGGCGTCAAAACTGTCTTCTACAATGTTTTTTTGGAATTGTTGGATTTTAGTGTTTTAAGGTCTTATGAAGAATCACATGATGTTTTTTAATTCAATTTTTTTCCCCTCCTTTGGAGTATGAACTTTTGGGGCGGTACAAATGACTTATGTAGCCTAAAAGGTTTCAACAGTGTATAATCATTCTTCCACAAAGTAAATAGAAAATAGTTTTACCAGATATAATCACAGTGAAAGAGAAAAAGGGTCCAATATTCAGATTGAAAGTGTCCAAATATGCTTTCAAAACATAAAGTCAAAGACGTGACCACAGGAGGGAAAAAATGGAAAACATTTCGGCTTCCACTAAATAATTAAAACATAACACAATGTTATAAATAAGTGTCAGTCAGTCAGTAATATATGGTGATATATATATATATTATATATATATACAGTGTTTTATATTTATTATATATTAATATATATATAATATATATATATTATATATAATATATATGATGATGAATTATATATATAGGATAATAAGGGATTCTAAAAAAATAAATAAAAATAAAAAATATGTACTTTCTGAGGAGGCTTCGATCATTTAACATCTGTAGGAAACTCCTCTGCATGTTCTACCAGTCTGTTAGCCAGTGTTTTATGCTGTGGTGTGTTGGGGTTGCACAGGTTGATCAGAAGGGCTGGCTCTGTGGTTGGCATGAAGCTGGACTCACTGGTGACAGTTGCTGAGAGGAGATCTCTGGACAAACTACTGTCCATCATGGATGATGACAGTCATCCTCTCAACACTGTCATCAGTGAGCAGAGAAGCAGATGGAGCACGAATGCTCCTCCCATGATGCAACACTAATGGACTCAAGGACTCATTCTTTCCTCGTGCTATTCAATTGTACAATTCTGAGTTCGGGGGCAGGAGTGGAGTGAAAGTATCATGATGTTCTATTCTATGTTAATCTTAGTATACTTTGTTTTTGTTATTTTTCTTTGATCTATGTTCTTTATCTTTAGACTAAGATTGTATCATCTTGTTATTTCTCTTCATTTCTCTTTGTTCTTCTTCTTATTTTATTTTGATTTATTTTTTATGAAAAATTGCTGTATTTGCTGTGGATAATTGGAAAAAAACAATTTCCCGAAGGAGACCTCCTGAGGGATCAATAAAGTTTTACCTATGGTGATGAAAAAAAAGTAAAATTTTCATCCCCAGGACAATAAAGTTTATAACATATTAATACAATCAAAATACATACATACATTATACAACAACGATCAATTATCATGATCACACCGGAATATGTGAGACACATTTCCAAAAAAATGAATGTACACTTAACGACGCATTATAAACAGTAATGTTCTGTTTCTACTGCATTGCGCCTCCATATCAGTAGATGGCGCTGTGCTGCAGCGGGACACTGCATACGGCAACTGTCATCCAACCGTCATCCAACCGTCGTGAAGCATTTGTTTAGAACAAACCCGTTCATGCTCTGGCAACTTTAATCAACGTGTAACACTATTATTCCCGAGTTTGGAAAAATAAAATTGACTTGTATCCGGTTGGCGAAGCAGAAGCCGCACGTATAGCGTTCGTTCCCCCGAGAAAGGCTGTGCTTGTCCTTGAACGAGTCTCAGAAATGGCAGAACATACAGGTGAAGATGTTGCTATGCTAGCTTGATAGCCGATGCTAACCAGAGTGAGGTCTGCTTTCAAAACAAACACGTCTTAAGAGTTCATCCTTTATTTCATCATCCCATCGTCATGATCAAGACATTTTACATGATGATGGACTGCAGAACATTCCCGGATTGTCTTGGCACTGCTAGGTTTCGACCCTTCGTGTAGTTTAGCAGAGACGTTAGCTCAGTAAACCTATAGATGTTAAACTAAAGTTATTCGTGTCCCTGCTTGACACAACTGAGCTCCACTGAGCTTATTTAATGGTGCTGGTCGTTTTATTTATTGGTTTTACACGCCAAAGGTAAACATTTCGTCTTAACCGCTTGATTCGTGTAAAATGAGGTAATAATCACGTAAGAACTGTAATGTCTGATTCCGAGCTTTGAAAAAGTACTGATATATTAATACAAGTCGCACTGTTTCTTAGAGCAAAACGATGCCAAGTACGACAGTTCTCCACCACCAGCAGGGATCACAGACCAGGAGAAGGAGATGGCCGCCTGTGCTTATGAAGCTTATAAGGTAAACGTTTCTTCATACTACATGAAAACTGTATTTATTATTTTTGTGTTTCCTTATCTTGCTTACACGTAAAGTAGAACATCGTCTTAAAATTCTTGATATTAAGATTAATGTCGTATAATCTTTATCGACATATCGATTTTTGTTGCAGATAATTGATGGAATAACCAAAGTTAAGCAGCACCCTAAACATTGTTGTAGAGACTTGTGTGTTAGGTTAGTAAGTAAGTAATTCATTTTTATTTGTATAGTGGTTTTCCAGACAAGGGTCACAAAGCGCTTAAACAATCAAAACAATATTCAATAAAGAATATACTTTAAAGATCAGGATAAAACTGATAACACAACAGGAGTTCCAGAAAATCAAGGAAAAGCCTGAACAAATAAAAACGTCTTAAGATGTTTCTTGAAGGAGTCAGTAGATCATCAAAAATAGAGATCGTTCCAAAGCTTAGGATCAACAGTCTGGAAGAATTTCTCTCCTCTGGTCCTGAACCGTGTGCGTGGAACCATCAGTAGATTCTGATCCACAGACCTCAGAGCCCGAGCTGGGGTGTAAGTCTGGATCAGATCAGGTTAGGTATAACTTTATTGATCCCTCAGGAGGTCTCCTTCGGGATATTGTTTTTTTTCCAATTGGACAAAGCAATACAGCAATTTTTCATAAAAAATAAATGAAAATAAAATAAGAACAAGAACAAAGAGAAATAAAGAGAAAGAACAAGATGATACAATCTAAGTCTAAAGATAAAGATAAAGAACATAGATCAAAGAAAAATAACAAAAACAAAGGATACAAAGACTAACATAGAACAGAACATCATGTACTTTCACTCCACTCCTGCCCCCGAACTCAGAATTGTACAATATAATAGCCCGAGGAATGAATGAGTCCTTGAGTCTATTTAGTACTTCTTATTGTTGTTACAGTCCTTATGATAGAATAGTAGTGAAAAAGCCGCTTCAAGTCGGTGGTATACTTCAGCCACCAAAAATATTTTATTAGTATTGCAGTCAAGGATCGTTTGCCAGCATTTAAAGTGTATTGTAAAACATTGCTGTGAAACACATCCAGGGGCCGACTGTTATAAAATTTCAGCCCTATATAGTCTTCGGTCTAGAGAGGCACCAAGGCTCGCCCCAAAGATGTAGCCGTAAACGCACATAATTACACAGCTGAACGGTATTCCTTTATATATAGCCGGTATCAACCCAGACGCACCTTGTCTAGGTCGTGTCCGGTCAAATCAATCACGTGTGAACTTGATTGACCTATATCAGATATCTGTACATGAAAAGTAGAAGGTTTTCGTTAAATAGTTTGAACAAGTTATCCCAGCAAAAAGATCATAAAATAACTTAAGATAAACTCAATAATAAATAAAGTAATGTAATGAATAATAATAATAAACATGCACACTAGAGAAGTAAAGTCGGGGGGAGGGAAACTAATCAAACATCATTTATTTTCATTACATGTCGTTGGCTTGTAGATTTGATTTATCGTAATCATATTAATTAGTGTTTCATTGATTTAAACTTTGTATCTGATACTTGTCATTCCTATACCATACCATTTTATTTATAAAGCACTTAAAAACGACACACATTGGTCCAACCACATTAGTGTTGGTATTGGACGTCTCACTGTACAGCACTGGTTGTTTTTAAACATGCTCTATAAATAAACCTTGACTTGACAAACAAGCTGTGATAAAATACAACATGACAGATTAAACATCAAACTTTTACATGAATATGAATGAATGAATGACAATACAAATGGTAGGAAGTAGAAATAGTTATGGTAGAAAATGATCAGCTGGCTTTTTGCTTAGTTAAAGGGTAAAAGTATATTTTAAGATTTCTTTTCAAAATGGACAATTAAAAAAACAAGTGTCCAATATTTAAAAGAGGGGTAAACTAAGAAGGCCGTCTTAACCTTCTTTGGGTCTTGGTCTAGAAGTAACTCACAGATGAGGGATGTAGTTGTGTAAAAGCTCTGCCAGATAAGGGGAGGGGGTGAGACTGTCAAGAGCTTTAAAGACAAAAGAAAATAATTAAAAATGTATTCTCAAACTGAAAGTAGACTTATCTGACTATAAGCTATAAACAATGACTGAGATATGTAAAGAAAACATTTGTCAAGTTGTTAAATCACTGTGCTACATTTACAACATTGAACTTGTCAATAGGAAGGTGTGTGTTTGCTTTGCAAATAATATAGTTGCCTGATTTAATTGAAGTTATTATTGCTTCGAAAATGGCAAATCTACTATTTTAAAATGCATAACATTGCAGCATTTCAGTTGTAAGCAAGTATTTCTTTTCCCCTGCCATTTTTATTTACGATTAAAATGGGCTGAGTGAAGTTCACAAAAGACAATCAACACCAGTCTTCACTCAGCTACTCAAACATTTTCACGTGTGTTATTTTATTAAATAGTTGAATTGACTGGAAATAAATGTTACAATTGGTTGAAATTAAATGTTAGAATTTGGTGGAAATTAAATGTTCAAGTTCAAGACCCGAGGCTGTGACATTGTCACAAACCAAATGTTGCCGATTAATTACCCCGGAGATTGAATGTAAATGCCGATTCAAAAGGCGTCCAATTGGGTCTGGACCGATTAGAGGCCGTTTCCCTGACAAGTTTTTATTGTCCGTGTACTTACGAATCTTTAACCAGTAAAAAGTTAGACTTGCTCTCAAACACAGTTTGAATGAAGCCCCTTTTTTCTGGCCAAAAAGTGATTATCTGGAAAATATTGATGTCTGTCTGTATTTTAGTTGTAAACAACTTTATATTTATATTATAATGGTTCGTATTTAGTGACCGTCTAAATGTTTACGCCTTTACCTATGTTTGTTAGCTCATGTTGCTAAAGGGTTAGACTTGGTTGGCTTGGAATTTACATATAAAAACAAATAAATGTTTTAACTTTATCATATATCTTAGTTTCATTAAATTAGCAAAGTATTTATTTGTATTTTAATCAGACAGCAATTCAAAGTATTTTATTTATAAGGAAATTACTTTGTAGGTTAAAAGAAACCATTCATCATAATTAAACCCGCATGTTGGAGTTTTTGTTTTTTAGCTCCAGATCATAAATTATATTCATTTATATCTGCTTTTATTTTTCAGGTGATGTTTATTTGTCATTGTGATTTTAATAATGTTTTTTTCAACTGGGTATGTTTGTTAGACAGAAACTTTAACAATGATTGCTATGCAAAAACCCTCTGGTAGAGGAAACGTGTGTAAAGTTGTAGATTTATTTAATAAATGTGGAATTTCAGTCTTTTGTCCTCCTGTGAACATTTTTGTGTTTTAACTGATCTGTGCTTCTTCCAGGCTGCAAGGTACGAAGAGTCCCTCAAACATCTAGCTGCACTTCGAGAGCTAACAAAGATGGACTACAAGATTGCAATGAATAGAGCTGTAGTTGAGTTTTACAAAAGTGGTCAGACCACCACTGGAATCTTGAAGCAGAAGCTGCTTGCAATGAAGAACCAGGTACTTTTATTAATGTTTAAGTCGAGTCAAATGCCATCGTCTGCTCCATACTCGTGTTGTTATTGTTGCTGCCCAGTAAACTAACCAGCCATCTAGCACAATAGGGTCATTTCTTGTGCTGTCGATGATGTGCTTCTGCTGAATTCCTGTATCATAATGGTTGGGTTTAATCTCGGTTGGATATCTCAACGCATTTGGGGTTAACGGTGTTCTCTGATTGTTATGTTAAGCCTTTAAAACCCTGTTTTTAAGATGTTCTAATTTTCTGCCTTCAAGATATTGAGGAGTTTCACAGCTCATTTTCGTCTAGTGCTTGGTTCAGTGAAAATTCCAAACGTTAAGCAAACTGATCAAGGTTACTGCATTTAAAAAAAAACTCAAAACTTTGTAGCATTTTTTCAAGCACGCTTTCCTATGACAAACCCTGTGAGTACCAACTCACACCAACTCCTGGTTAATCTGACTCTGTTTAATGTTTGACAACTAATGACAACTTCTCTGCTATGTTTAATGAAACATAATCTACTTTTCCTTAATAAGAGTCTGGGATGTTACTTATTTATTATTATTCTGCCACATGGTTGACTTGTTGTGGTGGAAAATCTTATAAAGAGGATAAGAATGCAAAGATTGTCTTCCAATGATTTAATTTACCGAAAAAAAAGAAGAAAGAAAATCCCTTTACTCACGGTCTAGTTGGTAACCATTTCTTTGACTTATGAGTTCTGTATTGTTCATCAGGTTCGCACCACTACAGAGGATGTGGACGGGCTGGACGACGTGGAGAATAGTTTGTTGTATTACAATCAAGCCGTCATCCATTATCACATGCGGCAATACTCCGAAGCCATCTCTATTGGGGAGAAGCTCTACCAGTTTCTGGAACCATTTGGTATGTCTTTGTTTCATTTCTATCCCACACATTTTGAAAACGTTTTATCCATGTCTTCAGAATTCAACAAAACGGCTAAATGTATATAATTGTTGAGAGAAAATGATGCTCACTGTTATCTGTTTTTCCACTCACTGACAAAGTTTTGCATTAGTAGCTTAGGATTTGTTTTTGGCCTGGAAACATTGTTTAATTTGTCCTAGAAGAGAAGTTCGCTCAGGCTGTGTGTTTCCTGCTGGTGGACCTATACCTGCTCACCTTCCAGCCAGAGAAGGCGCTTCACCTGCTCGCTGTGCTCGACAAGCTGGCCGTACAAGGAGGAAACAAGAACGGCAAAGGAGAGGTGAGACGCACACATGGACACTTTGACTTCATAAGAAACGTTTTTGTTGTTTCTGTCTACGTCCGACTTGTTCTTAAATACTGCTGTCTGACTGCTTCCCTTTTATTATACATCAGGATGTTTAAAAACGGTTACATTTTCTACAAAGTAACAAGTTACTATTTAAATAAAGTCCACTCCTGTTTTGGTTGCTAACCTGCAGTATGATCACGTTATTGGGTTTCATTCTTTATAACCAATATTATAATTCCTTTTTTCTGTCCTTTACTAGTTTATTTTCCACTAATAATCGATGTTTTTCCGATTTCCTGTTGTATCTAATTGAGTATACATTTAAGAAATTTATGGAAAGAATTATGCATAATGAAAACCTAGAGAAATTGAAAGTAAAAGTTGAGCTAATCACACTGTATTAAATCTTATTAATCGTATGTATTAATCTTTGTATCCTTTCTCTTTGTTATTTTTCTTTGATCTATGTTCTTTATCTTTAGACTTAGATTGAATCAAGTTGTTCTTTCTCTTTATTTCTCTTTGTTCTTGTTATATTATTTTTATTTAGTTTTTATGAATAATTAGTAAGTAAGTAAGTGAGTAATACTTATTTATATAGCGCTTTTCCAGACCAGGGTCACAAAGCGCTTTAACAATCAAAACAATACTCAAAAAAGTATATACTTTAAAGATCAAGATAATACTGAGAACAACACAGGAGTTCCAGAAAATCAAGGAAAAGCCTGAACAAATAGAAACGTCTTAAGTAAGGTAAGGTAAGGTAAAACTTTATTGATGAGAAATAGTTTTTTTTACCAATAGCCAGCAATTTTTCATAAACAATACAAAGTAATAAATAAAAATAAAATAAGAAGAAGAACATAAAGACAAAGAACACAATTACACAATCTAAGTCTAAAGATAAAAACAAAGAACATAGGTCAAAGAAAAACAACAAATACAAAGGATACAAAGACTAACATGGAACAGAACATCCAGATACTCTCACTCCACTCCTGCCCCCGAACTCAGAATTGTACAATTTAATAGCCCGAGGGATGAATGAGTCCCTGAGTCTATTTGTTTTGCACCTGGGTAGGAGCATTCGTGCCGCATCTGCTTCTCAGCTCACTGATGACAGTGCTGAGAGGATGACTGTCATCATCCATGATGGACAGTAGTTTGTTCAATGATCTCCTCTCAGCAACTGTCACCAGTGAGTCCAGCTTCATGCCAACCACAGAGCCGGCCCTCCTGATCAACCTGTCCAACCTGTTGAAAATGTTAAAAGATAAAAAGATGTTTCTTAAAGGAGTTAGAGCGGGTTAGAATTCTCGCTGCAGAGTTTTGAATCAACTGCAGGCGAGACAGATCCTTCTTGTTAAGACATGAAAATAAACCGTTACAATAGTCCAGACGAGAAGAAACAAACGCATGGATTACAAGCTCCAGATCATGTTCCGACAACATTTTCCTAAGTTTGGAGATTTTTCTCAGTTGAAGTTTCTGGTCAGTTTTCTTCAGTGTTGAACAAGAGACATGTCTTTATCAAATACAACACCTAGGTTTTTCAGGCTCAGTTTGACAGACTGACCTAAGTCACCCAAGTACTGACTCAACCCTGGAACCTTATCACCAGGAGCAATCACCAGAGTTTCAGTTTTGTCCACATTTAGCTGTAGAGTGTTTTCACTCAGCCATTGTTTGATTTCTTGCAAACAATTGACTAAGCTGTTCAGCCTTTGGGGCTCAGTTGGATCAAAAGAGCAGTAGAGCTGGATGTCATCAGCAAAAATGTGGTAAGAAACATCTGGAAATCTCTGAATGATTTTACCGAGGGGAATAAAGTACAGCAAAAACAATAAAGGACCCAGAACAGAACCTTGAGGGACTCCACACAACAGATCTGCCAATTCAGACCTCATTTGATTGGCAGATACACTAAAACTGCACCCAGAAAGATAAGATGAGAACCATTCTAACACAGACCCAGACAGTCCCACTTCATCCCTCAGTCTTCTCAGCAGGATCTGGTGATCAACTGTGTCAAAGGCTGAGGACAGATCCAAGAGAACCAGAACAGTGAATTTACCAGAGTCAGCCGACATCATGATGTCACTGGACACTTTCAATAAAGCTGTTGCTGTGTCTAATTGGAAAAAAAAAACAATTTCCCGAAGGGGACCTCCTGAGGGATCAATAAAGTTCTACCTACCTACCTACCTTAAATGTTTTCACATCAAAATTAAATATTTGGTACTTCATGAATACTTTCTCCAAGGATCAAAATTCACCTTTTCTGTTCAACTCCAGCTCAACAATTCAAGCAAAGATGGAGGGAACCAGAAAGCAGAGTTCATGGCCTTGATCGAGGCGGCCAAGTCCAAAATGCACCAGGTGAGTTGAAGCAGCTAATGTTGTCGTTAAAGTGCGTGTTTGAGAATCTCAATGTGACTTCTCTGCCTTTAAGTACAAAGTCCGAGCATACATCCAGATGAAGTCATCCAAAGCCTGTAAAAGAGAGATCAAGTCTGTGATGAACACTGCAGGAAATGTAAGTAGTTTAATTTTGGCTTTTATAAACTCCTACATATTCATTATAGTTGAATGTAATGCCAACTAATTAATGTACAAATGAAACTTGGTTATGATTGAATATTTGATTCCAGACATTCCTCTGAAGTCTATTTAATGATCTGGTTGCATTTGCTGTCAAAAGAAAAGCTGCAGAGATATTGAACAGTGTGTTTCCTTCAGTCTGCCCCCTCACTATTCCTCAAGAGCAACTTTGAATACCTCAGAGGAAACTACCGTAAGGCTATAAAACTGCTCAACAGCTCCAACATAGCGGAGCACCCTGGTCCCATAAAGACAGGTGAGGGACTGCCTCATTATCACCGATCATCAGTGCTTCTTACTCAAAGGTGCGTGTCTGTGTCGTGACAGGAGAATGTGTGCGATGCATGTTCTGGAACAATCTGGGCTGCATCCACTTTGCGATGGGAAAACACAACCTGGGGATTTTCTATTTCAAGAAGGCGCTGCAGGAGAACGATCACACCTGTGCACAGCTGGGCGACGGCAGCAATGGTCAATGTGAGTGACATACTCCAGGTCAACTTCTTAGACGTGTACTTGTCAGTAGATTGTTTCTCGTGCCTGAGTGAGTGTGTTAAGGCAATCATTTATGAAGGATCAATAAAGTTTATCTACCCTATTTTTTAAAATAAACCAACAGAAAATGCTGCTATTTAGCTACAGCTTATCAAGAAACCCACGTATCCAGCTCATTTTATTTCGCTTATATCAATTCTTTTTTTTTTTTACATTGAGTTATTAATTGATAATTAATTAGATGAGTTAATTCACAAAGTGTTTTAAGTGCTCTTGCTCCTAAGCTTTGGAAAGATCTTCCTCTCTCTTTGCGCTTGATGGATCTACTGACTCCTTCAAGAAACATCTTAAGACATTTTTATTTGTTCAGGCTTTTCCTTCATTTTAAGGAACTCCTGTTGTGTAATCAGTTTTATCTTGATCTTTAAAGTATATATTTTATTGAATATTGTTTTGATTGTCTAACCGCTTTGTGACCCTGGTCTGGAAAAGCGCTCTATAAATACAAATTACTTACTTACTTTACTCTTGTGATAGTTCATCTTTGATCAACAGGATTACTTAAAATGTTGTGTTGTCACAGTTGTTTCCTCTTTCTCATGTCATCTCTGTCCTGCAGCAAAGAACTTCACGGGCATTCCCATGTGTGCACTGCTAGCTAACAAGCGCCATGAGCTGCTGTACAACTGTGGCATCCAGCTGCTGCACATTGGTCGGCCTCTGGCAGCGTTCGAGTGTCTGATGGAGGCTGTGCAGGTGTATCATTCCAATCCACGGCTGTGGCTACGGCTCGCAGAGTGCTGTATCCTGGCCAACAAAGGGGTACGAGTGCTCACAATGACATATAGTCCATTTTTTAAATGTTTTGTTGTGTAATTCAGCTGTGTTTGGTTCTTACATAGGGGTCTGAACAGGAGAACAAAGGTCTACCGTGTAAAAAAGGAATCGTTCAGTCTATCGTCGGACAAGGTTACCATCGCAAGATTGTATTGGCGTCACATTCTACTCTTAACACTGTCTACAGGTCAGTGTTTTCTCTTGATGTGCCATTTTTACTGCCAATCTAATGCAAGATTCATTGGCATCTGACAGCAATTCCAGTGAAGACATCTTAATCCTCTTTTGTCACACTTTTAGTAAAAAAGAAAAGAATCTTGTAGCCTTGTTTGTCATTGTTAAGTAAGCTTTAAAATATATATTTAGTATCTAAATAATAAGATGTGTATAATCAGAAGTAAACCTTTTAAAATTGATTAAAAAAAAGTATGTTGGCGACGATTGCATTTGTGATTAATCAAATGATTTTCCTGAATAATCACGATTAATCGCAATTCAAAATCCAATAATGAATTCAAAAGTAGTTTTCTTTTCATGCTCTTCTTTCATATGTCTTGTCTATGTCAGTAGAACATATTCAGTGTAAATTACAACTTAAAAAATATAAGTTGAAAATAATTGTAATCATTATAATCATATCATTTGACACTTTAATCGCATCTCCACACCTGTTTTCTCACATCCCCTCCATCATCAACTCCCACAACCTGTTACAGAAAATACATGATTATTTGCTTAAAAAAAATTGGGCATCTTTCTCCTTAAATGCACCAACAATCTTGCCTGTAAGCAGCTTTTGTTAATATGCGATAAAATAAATGTCTGAATTAAGAAGTCGATGCCTAAGCGTTACTAACATGTCTACCATGCCCAAGAATATATATATATATATATATATATATGAAAAATATTAAATGGAATGTATTTTCCCACACAACATCCTGATAGCCGCTGTCATTCCGCTCGCACAAATGATGCATTGTTCACCAAAAAGTCCCATGATTTGCTGGAATTGAGAAGCTAAAACAATGTCCTGAACAGCATCGTAACTACTCATGAGAAACCTGGATCATAAACACTTGTGCTTTTATTTGTGCAAAATGAAGAGCGAGAAATGTAGATCAATAATGAATAATTCATTGTGATTAATCAAAATGAATCGACGTCAACCCTGATCTTACTATGATTTTATCATCCGACGGCACTAACTGCATATTTTTGTGTGTTTGCCCAGCGAGGGCCAGTCAGCAGCGATCCCTGTGGCCAGTATGGAGTTTGCAGCCATTTGCCTAAGAAACGCACTCCTGCTCCTCCCAGAACAGCAGCAGGACGGCAAGACGGAGAACGGCTCCAAGACGTCCACCCACTCAGGCAGCACCGAGAGCTGCGTCGACAATAATGACTCCTGCAGGCAAGTGACACCTGCTCTTGGATGCGATTGTTTTACTAAGACTTATTGTCGTTTTAAGGAAAAAACTGTATATAATAAAAATATAATGAAATATTTAAAAATACATGGGCCGCATCGTTCATGAGATATTCACAACGACATTCAATACGATGGTACACAGAAACCTTTTTTCATTTATAAGTAAAAAAAAAAAACTCTGTCCAAACTTGACACACTAGATAGGTGGGTTTCTTGATAAGTCCTGGCAGACTATCTTATCAGTTTTCGTCATCTCTTTATTGAGTCGGTTCTTTACGCTTCCATCGGCAACATCTTACAATCGGTTTATTATTGTTGATTGTAGATATGTTTTTTATAGTTGTGGTACAGAACGCTGCTCGTGTATCTTATCGCTGGTGTTTGTGTGCCAGTGGGAAGAGTCCAGAAGCCGACAAGTTGTTTCCTGCACCACCGTCGTCTCCTCTTAGGAAACAGGAAGTTGAAAACCTCAGGTGAGTAACCTTCATGTTCGGTCGTCGTTAACCTTTTTTTTTTAGAAGCATCTTAAAATCTCTTAAGTGTAATACTTGTTCTGTGTCACTGGTGGGAGTCAAGAAGGTTCTTTCTCTCAATAATGTCCCTAAAATGATAATGGCGTGGGATTTTCTTTCAATATGATATCATTAGTGTGAATCACAACCATAGATGGAGGTCTTTGCTTATGCTAGATATCCACAGCAACTGCATCTCTACAGCAGAGGGGGAATGAAAACTTTGTTCAGGAAATGTGTAGAAAGAATTAAACAAGTCAGAGGTGTTTGTTTTGACAATTAAGACAGAATGACATGTTTTTATTACACCTGCCCTGGTAAATGACGTCAGTATTGTCATGACATGATAACTTGTCACATTCTTACTGCGTGTTGCTGGGTTTATATTCCCAATGTCATTGCTATATTAATATTTGGCTTCCATACCTAATGTCTTTTAGTTTAGGTTAGGTTAGGTAGAACTTTATTGATCTTCAGGAGGTCTCCTTCGGGAAATTGTTTTTTTTTCCCAATTAGCCACAGCAATACAGCAATTATTCTTAAAAAAATAAATAAGAACGAAATAAGAACAAGAATAAAGAGAAAGAACAAGATGATACAATCTAAGTCTAAAGATAAAGACAAAGATCATAGGTTTAAGAAAAATAACAAAGACAAAGGATACAAAGACTAACATAGAACAGAACATCCAGATACTTTCACTCCACTCCTGCCCCCGAACTCAGAATTGTACAATTTAATAGCCCGAGGAATGAATGAGTCCCTGAGTCTATTAGTGTTGCATCTGGGAGCATTGGTGCGCTCAGTCTGCTGAGTTTGGGACATTATATAACGCTGAACGTCTTTTGTCCCAAACTTGTGTAGATATAATTATTATAAATTAAAGAAATGCTTACATGTGCAGTTTGGAAGTTCTGACCAGTGACCAGCCATGACTGGAATAAGCACTTTAAAAGAAATGTTCATCAGTAGATTTAACAGTAGCTGTGGCCAAAAATGATTGACGGGTTGTAACTGCATGTTATAAATAACATCATTAATGGACTCTTGTTGTGCAGGTGCTCCATCCTAGCTTGCAGTGCTTATGTGGCGCTGGCTCTGGGAGACAACCTGATCGCTTTAAACCACGCCGAGAAGCTGCTGTATCAGCCCAAAGTTTCGGGGTCACTCAAGTAAGTCGCTCACGTTTATACTCTCGTGTGTGGAGGTCCTCGCTTCCACTAGAACATCATTGTCTCACCCTCGCCCCCCAAACAGGTTCCTGGGTCACCTCTACGCAGCAGAGGCTCTCATCTCTCTGGACCGGATCTCTGACGCCATAGCCCACCTGAACCCTGAGAATGTCACGGACGTGTCGATGGGTGTGCTGAACACGGAGCAAGACCAAGGTCACTAACCCACAATCTGTTCTAACATTAGGACCAGATGAACACGACCAGCATCATTGTTGCACCAGAATCAACTGTTGTTTTACAACATGTTCCAATTTTGTATTCATTTTCTCTAAACTCTGACAGTCTATATAACTACACACTTCACTTTAAAGATAAAACACTGGATGGATTTCACTGTCAATGTGGTACAGATGGAATCATGAGGGAACATTGAATTAAGGGTGATTAAGTCATTTATTACACTAACAAATCGTGTTAAATGACCATTGCTAATGTGTCAAGTTTGATAACATTCAATTTATTTACTGTTTTGACAGCGCTGTGAGCAGTATTTATGGAATTGTTGGAAATAAAGAAATGAGTGGAAAAACAAACTAATATATGGAATAAATGCACGCAGGAGTTAGGGGTGTGTAACTAGTGCAGGGGTGGCCAACCCGGTCCTCAAAGGGCCGCAGTTTTTTGCAGGTTTTTGTTCCAACCGATCGAGCATGTCCAGTTTAACCAATGAGGTTTCAGCTGAAACAAGCTGCTAAGACTCCTGATTGGTCAAAAGGTGTCCTCTTGATTGGTTGGAACAAAAACCTGCAACCACTGCGGCTCTTTGAGGACCGGGTTGGCCGACCCTGCACTAGTGGTACAATATAATATTTTGATGATGTCGTCAAAATATGGCCAAACATCCGCTTTAAAAAACCGCTGGAGTCGACAGTAACCTGTCACCCTTTTTAGTGATTTTATTGTTCCTTCAGCTGCGGAGGACAAAATGACTGCAGATGACACAAAAATGAACAAACCGACGTCAATATTTGCATAGAAATAAGAGAGTATTTGCTGACCAGGATAGAATGTAGTTCTAGGAAGCCTGGTGTGAGTAGGATGAGCTGCTCCTCTGTTCACACGTCCTTCTCTCCACAGGCTCAGAGAAGGGCGACGATCCAGTGGAGTCACGTGAGTGAGAACTTTTGAGTTTGAAGTCCATTTGGATGATGATTCACTTTGTTTTTGTTTTGTCCGTGCGAGCAGCAGGGAAGCAGACGCCGCTGTGTTACCCCAGCAGCGTGACCTGTGCCCGGGCCATGATGCTCTTCAACCTCGGCAGCGCCTACTGCCTCAGGAGCGAGTACGACAAAGCCCGCAAGTGTCTGCATCAGGTAACCAACATCTCCTTCCTGGAAAATATAATGTACACTGGTGGAGAAGAAACGGTGACGAGAGGAAGGAATGCACGAAATAAGTCGTTGTTTGATGGGTTTTAAATATTCAGATCAGGTTTAATGTCGGTATTATGTTCACTTAGTCAAAATAGAATCAAACGACCAGCGAAACAGGAGCTTTAGACTGATTTGTCAAGTATGAAGTAAGATTTCAACCTCTAGCTTTTTGACTTAAATCATGACACGTTCAGAGTTACCTCTTAGGTTTTAGATGATTCACGGTCGTATTTCTATGGTTTATTGAGATTTATTTATTAAAACCAAAGGCCCATGAAAGTCGTTCTCAAGTGAAGTGATCGATGATAAGTTAGTTTGACATGGTATCTCGATGAGGATGCAGGTAATTATTTGTAAAGTTTGAATCAAAAAACTTTGAACAGTGGTGATTAGATTTCGACCTTTTCTCAGGCGACTTCAATGGTCAACACCAAAGAGATTCCTCCAGAAGCCATCCTGCTGGGCGTGTACCTGGAGCTGCAGAACGGTGAGTAGAAGAACACCATCATGTTGGAAGATGGTCTTGGATTCAGGTGAACTGAACCGTACTGTGGTGTTGATGAGCTGATGACGCATGAAGCAGGTCAGTCGTTGGAACCCTCAGTTAAAAATGCTGTGAGGTTCCATTAGAAAGGCTGTATAATGGAGCAAAGAGCGCCATCTAGTGGGCTCTGACACTCTTGCTGTGTCTCAAATCGCATACTAGCGTACTCAAAGTTAGTATTTTTAGTGCATAAGTGCGTCTCAATTCTTAGTAAATTGCAAAATAAAGTGCTCCATGTACACTAAATTGATACTAAAACGCCCACAAAACTGAGTATTATTCGATGGACACTATCTACACTAAACAGCTCCATCTTAGTGACGTTTTAAACGGAAGTTACGTCATATATATATATATATATATTCATATACTTACAGGTGTATTTTCAGCAGCAGTAGAAGGATAAACACGTCTTCGCTGCTGATACCAGCTTAAATATCTCGCAAATATTTTTCGATTCTCATATTTTTTCTTTTTTCAAAACTTGCAAAACATGCTGCCAGCAGGTGGCGATAGCGTTCAAACAGCTGTTTGAAACCATTGTTAAATAGTAGTAGAAGAAGAAGCTGTCGCGTCATTTCCTGTTAGTGCGTAGCAGCAGAGTTTGATTTGAGACATACTATCTGTGGAGAATTAGTTACTAGTACACTATCGTGATGCATACTAACTTCTAGTATACTAAGAGAAGTATGCAACTTGACTGACTCGGGGTCTGTTCACAGGAAACACTCAACTGGCTCTGCAGATCATCAAGAGGAACCAGCTGACGCCCGCTCTAGTCCAGAGGGTCTCGCCCCCCGAGTGCCGCAAGAAAGCCGCTCCGCCCCCTCCAGCTGCCGTCATCCTTCACGCAAGTGCAGCGCAAATGAGCCCCCCCCTCCCCCGACAATATTGTTTGCCCCGTAACACAGCACCCCCTCCTGCTGTCTTTTTAATTTTTAAGTGTTTTGGCAACAAAATAAATAGTATTTACTGTAAATGAAGGGAGTGGATTTGTGCAGCAACTGTCGCTTTGAATGTCCCGACGCAAGTGATCAGCGATGACTCGGCAAAAAAAGTCAGTCTGGGCTTGTGGTGGAACTTCAGAAATCCAAATATGTGGAGCAAGAACATTTGTTTTTAAAAAAAGAAAGTAAACGCCCTTAATTGTATCATGTTTTTATTGATGTACAATAATTCCATATATTCCTATTTTTCTGAAAATAAACGTTTTATTTTTATCCCATTCGTTATCATAGTTTACACACATAGCACTCTTATCATACTTTTTCTTTTTCTACTCCTTTTGTTGTGTTTTTATCGAAGCCAGAACATGTTTCCTTCAAATACAGTCAAACATGTCTGTGATGACATTTAAACTCTAAAAGATTGTGTCGGTACTTTTTTTCCCTTCCAAACCTTCCCAGCATTCACGCTTTTCATCTGAGCCGATCACAACTTCTACATTTCTGTTCCCAGTATTTATTTGCATCGAAATGTAACCTTGCCGAGGCAAATACCCTCATATTTAAATTGAATACAAGTTAAAATATTGATATAATATAAAGCAATATTACAAAACGAATCAATAAAGACATGAGGTCAATGCTTGGAAATATTCAAATGTCAATCCCATAATAGTCTTATGTTAAAGGTGCAGTTCAGACGAGTCTTGACTGAAGCTCACGTCAGTGTTGATACAGTTTTGTAGTTTATCTATAGTCTCGATCCTATCAGGTTGGAGTCTGGAGATGAGATTTCAGATTCACAATAGTAAGAAGTGAAAGATCTGATCTCTGAAAAACTATTATGAAAAGTATTATGGCTCATGTGTACACAGAGAACTCTTCTCACTGAAGTCTTCATTTGTACAGACTCATCAGAAACATGGATTTTCTGCTCATCATTCGCTCATTTCATGTTCCATCAATCCTTCATGAACACATCAAAACAGTGCAACTCTATTAGAACCGTTGGCAACAGTCACGACAAATAAATCCACACACACTGAAGTCATCAAACTTCAATGAAAATACTTTAGAGAATCTAAAAAGTGCTTCTTACAGTGGAAGGTTTAGTGTGGAGTCCACACGTCTACTCTCAGCTCCTCCAGTCCCAGGGCACACACAGGTCACCGTCCTGCATCACGGAGTAGAAGTGCGACACGCAGACGTGGAGACCCTGGAGCGGCGGCTGGTGAAGGTCCAGCAGACGGCGGCAGCACTGGACCATGTGACCGGAGCTGATGCTGGGCTCCTTGGACAAACCCCTCAGCGAGAGACTCTGGACACACTCCTTCACCAGGGCTTCCTCCACCACCTGCAGTCTGGACACACATGTGCTGTGTCACAAATCGCATACTTCTCTTAGTACACTAGAAGTTAGTATGCATCAGTTTAGTGTACGTACTAACTAGTAACTAATTCTCCACAGATAGTATGTCTCAAATCACATACTTCTCTTAGTATACTAGAAGTTAGTATGCATCAGGATAGTGTACGTACTAACTAGTAACTAATTCTCCACAGATAGTATGTCTCAAATCACATACTTCTCTTAGTATACTAGAAGTTAGTATGCATCAGGATAGTGTACGTACTAACTAGTAACTAATTCTCCACAGATAGTATGTCTCAAATCACATACTTCTCTTAGTATACTAGAAGTTAGTATCATCAGGATAGTGTACATACTAACTAGTAACTAATTCTCCACAGATAGTATGTCTCAAATCAAACTCTGCTGCTACACACTAACAGGAAATGATGCGACAGCTTCTTCTTCTACTACTATTTAACGATGGTTTCAACCAGCGGTTTGAACACTATCGCCACCTGCTGGCAGCACGTTTTGCAAGTTTGAAAGAAGAAATGAAGAAAAAATATGAGAATCTAAATATTCACGAGATATTTAAGCTGGTATCAGCAGCGAAGACGTGTTTATCCTTCTACTGCTGCTGAAAATACACCTGTAAGTATATGAATATATATGCATTTATATATGATGTAACTTCCGTTTAAAACGTCACTAAGATGGAGCTGTTTAGTGTGTTTAGTGTCCATCGATCCATACTCAGTTTTGTGGGCGTGTTAGTGTCAATTTAGTGTGCATGGTGCACTAAATTTCGCATACTAAGAATTGAGACGCACTAACGCACTAAAAATACTAACTTTTAGTACGCTAGTATGCGATTTGAGACAGCAAATGTCTCAAATCAAACTCTGCTGCTACACACTACCAGGAAATGACGCAACAGCTTCTTCTTCTACTACTATTTAGCGATGGTTTCAACCAGCTGTAGGAACGCTATCGCCACCTGCTGGCAGCACGTTTTGCAAGTTTGGAAAAAGAAATAAAGAAAAAATATGAGAATCGAAATATTCACGAGATATTTAAGCTGGTATCAGCAGCGAAGACGTGTTTATCCTTCTACTGTAACCTGTAAGTATATGAATATATATATATATATATATATGTGGTGCAGCCTACTCCCATCAGTACGTGTGAATGGCTGTCAAAGCGCTTTGTGACCCTGGTCTAGGAAGGGGCTTAAAAAATAAAATTTTATTATTATTTATTTTTTTTTTTATATTATTTTTTTTTATATATATATATATAAAAAAAAAACCCTTCCCCTCCCACCACCCCGAAGGGGGTTGGTTTTTGGTTGACAACCGCCCCCCCCCAACCTTTTTTGGGTTTTTGTTCTTTTTTTTTTAAATTTTGGCCCCAAATCCCCACACATTCATAAAAAAAAAAACCCCCCCCCCCCCCCCACAAAAACATATAACAAAAAAACCAAAATTTTTTTTTTCGACACAGCAATGCTTTTATCACCAGAACAATGAGGAGTCCTCGGAGGGAATAGTATTTATTTGATATGACACGAGGCAAGGAACTCCAACTGGTCTTTGTTCTCATATGTTCGCCTGTGTTTTATCAAATGTCCCAAAAGGTTAGGAAGGTGAAAACAAAGCCATGTTTTTGAGTCGACAGCATTTAAAAGTTATGTCAGCAGAAAATTGAGGGTGAAATATTTTTCATTACAATATAAAGAAAGTTAAAATATGACAAAACAAATCAATAAAGACGTGAGGTCAAAGCTTGGAAATATTCAAATGTCAATCCCATAATAGTCTTATGTTAAAGGAGCAGTTCAGACTAGTTTTGACTGAAGCTCACGTCAGTGTTGATACAGTTTTGTTTTCCTGCCTTTTCTCTTATTTATTTCCGTTTTAATATCAAGTTTTCTAAAATACACAATTCCTTTAAAGGGCCCGACATCTTGAAATATCTACAGTCTCTATAGATCAGGTGATTAGTTTGTTTAGTTTTATTTGACATTAATCTTAGTTATATTTGTCCCGTCAGTGTCACGATTTTAAAACGCACGCATTTAAAAACCTTTAAAAGTTATGTCGGCAAAAAAATGAGGGCCAAATATTTTTTGCGCAGCAAACCTTTATCTTTAGAGAAAAACAAAATGAGAGCCAATGCTGATGATAAATGAAATGAAATTTATAATGCAATATTTTTTTGATAAAAGTTACTCTAAATGTGCTTTTAGCTTTGTTTTTATTAAAAAAAAAAAAAAAAAAATTATTTATTTTTTCCTTTTCCCCCCCCTACCGTGTCACAAACATAAACAATCAAAACAATACTCAAAAAAGTATATACTTTAAAGATCAAGATAATACTGAGAACAACACAGGAGTTCCAGAAAATCAATATAAATAAATATTACTTACTTACTTACTTTTAATAAAAACAAAGCTAAAATTTGTGTTTTATTCACTAAAACACGACATTTAAGTAAGTAATTGATTAAGTAGGTGTTATTTCTAGAGCGCCTTTCTAGACCAGGGTCACAAAGACAAACACAGGAGTCTCAGAAAATCAAGGAAAAGCCTGAACAAATAAAAACGTCTTAAGATGTTTCTTGAAGGAGTCAGTAGATCATCAAACACAGAGAGAGGAGATCGTTCCAAAGCTTAGGAGCAACAGTCTGGAAGGATTTCTCTCCTCTGGTCCTGAACGTGTTCAGGAACCATCAGTAGATTCTGATCATAAATTTCCCCTCAAAAAGTGACTTATACTCCAGTGTGACTTATACATGTTTTTTCCTTCTTTATTATGCATTTTATGGCTGGTGCGACTTGTACTCCGGAGTCACTTATAGTCCAGAAAATACGGTAGTACCGTGTTGAGAACTTATTTGCGTGTGCACGATGTTTGACTCACTGGCGCTGGTGTTGAGTCTTGAGTCGGGCCTGCGTGGCATGCTTGAGGAGGAAGGCCTGGAGGAGGAGAGTGTCGCAGTGGACCGGGACAATGATGCGACCCGACTCATGCAGTCTGCAGCTGGAGCTGTCGCTGCAGGGACGACAGGAGGACCCGTTAGAGAGCAGCGTCAGCAGGAGGGGTTGAAGGTTCAGAACCGTACTTCTCCAGCGTCACGCTGACGCCGCTCAGGCTGCGCGGGTGCAGACGAAGCCCGCCCGACATCAGCCCCTTGTGGAAGGTGTTGAGGGCGCTGTAGTGCTCTTGGATGGGCTGGATCAATCCCAGCAGCTCCAGCTGGACCACCTGAGCGCCGCCCAGCAGGAGGCTGACCCTCTCCTTCAGCCACTCGCTCTGCTGCTGCAGGCTGCGATAGACGTGCAGGTTCTGGAACACCTGACACAGACGGAGAACAAATCAGGACTCAAATCAAGGCATCAGGGTCGGCGGTTCTTTTACCTTCGCCCACTGATGATGCACGTCTGTGGTTCCCAGCATCACGCCGCCGGACGAGTTCATGCCAGAGTGGTCGGCGAACACGACAGTGTGACCTGCGGGGAGATACGCGGGAGAATTGTGTACTTCACAGACTCGTGTACTTCTGAGGATGAACTTGTGTCTGGAGGCGAGTGTATGAGGCACCATGCAGGTTGATCATAGACTCTGGGCTCTGCTGAGACAGTCTGCTCAGACTGCGAAGCTGGCAGCACCTGTGGGCCACTCCCCAGGTCCGCTGCCACCTGCAGGGAACCGGAGAGGTTACAAGAGATTGTACAGTATAAACATCTTTGTCTGTATTTACGAATTTAATCATCTTACTCTTTCATTATTATTCTATTATCATTATTATATTTATTTGTATTATTATTTACATGTATTTTACTATTATTGTATTCATCTTATTAATGTGTTTATTATATTCATATGTGTATATTTATGTCTTGTGTGCACAGTATTCTTTATCTTCTTTGTCAACTTCTGTGGCTCAAATATGCACAATGATGGAAGAATAAAGGTATATCATTTCATATCAGTCATTTCTCATCTCTCAACTTTTGTCGCCACAACATGAGGCTGGTTTGTTCTCGAGTGATCCAAGTTTTCAGAATCAGAATCAGAATCCTTTTATTTGTCCCGCGAGGGGAAACTTGGTTTAACAACAGCAATATATCAAAAAAATAAAACACCCAGAAATAAAATAATAAAAAGAAAAAAAATATATAAATAGAATAGAAAATAAATCTGCACTATATTATATACACAAACATATTTAAAAAAAAGAAGGTGCAGTTAAATAATTATCTTGGTGTGTTCTTGTTGTGGAGTCTGATGGCAGCAGGGAGGAAGGACCGCGAACCCTCTCCCTCACACACCTGGGATGGAGCATCCTATCACTGATGGAGCTCCTCAATGCCCTCAGTGTGTGCTGGAGAGGGTGAGACAAGTTCCTCCTCATGGAGGCCAGCTTGCTCTGTATCCTCCTCCCAGACATCAAAACACAAGTTTTGATGTCACTTTGACGTCTCGTGAATGTTCAGGTACGAGAACCTTCACCAGGTATAGTGAGCTCCACAGAACTCACCAAGTACAGCCTGTAACCACTGCTCCATGAACTGAGATCTTAATAATTATGACAAAAGGTAAAAAAGTAAAACCAGCTTATCTCTCGTGTCGTCTCTGGGTCAAAGTTCATGACCTCCCTGGCATCCAGAAATACTGTATATGCAGTAATGTACTCTGTATCCTTTTGACCGTATGTAAAGAAACTGGGATGTACGCAGAAAATGAAGTACGACAGGCAGGTTAATAAATGTAACAACATGTAACATGTGATTTTAGTCATTAAAATATATAACATATTGACTTATAGAAATTTACAATAGTATTTTTTTTTTAAGTTAAGAACTAAAAACAATTACAGAGAAAAAAACCTGAATGACTTGAAATGAAAGAACGGCTTGTGATTGCATTCATTTTCTAATTACCCCAACCTTGAGCAAGGGATGATAGTGACTCTTTTTGGAGTGACAGGCAAAAATGTATCCATATTACAGTAGAGACCATTGTTGTTTGTGCTCAAAAAGATACACTTAAAAAACATCCATATGCTCGTAATGTCCCTCTTGTATTGAAACCTCATCATGAGAAAGGTCGAGGCCAAAAATGTTTTGATGATGATGTGAGAAAGGGCAGTTTGAAGTCAACATGGGAAGTGGTCAGAAGGACTAGTTAAAGTTAGTAAATACCTGATGTCTGTGATGTTAAACTTGCTGCACAGTTCCTTCTTCAGTCGCTTCAGCTCGGCTCTCAGAGGAAGACTAGCCGAGAGCTTCTTAGTCGCGTCTGGTTCCTTCTTCCTGAGCCACAAGCTGCAGACAGTAGAGTTTTGAAAGTTTATCAATAATATATGTATATCAATATATAAACACACACATTATATATATATTAGAAACAACATTGCAATTGTCATATACAGTGAAGAAAATAAGTATTTGAACACCCTGCTATTTTGCAAGTTCTCCCACTTAGAAATCATGGAGGGGTCTGATCTATGATTTTTTAACAATTTATTCGTGTGATACAGCTGAAAATAAGTATTTGAACACCTGTCTATCAGCTAGTTTAGCTAATTTTGACCCCCAAAGACCTGTTAGTCCGCCTTTAAAAGTCCTCCTCCACTCCACTGTATGATCCTGAATCAGATGGACCTGTGAGGAGCTGCATAAAGACACCTGTCCACCCATACAATCAGTAAGACCCAAACATTCAGCATGGCTAAGAGCAAAGATCTGTCCAAAGACACCAGAGACAAAATTGTACAACTCCACAAGGCTGGAAAGGGCTACGAAATTGCCAAGCAGCTTGGTGAAAAAAGGTCCACTGTTGGAGCAATCATTAGAAAATGGAAGAAGCTAAACATGACGGTCAATCTCAATCGGAGTGGAGCCCCATGCAAGATATCACCTGGTGGGGTCTCAATGATGCTAAGCAAGGTGAGGAATCAGCCCAGAACTACACGGCAGGACTTGGTCAATGACCGGAAAAGAGCTGGGACCACCGTTTCCATGGTCACTGTTGGTAATACACTAAGACGTCATGGTTTGAAATCATGCATGGCACGGAAGGTTCCCCTGCTTAAACCAGCACATGTTAAGGCCCCTTTAAGTTTGCCAATGACCATTTGGATGATCCAGAGGAGTCATGGAAGAAGGTTTTGTGGTCAGATGAGACTAAAATGGACCTTTTTGGTCATAATTCCACTAAGCGTGTTTGGAGGAAGAAGAATGATGCGTACCATCCCAAGAACACCATCCCTACTGTGAAGCATGGGGGTGGTAGCATCATGCTTTGGGGGTGTTTTTCTGCTCATGGGACAGGGCGACTGTACTGTATTAAGGAGAGGATGACTATATCAAGAAGCATATCAAGGTTCTGGAGTGGCCTAGCCAGTCTCCAGACCTAAATCCAATTGAAAATCTTTGGAGGAGCTGAAACTCCGTGTTTCTCAGCGACAGCCCAGAAACCTGACTGATCTAGAGAAGATCTGTGTGGAGGAGTGGATCCTCCTGCAGTCTGTGCAAACCTGGTGAAGAACTACAGGAAACGTTTGACCTCTGTAAATACCAAATATTAACGTTGGTGTTCAAATACTTATTTTCAGCTGTATCACACGAATAAATTGTTAAAAATCATAGATCAGACCCCTCCATGATTTCTAAGTGGGAGAACTTGCAAAATAGCAGGGTGTTCAAATACTTATTTTCTTCACTGTATATATGGTAATTACATATATAAAGTCAATCTTATCTAATCAAAATATATATGCATACTGACTCCTTCAAGAAAAGACATTTTTATTTGTTGAGGCTTTTCCTTGATTTTCTGGAACTCCTGTTGCGTTATCAGTTTTATCTTGATCTTTAAAGTACATACTTTATTGAATATTGTTTTGATTGTTTAAGCGCTTTGTGACCCTGGTCTGGAAAAGCGCTATATTAATAAAAATTACTTACTTACTCAAGTGAATTGTGTGTGTGTGAGACCATGTGCATCAGAGCGTGGGTTTTGCAAATACCGGATTCTAGGTGAAATGAAACATGGTTGGTCTGGTTACTACTGTATGTGAGATGCAGTACTAACATGGTACCAAGCATGAGTCACATTGTCAGTTAACATTTCTCACATTGAAGCTTGTTTTGACAAACATGTGTTGAAAAAAAAGAAAACATTAGGTAGCAATAGACCACCATTCAAACATGTCTTAAATTAAATATGTACTGTATAACACTACATATAATGTAAATATACAGTATGTACGTATATGTAAGTAAGTAATTTTTATTTATATAGCGCTTTTCCAGACCAGGGTCACAAAGCGCTTAAACAATCAAAACAATATTCATTAAAGTATATACTTTAAAGATCAAGATAATACTGAGAACACAACAGGAGTTCCAGAAAATTAAGGAAAAGCCTGAACAAACAAAAAGGTCTTAAGATGTTTCTTAAAGGAGTCAGTAGATCATCAAACACAGAGATGGTTCCAAAGCTTAGGAGCAACAGTCTGGAAGGATTTCTCTCCTCTGGTCCTGAAGCGTGTTCAGGAACCATCAGTAGATTCTGATCCACAGGCTGGATCAGATTTAGCCTCAATTGCAATCATTTGAAATTCCCCCCCAAAAATGTAAGAATGAAATAAAAGAGTAGATACTGACTCAAGGGTGGGCTCTACTCTGTTGGCCTGCTGTAGCTCCTCCTCTGGGTCTCTGAATCCCGTGAAAGCATAGTAGCTCTTGTCCCACTTGATAGGCCTGTAGAACAAGGAGTCTCCCTCAGCGGGCCTCTTGGAAGGAGTCTTCTGCTCCATGTGCTCCACAGGCAGGTTACAGGACTTCAACACGTTCTTCACGGTGCTCAACACATCCCTGGAGTGGAGGATCAAACTCACTGAACGAAACCCTGCAAATGGGTTAAAGGTCATGCGGGTCAAGGACAACTTCTACTTTTGGAAGTTGACTTTAATTAGATCCAATTCAACTCCATTTTATTTACCGGATTCAAACGATAACTGTCGTCTCAAGACACTTCACTCACAAAACTGAGCGAATCACAATAACAGATAGTGGCAAAAAAACCATTCCTTTTTTACAGGAAGAAAACTGGAGCATAACCAGACTTGGCCTGAAACGCCTGGTTTATTCATGTCAAAGCTACAACTTAACTCAACACGGACAATTTGAACATGTGAACTTCAAAAAAGTCGTCTGGCCGTGAACAAACATAATATTGAAACGAATGAACTGTTCCTGCCGGAATCATACCAGAAGTGAAGACGTCATGCTTGCTCTCCACAGTGTTCCTCACATAAAACGTGAGCTTCAATGGCTGCACGGATCGTGAGCTCGGCTGCTGCAGGTTCTCCAGATATCCATTCAGCCTCTTCAACGAGTTCTCGTTCACCTCCTTTCAAAATAATCAGACACAAAATACAACTTAAATTGTGGGACCTTTAATCTCACTCCTGCTCACTTGACGACGGACTCACCCGTTCTCTCGGATGCTTGCCAAAGAAGTCGGGATGGACGGCGAAGTAAAATGGCCGAAGTGCGTTGACGGTCTCGGCTCCAGACAGAGCTCTTCGTAGGACCAGGTGTGCGGCGACATTCTTCCTCTCCAGCCTGTTATCATACAATTATCGTGATGTCACTCGGGGTATCAGCCCCTCTTCACGTACACTTCTCATCAAACCAATCAAATAAAGCTCAAAAAGTGAAATTTGATAGTGAAATATCTATTTTAGATGAAGAAGTATTTCCCCCGAAACACCATCTCTTGTCTAAGATAGATACTTAAATGCTTTTATCTTGACTAGTACTCTATAAATACTAATTACTTACTTACTTAAAATGGATACACCAGTATACATACACTAAACTGTCATTCAAGATATTAATTTGGTGCTTGAAGATGGTATTATTACATATAAATAGAAATGATTATTATTATTATTATTATTATACTGTTGAAGGAGGAAGTTGAATAAAGGTTAATCCTTGTGTTGCCTCTGAGTCAAGGTCACCCGGAGGCTCAAAACATGTGCATGTGTTTGTGGTATCCCTTGTGTGCCGAGGGTTAAATATAAACTCTTATTTTACTTCATGTTAAAGTTGTAATGTATTTAAGTGTTTCTGCTGTCAAATCATTGTTATTACTTTTAAGTTTATTCCAAATATATGGCAATTTAAATTTTGATTCTGATCAAATCCAATTCTAATGCCTTGTGCAGCTATTTTCATCGTTCATTTCTACTTTCTCATGTTTTATAATGAACATTTTCAGCCCCTAAGATGTAAACAACCGAGGTACCTGATGGTGCGCGCAGGAGGGAGTTGACTGACATGATAAGATCTCAGTCCATCACACCTGGGAGACAAAACAGATCAACAACATCAGATGCAGGGTCATAAACAAACACAAATGAAGATCCCAAATAAGACTGCTTTAAAAATAACAAAGCCATAGACAGAGCCCTGGTGTCAGTAGATTCATTTCCTTTAAAATGGTTGAAACTTGATGTGATTTATAATTTTTCGTTCGGGCCGCAGTAAAGAGCCTTGTACCTGGGACGCACACTGACGCGCTCGCACACACACACACACACACACACACACACACACACACACACACACACACACACACACACACACACACACACACACACACACACACACACACACACACACACACACACACACACACACACACACACACACACACACAAACACACACACGTATCTGTTTGTTTGTATTCAAAGGTGTAAACTCTCACGTCTGTGCTCGTCGAATAAAGTGTATAGAAACAACATGATGTAATCAAAAGTGACTGTAAATAAGCGACAAAACAACAACATCCTCAACAGCTATAATCAGCTCGTTTGACTCGAACAATATTAAATCACAAACCCTCGTCAAACAACCGCATTTTAGCATTATTATGTCGCCAGAACTCAGAGGAGATGCTGGTGAATAAAAGAAGAACAGGGAAGAAGAGCGAACCTTGTGTCGACAGCAGGGTCACAACAGCTGAAATTGTTTGTTGACTTTATTTCTTCTTCTCGGACGACTTCACCTCGTGTCTGTCGCCCTCTGCTGGCCGACTGTCAGTACAGCAGGAGCACAACAGGCAAGGAACACTTACCATCATGTCCTGAAGTGTTGTGATATTTGATCAAATGTTTTAGCATTTATTTGATTAAAGGCAGTACAACATATTTATGGTTGCTTGATTAATCAACGTATAGACATGATTCAATATATTAATTAAAAAAAAACTAGAGTAACTTCAAACAAACACAAACACACTGGAGATGATGGAAATAATTGAGGCTGCAAAGTTATAGTCCAATAGATAAATAAATAAAACATTAATATGTCATTGTTATTGTTATACAGGGGGAACAGTGAGCAGTGATTCACAGCAGGAAGGTTGCATCTATGGAAAGAGAGGATTAAATGTCAGAAAGACATAAAATAAATAATAAGAAAATAAAGGTACAATAGGCAGTCACATCATCAGTCATTGGCTGCCATTCTCTAAACACTGAGATGACTTTGGTCGGACAGCAGGATTGGCTGCTGGTTCTTTTGTTTTTGGACAACAAATGTGTTTGAGGTATCCCTTGTGTTGTCTCTGCACCTTGACCCACCTTGACCCATTTGTTGCCAGAGATTTAAGCATGTTTCTGCGTGATATAGGTCAAAATGTTGTACCATTCATTTGATTAAAGGCAGTTAATAAATCACTGATTGCTTAATAAATCAATATATAGAATTGATTTTATTTTACCACAGATTCATAGTCTTAATAGAAAAAGACAACTGTCGTTCTTTCGAGGCGTTCTCTTAAGGCAGGCCTTTAAGTTTCCTCACTGTTGGTGACGTCCTCTCAGGTCCCTCAATATAAAAGGTTAATAATTCCAACAAATCCAAACTTTAATCAAAACAAATCTTTCAGACCTCCTGAAGGGAACCTCCAGAGGGATCAATACATTTTTACCTTACCTTACCTTAGACTGGCTGTGCAAGGGTCACAAAAAAAGAGACAGAGCGTATCTAGTGTTTACAATGACAACTTAATAAATGGACAAAAGAATGTAACAAGATTACAGGGAAATGAAACCCGGGGCCCACATGTCAAGCAGGAATGCTGGTGAAACGCCTCACACTGGGATACCTCACTAATATGGAATAAAAAAAAAAAATAGGATCCAGCACCACTGGGTTCCCTCCATTGGACCACTTTACTGAATTCCTGGCACAAAATCCAATATTTAGATTTAATTTGTGCCTGTCAGCGGGAAGTTGATCCTTTTTCAGCTGGACTTAGGGCAGACATGTGACCCGGTGGACCCCTCAGCAGGAGACAGATGTGAGGGAAGGGGGGTATAAATGTCCAACAACAGCTCAGTGCAGAGTCCATTCGCTATAGAGAGGGACAGATGTACTCACTGCCAGCAGAGAACAGCCAAGGTCTGACCATTTCTTATTACTAAATTATTATTGTACCCCACAGTGTTTTTCTCTAGGTTTAAGCTCAGAACTGGACTAAGAAACTTAGAAGAGATACAGCCAGATGTGGAAGATTTTCTACACTTTTTAAAACTTTTTTTTAAAATTTCCTCACAAGATGGGAATCTTCTTGCTGCTGACTGTCGTGCTGGTCATTTCGGGGTCTCATGCCTTCCAGTACAGTGAGTTGGCTCAACATGTGGAAAACAACAGGGAGCGATATGTTGAGGTGCGAAACTTTTCTTTCACTTTTCTTTCTTAAAACGTTACATATCGAGGAATCTAATAACAAATCCGATATAAATATTTGCCTTTTTTTCCCCCAGCCTCTCTTGTGACTTGTAAAATCTTCCATATTACATTCAAACCGCCGATTTGTCTTGTGCGTTGCAGACACTCCGTGAATGGGTCTCCATCGAGAGCGACTCCAGCAACGTCTTGAAACGACCAGAACTGCACCGCATGATGGACGTGGTCGCCGAGAAGCTGCGGCAGATGCGAGGAAATGTAGAAATGGTGGACATCGGTGAGCAGGAGGTCGGTAAACATATCTAATCTTTCAACCTTTTACACCATCGATCTCTGCGCAGTTGTGACCCTGGATCTTTACAAAGATCGTGGCCGACCGTGGTGTTTAAGAGAGGATACGGATGTCACTAGAGGTGTATCGTCACTAAAACGATCAAAACAAGACGTCACGTCCGTCCCGGGTCTTATACTTCGCTTTGTGGAGAAAGATGAACAATCAAGAGTGTGTCACGGGTCGTTTATTCACCGCTTCAGGTCAAACAAAATACAAGCTTTACGATCGCAATTGGACACACTTTGTCCCGGCGACTGTAAAGGTCAATAGTCCCGGGAGAAAAGGCCCCGATCTGTAGAAACATCGCTATATTTAAGGCAAATTTCCCGCCCAGGGGGTCGTCCTTTCCGGCCAAATGTCCTTTCAAGTTCCCTGTGTCCCGATCCCACACTGAGAGACATCGTATTTTGTTTTCTTGTAATCTAATCATTCAAATGTTCTTGGGTGGGGGTTTCCGTCTTTTAGCCCCCCTTTCCCGGGTGTGTCTTAGATGTTTTAAATAACCGGTGTCTTATCTCTAATTCTGATCCAAGCTTGCCTCGAACCAGTGAATCAGTCTGGAGTGAAATGTTGATTGTAAATGTGTAGTCAAACGTTTAAGCTCTTAGATCAAGCGAGTAATTTATACTTTATATTTTGATTATCTTTTAGCATTAATTTAAGTATGGCGTATACGTATAGTGTATAATTTCTTTATCTAACAAGACACATGTGTTGTTAAGTAGCGGCTACTGGCCTCCCGAAGGTACGAAGCTAATTTTAAAAAAAGCCTTGAACTATGTCAAAAAACTATAAACTCATATTCACTATATTCATGTTTCAGGACTCTTTGTTTGGATTGATACACGATTTGGAATGTTTAAGTACAGTACCCACTGACCTCATGTCTCAAACTACTTCATCGAGTTCCCAGTCCTCAGGAAGGAGAAGCAGCTTCTGTAGATGTTACTCAAGAGAGTCAGTTTGAAATGTACGAGCAAAAGTTGTTCTGAGAAGTCGCTCATTTATAGATAATGCTTTTTGAAAACAGTACAAATTTGACCATTGTCTTCTGGACATTTTAGAAGAAGCTAAACTTCAGTTTTGGGTTTTGATCAGTTTCAGAAAAAATGCAACAGGTGTCCAAAAATAGGTTACAGTTACAAAAGGAATATGTATCAAAATTAGTGTCGTCTAGAATACATTCTCTTTGAACGTGTTTGTGCTAAGATTCTTTGGGCTTTTAACCCTTGTGCGTCTGAACGGACATTTTGGAAAGAAAATCACAGTCTTTAAATAAAAAAAAGCCGGGGACTCACGATTTGTATACTTGCTTGTTGGAGTCAAATAAACCTCAAAACTATTGAAAATTATTTTAAAAAAATTCTCCAGAGAAGACCATCATCTTGCAAAAAAACTGTCCAGAGCTATTGATGATTCAGTTTTATGGTGAGATACATGTTACATGTGCTTAAGTTGTTTTTCCACCCATGCTAGTTCATTTTCATGTTTTTTTTTCTGAAAGTTGGCCACTGTTTTACCTCTAATTTGTCTTGTGCAACTGCAGTTGAGTTTTTTTGTTCTTTCACTTTGTTTTTGTTTTTATTTTATTTTGATTTGTTTTTTATTTTTTATTGAAAAAAAATTGCTGTATTGCTGTGTCTAATTGGAAAAAAACTATTTCCCAAAGGAGACCTCCTGAGGGATCAATAAAGTTCTACCTTACCTTACCTTACCTTACCGAGTAAATTAACATAAATGTACATCCTGTCAGCAATACCTTTAATGTTTCAATACATTTGTGTGCAGGTGCTTAAGAACAACATTTAAAACATGAAGTGTGTTTGAACAATTACTCACCGGTTTTCTTGAACATTGTTCTACAAAATTCCAGTTGGGTCTTGAGCCACTAACCTTTGTGTTCATCCATATTCTTTGGGTTTTTTTTTCAGCTTCCTAGCGGTCAAACGATTGCGTTGCCTAAAGTGGTCACGGCTCAGTTCGGGAACGACCCGAACAAACGCACGGTTTGTGTTTACGGCCACGCGGACGTTCAGCCTGCAAAGCTGGAGGACGGTTGGCTCACCGACCCCTACAATCTCACTGAAGTCAATGGTAATACCACGACACCTTCTGAAACATGCTTGAAAACAATATATAATTGTTTATATTCCAAATGTAAGATAAACAATACTTTATATCTCTATAAGGTAGCCTGTATGGAAGAGGAGCATCTGACAACAAGGCTCCAGTGTTGTGGAGGCGTATCAGGCGCTCAACATGGTGAGGGATCATCGTGACACACCCGCAGTGAACATCGACATATCCAGTGTATTCGTCACACAAAGTGTAAAATCGCTCACTTTCTATAGCCACGCCCCTTTTTCTGTCAAACTTAAATGTCCATACAAACCTCCCAAAACTAAATGAAATATGATTTTGAACCAATAAATCATTCAATACTAGAAAAATGCATTTCCAGAAGAAAATGCAGTGCGAATGCTGACCCTGCTGTGCTGTGGAAGTTGTAGTGAAATAAGTAGTAGTGGAATTAGTAGTAGTATTAGTAGAAGTAGTTGAAGTGAAATTAGTAGTAGAAGTATTAGTGGAAGTAGTAGTGGAATTAGTAGTAGTATTAGTAGAAGTAGTCGTGAAATTAGTAGTAGAAGTATTAGTGGAAGTAGTAGTGGAATTAGTAGTAGTATTAGTAGAAGTAGTCGTGAAATTAGTAGTAGTATTAGTAGAAGTAGTCGTGAAATTAGTAGAAATTAGTAGTAGAAGTATTAGTGGAAGTAGTAGTGGAATTAGTAGTAGTATTAGTAGAAGTAGTCGTGAAATTAGTAGTAGAAGTATTAGTTGAAGTAGTAGTGGAATTAGTAGTAGTATTAGTAGAAGTTGTCGTGAAATTAGTAGTAGAAGTATTAGTGGAAGTAGTAGTGGAATTAGTAGTAGTATTAGTAGAAGTAGTCGTGAAATTAGTAGTAGAAGTATTAGTTAAAGTAGTAGTGGAATTATTAGTAGTAGAAGTATTAGTTGAAGTAGTAGTGGAATTGGTAGTAAAAGTAGAAATAGTAGAAAAGTAAAAGTAGTAGTAGAATTAGTAGTAAAAGTAGAAATAGTAGAAAAGTAAAAGTAGTAGTAGAATTCGTAGTAGTGGAAGGAGTTGAAACATGAGTTAAAGATTTTCCCCATTGAAATGAATGGGGTAAAAAAAAGAGGAATAAAAGGAAGAGTGGAAGAGATAAAAGAAAGCTAGAACATAGCCCGCATTTCGTAAACGGGCTGAATTGATAAAAGTTTGAATGGTTCAAATCGGATAAAAATTGTGTAAGGAGAAGCGATACACAGTTTAGGTCAGAAGAAAACAGGATCTCAATCGTGTGAATGCTTCCCAGCATTCACACAATAAGGTAAAAAGAAATCCCTTCACACACACTCTCAAGGCCTAATCTCAGCACTTCTTATGAAAACACCTGACCCTCTGCTATAAAGATCCTTTCATTTCAGAAAATATGACGAAATGTTTTTTTTATCTACAAGTTTAACTCAAAGTACTTTTCTCTGTCTCTCAGGATCTGCCCGTTAATGTAAAGTTTGTGGTGGAGGGCATGGAAGAGACCGGCTTCAACGGGCTGGACGCCATGATCGTGGCTCAGAAAGACACCTTCTTCTCAGACGTGGACTACATCATCATCTCAGACTGTGGCTGGTTGAGTCGACGTCCGGCTCTCACCTACGGCACCCGCGGAAACTGTTACTTCTTCGCAGAGGTTTTTTATATTCACGATATGTATGACGGTGTGTCAAAGGTCGCTACGTAAAACCTACAGGTGTTTGGTTTGTGTGCAGGTTGAAGGACCGAAGCAGGACCTGCATTCTGGGGTCTATGGAGGCACGGTGGTAGAACCCATGACAGATCTTATCGGAATCCTTGGTCAGTTACTCAGAGAGAGTCATTCAGAAGCGTCGACAAAAGTGTCAGTTCTAATTCTGAATAAGCATAGAAAGTCATAGAAATATATATATATATATATATATATAAATTATTATTTATATACAATCATTATCAGCTATGTATAAACTCAAACTTTTGCTGTAAGACAACGTAAAAATGAAGCATAGAAAGTCATATAAATAAATATAATATATATATATATATATATATATATATATATATAAATTATTATTTATATACAATTATTATCAGCTGTGTATAAACTCAAACTTTTGCTGTAAGACAACGAAAAAAATAAGCATAGAAAGTCATATAAATATATATATATATATATATATATATATATATATATATATATATATAGTGTACAGTCAATTATCATTTATATACAATTATTAT
>JACEEU010000746.1:1212778-1247778 GCA_016630915.1 Callionymus lyra
AGACGAGAAGAAACAAACGCATGGATTACAAGCTCCAGATCATGTTGTGACAACATTTTCCTAAGTTTAGAGACTTTTCTGAGTTGAAGGAAACAGTTTCTGGTCAGTTTTCTTCAGTGTTGAACTAGAGACATGTCTTTATCAAATACAACACCCAGGTTTTTCAGGCTCAGTTTGACAGACTGACCTAAGTCACCCAAGTACTGACTCAACCCTGGAACCTTATCATCAGGAGCAATCACCAGAGTTTCAGTTTTGTCCACATTTAGCTGTAGAGTGTTTTCACTCAGCCATTGTTTGATTTCTAGCAAACAATTGACTAAGCTGTTCAGCCTCTGAACATAGTGAACAGTGAATGCGTGAAACTCTTTGGTAAAACAAAGACCAAACAGGAGGCGTTCATTAGGTCATTGAGTTTTTGTAAAGTAGTTGCATTCTTTCACTATTGGAACGGGGGATGGTAACACAACAGAAAAATGTAGAGGTTATAAATGTAGGAATTACAAATACAATTATTAAATAGTATGAAAAGACCATGACGATGTTAATTTTGGGGTTTAAGTCTAGAATTGTCTTTTCTATTTTATATGTACATCTGTAAGCAATTACTGACAAATGCTGTAACTTAAGTTTGCAGGAAAATGTGTTTCAGGTAGAAAAAAGACAAAAGACAAAGTGTATAAGACCAGTTTTATTGAAATGTCTTTTATTGACTTCTATGTGATCATGACATGAATTGACTTCAATCAAGGGGTTCATTCTCGCAGACAGAGACACAGAGGAGCGCTGGTGTTGTGAAGAAGCCGTACTTGACCCCACCGGCCTGATTCACAACACCAGCTGACCCGCCGCACCTTCATGCACTTTCACAAGATGTCACTGTTTCCTCAGAGATAACTGGACTGGCATCTGTTCTTCAGGTTCTTCTTTCTCTTTCTCTCTTCACTATAGAGTAGGTTGACTCACCCGAGGCAACCCTTCAACACGGAGACATAAAAAAATAGCCATTGTCACCCTGTAGGGGGCAGTAGCCCCCTCATGATTCATGGGGAGACAAATATTGTATTTTCAACTGTGTATTATGTTGTTGTTATTGCTATTTGTGACCCTGGTCCTTACAAATAAAAATTACTTACTTGCTTCTGCTTCACGTCTTCGGTGCTGATATTTATTATTTCGATTCTCATATTTTTTCTTTATTTCTTTTTTCAAACTTGCAAAACGTGCTGCCAGCAGGTGGCGATAGTGTTCAAACAGCTGGTTGCAACCATCGTTAAATAGTAGAAGAAGCTGTCGCGTCATTTCCTGTTAGTGTGTAGCAGCAGAGTTTGATTTGAGACAAACTATCTGTGGAGAATTAGTTACTAGTTAGTATGTACACTATCCTGATGCATACTAACTTCTAGTGCACTAAGAGAAGTATGTGATTTGAGACATACTATCTGTGGAGGATTAGTTACTAGTTAATACGTACACTATCCTGATGCATACTAACTTCTAGTATACTAAGAGAAGTATGTGATTTGAGACATACTATCTGTGGAGGATTAGTTACTAGTTAATACGTACACTATCCTGATGCATACTAACTTCTAGTGCACTAAGAGAAGTATGTGATTTGAGACATACTATCTGTGGAGGATTAGTTACTAGTTAGTACGTACACTATCCTGATGCATACTCACTTCTAGTGCACTAAGCGAAGTATGTGATTTGAGACATACTATCTGTGGAGAATTAGTTACTAGTTAGTACGTACACTATCCTGATGCATACTAACTTCTAGTGTACTAAGAGAAGTATGTGATTTGAGACACACTGCTATACCTTTCCCACACCAGGCTACACGGTGAGTCGATCAAGTGGAGGCTACACCCAAAGGCTGAGTGGAGAGTGCATGTTCTCAGTGAAGAAGAAAATCTCTTGGCGCAGTAAACCTATAACAGAGACTCCAGCGTGATAATAAAATAAAAACATCAAGGTGCTGGAGTCCAACTCAATTAGACAAGTTGCTAGAGTCCAAAAGAAAACCGGCTGGATTCAGACTGGATTCAGATTCGGACGTCAACAGGGCCTTCATCAGTTCATCTCCAGGGCATCACCTGAGAAAACAAGAGAAAATGTTCAGTATGTCAGTGATAAGAACTCTGGACAGATGATCCTACGCTAATGGAAGATCCTGCTACAGTGATCCTGAAGGTGTGTTAATGAAGGTCCTTGTCTGCTGGTTTGAAGTGGATTACCTCATTTTTAAAGAAGCTTGAAAAATGTTCTCTCCAGAAGCCAAGACACGACAATGATCGAAGCATATTTACAGGTTATTAAATAAGTTTTATTAAATAATTGAGAATCTACTTTTTTGTGTTGGTCTTCTTGTACTTGAGATGTGGGATTTAAAACATCATTCACATCCTAAATTGGACATTGATTTCTTTGGTAAACCTTGTTATTCTTTTTTTGATGTGTTCACTTAAAGCACCTGGTGTTTTTTTGGGGGCATTTTATAGTACTTGAGTGTCAAATTCAACAGAATGTAAAAAACGCTGTTCAAGTCTGTTTAAAAAACTTCATGAACCCACTTATTAAAAGCCCTTAAACTGAGGTTTGTTCTCAGCAATGTTTAGTTGAGATTAAAACAGAGATTATTTAGATCAATTTATTACGGTAATAATCAATGAATCTAATAATTAATGAATAGCTTGTTAGTAATATCTATATCTGAAATATAGTGATTTATACCGTGTTATACAGATGAGGTTTTTATATGACTTGATTTTTTAATTTTTTGTTCTGGTACTCTGACCGCCTTCATGTGTATGTCGGCAATTTCGCTTTCATTTTGAGACTGAAACTCAAACGCAGTATAAAGATTTTCCGTGGTTCTTACTGCAGATCGAGTCTAGAGACATTGAAAAAGATTGACTTCTAACTTAACAAGAAACCAATAGAATCCACTTTTGTGACCAGAGAACTTTGTGACAATATGAAAAATAACCTTGGTCAACTGTCAGGCTGTCAAAAGGTAAGAATAAATTATATACTGTATATATATTGTATGAAGTCAATCCTTTGTGAAAAATGTGTTATTATATTATAGATTATTTAGATCTTTAACATTGGTAAAATCACTGGAGTAATTTCAAGTCCAATGACAGCAGACAGCTTTCTCCAGTGCACTCCGGTGCACATTTTACATCCCATAAATGGACAGAGATATGAAGAGGAGCAGACTCTGTGCTCTATGAAGCAGTCGTGAGCTTCACAAATTGTTTTTTACCAATAGCCAGCAATTTTTCATAAACAATAAAAAATAATACATAAAAAATAAAATAAGAAGAAGATCATAAAGAAAAAGAACAAGATGACACAATCTAAGTCTAAAGATAAAGATAAAGAACATAGGTCAAAGAAAAACAACAAAGACAAAGGATACAAAGACTAACATAGAACATCCAGATACTTTCACTCCACTCCTGCCCCCGAACTCAGAATTGTACAATTTAATAGCCCAAGGGATGAATGAGTCCCTGAGTCTATTTGTTTTGCACCTGGGTAGGAGCATTCGTGCACTCATTCTGCTTCTCTGCTCACTGATGACAGTGCTCAGAGGATGACTGTCATCAGTCGTACAGCGAAGACACTCGGATCAACATCCATCTCACGCTGATAAGATAAGATATTACGTTTTCAATGATCACCATGCAAAGATACAGCGTTGTTTGAAGGTTTACTTGTTGTTTATGTATAATAGATCATATCTGGGCATTTTCTTTTATCATTTCTAAAATGAAAGGATTGTACACAACAATGGAAATATTGTTTGTGGATTCCCTCGGTGTTACACATAGTTATGACATGCAGTATGTCAGTAAAAAACGTGATAAATGCTCTTGGGTTTTTAATTTCTGGTTTCCTCTTCTGCTAAGTTGAAAAAGACGCTCAATATTGCAACAGTTTATTTTCATGTCTTAACAAGAAGGATCTGTCTCGCCTGCAGTTGATTCAGAACTCTGCAGCGTGAATTCTAACCCGCTCTAGTAGAAGAACTCACATTTCTACTACTCTTCACTGGCTTCCAGTTTCTTTCAGGATCAACTTTAAAATTCTGGATCTTACTTTCAGATCTATTCATGTTCAGGCTCCTCCTTACATCACTGATCTGATCCAGACTTACACCCCAGCTCGGGCTCTGAGGTCTGTGGATCAGAATCTACTGATGGTTCCTGAACACGGTTCAGGACCAGAGGAGAGAAATCCTTCCAGGCTGTTGCTCCTAAGCTTTGGAACGATCTCCCTCTCTCTCTGTGTTTGATGATCTACTGACTCCTTCAAGAAACATCTTAAGACATTTTTATTTGTTCGGGCTTTTCCTTGATTTTCCTGAACTCCTGTTGTGTTATCAGTTTTATCTTGACCTTTAAAGTATGTACTTTATTGAATATTGTTTTGATTGTTTAAGCGCTTTGTGACCCTGGTCTGGAAAAGCGCTATATAGATAAAAATTACTTACTTACTTACTTACATACATATGAAAACACTGTCTCTGACCTACTGCTGTCAAACCAATAACACTCACAGACTCTCCTGACGGGCCGTACAGACAAAATACAAAGTAACTTTTTGAAGAACATTGCATTGTTGAGTATTGTAACAGGTTTTTTTTATGTCTCGCCTGCAGTTACAATACTCAGAAGACTCACATTCCCCAGATCTTTAAAACTCTGCCCTGGCTGCCGGTTACCTATCGCTGCTATTATATTTCACGGACATGCCAGTGTTGTGTTACTGTGAGGTACACAGAACTGTCATTGGTACCACTTTTTTGTTACATTTTTTCCCCAGCTTTCACTGGGCGACACTGAATGTTGACAAATGAGTACTGTTCGGTACTTTATTGTTGTGGAGCGTCAACTTCCAGGGATTCATGGAGGCGGTGACCTTATCCTTTTCAACAAGTTTTAGCTCAAAATCATGGTTTTATGAAAGGCATATCCCATACAGTAACAGTTTGGATGCAACCATCTCTGTCCTTAAATAGACAAGTCACCAACGATTTACCGTTCTATTTTATTGCTCACGTTGGCGATCCTGAGTTCAGACCTCTGTGATATATTCTAGAAACGGTACGAGGCACAGCCAACATGAAAATGGTATCTTAGGAAATCAGAAAAGAAAATCATTTGACCATCAGTCTGGCTACAGATAACGTAGATCTTTAAAAAAAACAGTAGCTCATATATCACACTACACCTGCTGATTTATTACAATTTTTCATTTAGTTTACATAAACTGAAAGAAAACAGCCTCTGGGTTGATGATTATAAACCTCACTGAACCCGCAACAGAGTGAAGCACTTAGTGGTTGTTGATGGATTCCATTCAGCACTTTTGGATCCATTATACATCCTCTCGTCTGGCTGCTGAGTGACAGAAGTTATACTGACAGGTGTCCTGTCAATCAGAAACTCTGCTGGATTCCAGCCAATGAGGGTCATATAAAGAACAGTGAAGACACAAATGCCAATGTTTTATTGATATGAGGGACCAAAGTCAATACTGTGACTGTTAAGAGACAGAAACATTGAGTGACCAAAGAAAAAGAGCCGTACAATGAGTGGAAAAGTAATATTCAATTAAGAACGAGTATCGTATTTTCCGGACTATAAGTGGCTCCGGAGTTCAAGTCGCTCCAGCCATAAAATGCATAATAAAGAAGAAAAAAACATATGTAAGTCGCACTGGAGTATAAGTCGCATTTTTGGGGGAAATTTATTTGATAAAATCCAACACCAAGAGCAGACATGTCATCTTGAAAGACAATAAAATAAAAATAGAATAGAGGCAACAACAGGCTGAATAATTGTACGTTACGTTACATGACACAACTGAGAACCTGGTATGTTAACATAACATATTAAGAGTTATTCAGAGAACTATAGCATAAATAACATGCTAAGAAGTTTACCAAACCATCCGTGTAACTCCAAATAACTCAAATCAAATCTTCATCCTCGTGTCACTTTTAAACAACTAACTAACTCCGGAGGTAGAAGATGCGGCGCTTCCTCTTCTACGTCGAAATTATCAACACAGGCCTAGAGCGCCCTCTTGTGGTTTAGTGTGAAAATAACATGTGAAATGATATACCTGTAATAATGTGTTAATAATTTCACACATAAGTCGCTCCAGAGTATAAGTCGCACCCGTGGACAAACCAAGAAAAAAACTGCCACTTATAGTCCGGAAAATACGGTATGTCAAACTCGATCACACAGGCTCAAATCTTAAATCGAGTCTTAAGTCATAGATGGGACACATTTAAAAGTTCACTATAAATACACAATATGAACCATAACTATCCACCCGTTTTCCAATCAATGTCCCTTCTTGCAAGGTCCAGTTTTCTATTTCCTTATAATTACTGATATCAATAATGTGTGTTTTTTTTTTTTTATCCTATCCAAGCATTGGACTTAAAGACCTCAAGTTACCATTCGGCGGGCCTCATAAAATGATAAGGCTGGTCATATTTGGCTCTCGGGCCTCAGTAAAAATGTGAAGATTGATAAAAGGAACAATAATAAAACATAACACCTTTAAGATAAAATTACAGAATTACTAATAATCAAATGTTGCTTCTACTTAAAGGAACTTTTAAGCAGCAGCTTCCTGAGTTCTGTAATGGTTTCTGTTCTATTATTTCGAGAGATTTCGTAGAGAACATCCACAGAAGTGGATTAACTGCTTAACTCAAATATTGTCAAAGAACCTATCAGAGGCTTCGAGACTTCGAGCCATGACTTTATCATCGAGGCTTTTCCTGGGTGTTTTAAGACATGGTCGTCTATGCAGAGGTGAAGGATTAATCCTCTTTTCATTCTGTCCTTTATTATATATATAAACAATGTTGCTCCTCGTGTCTGATTTTAAACAGAAAGATTGGAATTGAATTGAATTTCTCTGAAAAATAAAGGTTTTAACAATAGAAATAAATCATTTGTTTTGTGCGTAAAGTTGAGTCGGCAGATTTAGACAATAAAGGTTGTTGCAGGTTTGTGAAAAAGTGGCAAAATCAGTATGGTTTTCCAGGAGATGTTGATAATGAGACAGAATTGAGTAAGTTGTTGAGTAAATTTTCTTTGAAAGATAGAGAAAAGGGAAAGTTGAACGAAGTACATGGAAAGCAGTGGTACGCATGTAAGACTCTGTATGACAGAGCAAGGGAAAAGAATCAGAAAATAAAAAAACAAAAACAAATGAAAGTGTGTTTAGTATCAGTAAATTGTGCTACAAAAATTAAATAAAGATTTAAAGTGAAATTACTAATCCAAATAACAAAACCATCATGAACATAGTTGCTTTTAGAATCATGCAGTGGTCAGTACCTGACATGAATGAAGTGAGCATAAGTGACTGATACAGGAAAGTGTTTTAGGCTACAATAACTACAAATCTGATAAGTAATAATGATACAGCTAAGGTTAAACTAACTGTTAAAGATAAAAATGAATTTGAACAAATTGACGATGACACAGGAGCGAGTTTAACTGTGTCTCCGATCGCTGATAATGTGCAAAGGGGAAGCACCCCTAGAGCAGAACAGTTGGGATTCCCTTCCCCCGATTTGCACGGGCGGGGGCCAATTCCAACTCCAACACCGCGGGTTCACCAGGCGGGAGGGGCTGGAGTGAGGGAAACACCTAAGATATATCCGTGCCTGCCCGAGACACCTCCGTCGTACTCACCAATGATGACGACATCAAACTCATCAGCGGCAAACCCCCTGAAAAGAGAGTTTTGCCAGCCCTGACTCCATCTCAGGGAGACGCGATCACAACTCAGCAGCAGCCTCCTCTACAAGTTGGAATGCTGCCAGCCCTGACCTGAGCTCAGGGAGTTGTGATTCTAACTCAAACAATCCAGTTGGATCTGGAACTTTTGAGAAACAGGTGACAAGAAGTATGGGGGGGTCGGTGATTGGGAAAAACAAATGAATCCACAGCATCCACTACAAGTAAAATCAGAGCTGAAGCTACATGATATTAACGAACAGACTACAGGAGCATTTCCTATGATTCAAATGCCGAATAATGATGCTAATGCACCATTCTTTGTTTTTAGACCATCTATTGCAACACCTGCTGCAAACATAAGACAGTTCATCAGAGATATTAGAGATCTCGTTGACGGTCACAGGTTAAACGGTCACGAGATAGCTAAATTAATGGCACCATCTACAGGAGCTAGATACGGAAATGTAATGGAGGGGTGGACGGGGTTGAACGATCAAGGTAACGTCATACCATATGCACAAGTCATGTTACCCCTGAATGACATTTTGGAAAGATGTGAACAGATCTATGCACAGAGACCTGATCCTAATCAAATAAGAGCCTGTACACAGAATGAAGACGAAAAAATAGACGACTTTAAAATCAGATTAATGGATGTTTTTAACAAACATGGTAGGATTCCGGAAGATCATCCAGCTCTATGGGAATCACATTTAAAAATTATTTATTGAACGGGACATCTTGCCAGAGATTGTCCTGAGAAAAGCAAGCGCAGAGATAAACCCAGACGAAAACACTACTCTGATGATTCGTCTGAGGATGAAGAATGGCTAGGCCAACAACAGGTGGCAGCACCAAGGTCACGACTGAGTGCACCGCCATGTGAAACTGATGAATCAGAAGAAGAAATTAACCTCTCACATACAAGATTGTGTTGAAGAAATTTGTCGAATTGAAGCATGTCATACTTAAGGAAATATATTTGATATAGTTACGACGGAAATGCATCGTGAATCTTTATTAAAAGGATGTTGTTTTCTTAGTAAAACAAACATAAATATGGAGCATTTAAACATTAATTTAATGTTAAGTCTTTTTGTGATGAAGTTGTTCATCAGCATGTGATTTTCAAATTGGTGAAACAAAAGTTTGGGTTAAGTTGTAATAAATACAAATGTTTTCTTTTCCAATGAAACCTTTTGGCAGAAAATTGTTTGCCTGATTCAAACATGTGACGTATGTTTGTGAACAAAATAAAGGGTGATAAACAGAAACAGGCTGTTTCTAAAGCACCGAAACCACAGACAAAGAAACAAATGCTATGATGGAAAAGGTAAAATCTTAGGAAAACAATTTTTCATTTTTTAATAAGTATTATAGACTTTATTGAGATTAATTCCATGTAAAAGAAGAATATGTTGTTTGAGTTGATACGTTTTAATTTGAAATTAATTTGTCTTTGTGGGAATAATGATACTGAAATTGGTCGAAGAATTTCTAACTACTAGTTTTTAAATCTAGGTGGTTTTATAGTTGTTCTGTGCATTTATGTTGTTTGACTATATTTTGGACTACGGAAGTATTTGTCTTGGTGGATAAGAGTAATTGTCCCATCTTCGAACAAACGGTAACAGCAAAAGGAGGATTCATGTCATCGGTCCTGATGCAGAAACATGGTAGCAAGATGAGACCAGTTGCATATTATTCACAACAGTTGGATCCAGTGGCACGAGCAACGCCAGAATGTGTACAAGCCGTGCTCTCTGCGGCGCTCGCTGTGCAAGCGTCCGCCGAGGTCGTCCTGTTTCACGCGTTCACTCTGAAAGAACCACACGCAGTATCAGTCTTACTGTTGGAAACGAAAATGCAGTTCTTGTCACCTGCTCGACATCTACATTGCACTGGTGTATTGTTATCTCAGGGACACATTAACATTGTCAGGTGTGGAGCACTCAATCCAGCGTCATTAGTACCCACACCACTAGATGGCACTCCACATGACTGTGGAAGCCAAGTCCAAATTTTAACTAAACCACGACCAGACTTGACGGATACACCTTTAACGACAGGAACCGTAGTGTTTGTTGACGGTTCAGCGAGTAAAGATGAAAAAGGAAAAAACAAAGTGGGGTACGCGGTGACGACCGCAGATAAAGTACTTTATCAAGGGAAATTAAAATCAACTAGTTCAGCTCAGGCAGCTGAGCTGGCAGCCCTTATAAAGGCATGTGAAATTTTTGAAGGTGATGATGTAACTATCTGGACAGATAGTCAATATGGATACGGTTCTGTGCACGTGTTTTGTCAACAGTGGGCGAGAAGAGGGTTTAAAACAACAACAGGAAAAGAAGTAGCTCACAAAGTGTTACTCGTAAAATTGTTGCATGCCATCCAACTACCAAAGAAGTTTGCAATATGTAAATGTGAAGCACATTTAACAGGAAATGATCCAGTCACTATTGGAAATAGACTGGCTGATCAGGCTGCAAAAGATGCAGCACATAAAAGCCCACAAGTTGGAACAATGCTTGCACAGAAGACCACAAAACGCACCTCACACAGAGAAGACATATTGGGGAAAACAAAGTGCTGAAACAAACTCAAAAGGTCTGAGTACACTATCAGATGGGAAACCGTGGTTACCAAAATTTATGTTTGAATGGGCAGCAAAATTGAGTCATGGTTTGAGCCATGTCTCAACAGGAGGGATGGTAGCCCAAGTAAAACAGCATTACCACTTTCAAGGGTTCACTCTATATTCAATTTTTTTTTGTCACAAGTGCCTTATTTGCATAAAGAACAATGCACAAGGGTATTTAAGACCCAAACGAGGAAAGTTCCCAGAACCACCAGAACCATTTCACACCATACACATGGATTACATTGAACTGAACAAAGCACAAGGTAAACAATATTGTTTGGTAATCATTGATGTGTTTTCAAGATGGGTAGAAATTTTTCTCAACAGCACATGCTGATGCAAAGACAGTTGTTAAAGCACTGTGTGGTCGAATTATTCCTACATTTGGTATTCCATCGCTCATTCGAAGCGACAATGGTTCACATTTTCTTAACAAAGCTGTAACCAAAGTTGGTGAACTCCTGAACATTGATTTGAAACGACATTGTGTATACCACCCCCAGTCCGCAGGACTGGTTGAAAGAACCAATGGTACTGTGAAATCGAGACTTGTGAAAACAATGAGAGAAACAAAAAGACAATGGCCAGATTGTGTTGGTCTCGTTGAAATTGGTATGAGAATTGTACCCGCTGAAGGGAAAACATTGTCTTCATTTGAAATCATACACGGTAGACCTTATACCCTACCTGATCTTGCACCCAAAGGTCAGAGTATAACAGGAGGGTCAATTCCAGCACACATGAAAAGACTGTATGAACAGAGAGACGTTCGTAAGCACAATGATCTGCCAGTTTGTTCTGACCCACAGACTTTCCAGGTGCAAATTGGAGACTTGGTGTTTCTAAAAGTGCTGCGACGACTCAAGTGGGACAGCGAACGGTGGGACGGTCCTCACAAGGTGGTGGCTGTCAGCCCAACAGCAGTAAAGGTCGACGGCCGGACCGGTTGGATTCATCAATCCCAGTGCAAACTTCGACGACTGCATCCTGGTCCTGACGGTTCCGGAGCCCCTACCACGTTTCAACAAGCCAAAAAACAGAGTGATAAAGGTCCTCTGCTGAGCCCGGCAGCCCTGTCACTCCGACGAAAGACCACAGCGCCCCATCCTCAATTTCACGTGTCAAAAAGACCACAGCGCCCCATCCTCAATTGCACGTGTCAAAAAGACCACAGCGCCCCATCCTCAATTGCACGTGTCAAAAAGATGGACGAGTGAGGAAAGGCTCTTTGCTGAGCCCGGCAGCCTTGCCCTTCACTCCAACGCATCGGACGAGAGTTTATCCGCGGTAAACGCACGCTCTCGAGGGTTCAGAAGAAACCCCAACGAATGGAATGAGAGTTCTTCCGCGGCAAACGCACACTCTCGAGAAGAATGATGAACCAACCACAGAGACTTCTCCGTTCCGGATGGGTGAGAAACCTTGGACAATGTATGATTGTATGTACTATGATTATGGGAACGGTACTGGTCTTTTGTGGGCATTGTACATCTTAGAGTGGGGTCCACCTAATTCTAAGGTAGTAGAACGAAACTTCAATCAAACTAAGAACCTGACTAGAAGCAAACGAGACAAGGAATTTGATGACAGATGTCTTTGCGGAGGGTCAAGCCTTTGTCTAGCCCAATGCAATGAAGGTGTTTACTTAGGGAGGGGACCACCAGGTTATGTCACACACAAAGACATAGGAGATATTAGTCGGCTACAACAATATACAGGCACCTTTATCAATCTTACACAACTAGCTAATGACACGGTTTTGACAATTCCGTTAGCTAACTTCCACACTGAATCAACCGATAAAAAGCTCAAGGCTGTACGGTTTAATGAATGGTCAACATATTGGTTCTATCTCATGTCCCAAGAAACCTCGGCTAAGAGAGATGCATGGTGGGGATGGGATAATTATGTAACAACAGAAAGCGGTGATTATTGGCCAAAAAGCCAAACGAAATAATGGCGCAAAAAATTGGAAAGATAAAGTGTACATGACGCACAGCGGAATGAATCTGATATTCACTTTTAAAGCCATGACAGAACTCCCAAACAAAGATAAAACAGATTGTAGCGTTTTGACACTATGTGCCTGGTATGCAAATGGTGAAGATCCATTCGTCCTAATAAAAGTATGCTACAGACCAATCTTAGAAACCAAGACACACCTCCTCCCAAAAGCCACAGTAACTGTATCCCGAAAAGGCGAAGTTACACCTGTCCAAGGTATTGTAGTTCATACCTACGGAGAAACCATCGAAGAATTGTTGGCAGTTGACACAGGACTCACTATTAATAACAATCTCTACCTTGAGCGTTTTGTAAACATTGCCAGATCCATCAGAAAGGATTGTGCAGTTTGCATGAGACCGAGGGCAGCAGTAACACTGGTTGAGCCGATTGGAAACTCGTCATGCGTGATGAACATGACACAGAGTTTCAAAGTGACAAGTTACTGCATGCCATATGCTCAAAGGTACCCCATAATCGGAGCAACGTCCAAACCCTTCTTGTTCCATCCGCCGACAGGGGGCAAATTTGTTTGCTACTCCCGCACATCCTGTGGTAATGACGTCTGCAGGGATTATGGGAGGTTGAATGCATCGTTCTGTGATCAAACTGTTAACTTGTCAATGAATGCCTTGAAACACGTCATTCGATCGCAGTTGTGGTGGTGGTGTGGAGGTGGGGTTTTGAGAAACAGATTGGTGGAAGAATGGACGGGTAAATGTGCTTATGTAACAGGAGTACAAGAGAAAAAGACTTATGTGTTGAATGATGATTATGTGTTGGATGATGATGACCAAATTGTAGACATGAATTTAACCGACGCGAGAGCGAAAAGAAGAATTCCTGATTCACCAATGGTTAGTAATACACCTGTGTACTTTGATGCCAAACTCAAAGCATGGAAGGTGTGGTCCCCAATCCAGTCTTACAATGGTTAAACGACACGTTCGGTAGCTGGAAAAATGTAATCCTAACTATTGCCGGTATAATTATGGCTATTATCTCATTTTAAATTTTTATAGTAGCATGTGGTATTCCTTGTTTGCGTATAATGATGGATAAAATGATGGACGCAGTTAGCGTCAAGGTAGCCGCTCATGTCACTATAGCCATGGCACAATACGAGTTGGTGCCAGTTGAAGATGACTCAGAATGCGAAATCTAAAATGTATCGATGATATTCCAGTTTATTTTGACGCTGTAACTGAAAAGTCTACCAAGCAGAGGTTATGAGCCGAGTGTTTTACAAATTGGAAATGTCGGGAAAAGTTGTATATATATGTAATGGAAATGTTGGCTTCTTGCTGGGAAAGGGTTTCTATCTTCTTTTTGCCCCCAGAAAGGGTTTTTGGGGATAGTTTTCTTCCCATTTCAGCAATAAGTCTTTTAAAAACACTGTTTAATATTGATAAACAGGAGGGAAATGTGAAAGAAATATTGCTTTATTACAATATTAATGTGTTTTAAACCGCTTACTACGTTATCACAATATTAATGTGTTCGCTTCTTTTCCACAAATGCATATGTGTTCGGGGTCAGCAAGGGCAAGTGAAGGAACAGGGAACGAGTTGGGAGGGGGAAGGTGAGAAAGAGCAGATAACTGTGGGATGCTCCCTAACCTTGAGTGTTATCTGTAAGACTGTTTTGAACTGCTGATGCCGATGCCGTGGATGGTATTCGTCATGAGAAGATGCACAACGACCTTGGCTGTTATCCGAAAGGTACCATGAGGTACCATGACTAACAACTTGAGACTGCTTTTGATGTAACCCCTCCAAAATGTGTTTTGCTTTGAACAAACTGAATAAAGAGGGAGGGACGCTGGAACTTCGTCGGACAGTCGGTGTGAACTAACTTCCGCGTTGGTTCTGGCTGTCTCCTCTCGAGTGAAGAACAATCTCTTACTGGTGTGAGTCTGAATCTTTTGCTATTGAACTGATTTGTCTGTGAAACATTGTGAACAGTTTTTCTGACAGTGTACGTAAGGTCGAGCGACACAACTGTCCATAAGTGACACACACCTGAACAGCACGTGAAGCTAAGAAAAGATAAAGGTTTCTCAAGTCTGTTTGTTATTTTAAGCAGACAGCAGCAGTCCCAGGAGCAGCTCCCACAACAACTGTCTACTCATTAAACTCAGCCACTGGTGTGTGTCTGCTGCAGATGAGCTCGTCCTGGTCTCTGTGGCTTTGATAAAGTTATAAAATGTACAGAATTTGAGGCAAAACCAAAAAAGAAATGAAGATGGTTTCTGATGTATAACGCTTGAGTGAATGAGTTGACCCAACATTTAAATCCGGAATTAAAACGTGTGAAAGTGTACAATAAAAGTGTTTTGAGATGTTATATCTTTATATAACTTGTATAAATGAAGTCACTTTGTCTCTAAAAGGGCAACTTTGTGTGCCGCGACACACTCTCCAGTAATGACTTCACGAAAATTGTGGGCGTTAATTTGGCAGAACCTTCTCGATGCAGCATCTCTGAACCAGACGACTCCCACGGACAGACTTTCGGAGACGAGGACGAAGACAGGACGGCAGCAGAATCCACTGTAGACGTACGATCATCGTCCTCAGAGCTGCCGGCACCAAATGAACATCTATCGCTTCCTCTAATCACCTCCGGCGTGAAGTCAGATGCTAAAACCGTCACTATGATCCTGCTCAGCCTACAGCGTGAGCACCTGGAGGCCCCCCTGCATTAAATGATAGGATCTGTAATAAGACTGAAGGACTGTTGGATGGAGTCGGCTGAACAGGAGAGTTAATGAATGTGAAGATGAAGTAGTTTAGTGGGAGATTAATATAATAATCTCATGTGTAAAGCTGTCGTTTCACAAATGTTGTTTGTAAACAGATATCACATGTGATATCTATCAGAGTTTACGTCTCATTTTTTGGGCTTTTTCAGTCACAATGTTTCATATTAAAATGATATCGTCGGAAAGTTGGAGATAAAATGTCAAGATTTACTGTGTCCAAAATAGAGTGCGGGTCACATGACCACAGATACTGTGATTTCAAAACCAAAAATGAGGATGGATTTTACTTCCACTTCAAAATGTTCTATTGTTTTATACATTTACAAAAACATGTTCTAATGTTCTGATATTCATTTGTGTTTTTATAAACATTTAGTTAGTTTGTTTTACAAGCTGACACACACACACACACACAGGTACACACACACAGGTACACACACACCTACACACACACACACGCACAAACACCTACACACACACACACACACACACACACCACACACACACACGCACAAACACCTACACACACACACACACACACACACACCTACAAACACAGACACGCACAAACACCTACACACACACACACACACCTACACACACACCCCCACACACACACACGCACAAACACCTACACACACACACACCTACAAACACACACACGCAAAAACACCTACACACACACACACACACCTACACACACACACACACACACACACACACACACACACACACACACACACACACACACACACACACACACACACCTACACACACACGCACAAACACCTACACACACACACACACACACACACACCTACACACACCCCGGTACACACACACACACACATGCGTAAAGCGGGAAGGAGTGCTGGGTAGGTGGGGTGAATGTATTTGTTTGAGTCTATTGACTAACTTTCTCGCCACTTTACGTTGATAATAAGCTCATTTATCAGCGGCTCACGTCTCAACATTGAGTAACACGAGGATGACGGTGGATGTTGTTGGCCTGTAATGACTGAGAAGATGACTATTGATTTAAACATGAAAAGGGGCTAAATGGAATCTGCATTTTGTGTTTCAGGATCATGGGCCGATGCTGAAGAAGATAAATCATCGAAAGATTCTGTCAGGAAGTATATATTTAGGTCCTCTTAAAGTTTTGTTCCTTTTATCTCATTTAAGAAAAACCCTGTTCCTTTTTTATCCGGTATGTTGTATGTGTGGCTCAAAAATCCCTTAAAACGTTTTTAAAAGGATCAAAGTGTTTTTTAGATGTTAAATGTAATCGGTCTTTGAGTCATGTGAAAAAACACTTAAATACACTATAAAAATGACCTTCTCTAAGAACATATGATATCATTGTGTCTTTTGAAGTCTTTGTGAAAACAAACACACTTTAAATACACTTTAAAAAATGACATTCTCTAAGAACATATGTAGGACATTCATGTTCAGCCTCTGTTCTGTCAGAAGTTTCGCGAGGAGCGTTAGGTAATGCCATGCTTGCTCTTCTTGTATATGATATGGATTGGTCAAGTCTAGAGTGTACGCAGTATTCAGGAGTAAAAATCTGGTCCAGGATCATGTGTTTTAGATAAATAGTGAGTTTAGAAAGTGACCTTCCATTAAAAACAGGGATGGCTAATAGCACAGATAACGTCTCAATGCATGAAGATTTTTGTTGCTGTTATTTAGTTTCTTCTATGTTAAAATTTTCAGTCCAGATGGTGAAGAATCCTTGACTTAATTCGGGGATAGTTCCGTTCATGTAGAGCCACAATTTCAAGAGTACCGGTTTAAAACTGATCTGCAGGTTCTACCAATCCCTGGTCGTAATGATTTTCTCTTTATTTAGAATCTCAGATAAATCCTTTTTTTTTTTTTAACTAAGGTGGAAACAGGTTTAAGATTATGAGTTAGGATTATTTTCAGGTTAGTGACATTACAGCAAAATCACATTTCTTAGTAAGAAAATTGTAAAATAAAGAATCAAGGTTTATTAAAAAAAAGATAAAACCAAATGAACAAATTCATCCCAGAATCTTTAAATTACTGAAGGCTGTTGGAAAGTGATTGACTTTCTTCTTCAATTATTAAGAACATGCAGTAAATGTTAATGCTTGAAAACTAACAGATATTTTTCCTAACAAATATTTTCAAACATTTACCTGTAATCTGGTAATGTAGTTATATTGTTATTATATCATTCTAATCTTATTACAAAACAGGACGATAGCGTAGTTGCTGTTATAAAGATTCTGGAAGCTTCTATAATTGTTGTTTATTTAAAGGTTATAATATACCCGTAGTTTACATTAATTTATTTTCTCTTTAATGATGTAAAAGAAAACTGTATTGCTGGTGATGAGAGAAAAAAATAAGAAAAGAACAATGAAAAATATATAATCAAGTGTTTCAAAAATTAAAAGTAGCCGAGTTTATCTGAGTAGAATTCATTGAAATTATCGAAATTGATGAAAATGTCAGTAGAAAAAATATTAATTCAGTCATTCTTTGTTAGCAAAATATTCGTTAGATATATACTGTACGTCTCAAAAGCTTCCTATATTTAAACCAAACAGGAGGACAAGAATGGGTGCAGCACCCACACTAAGACCACAGATGTAATATTTGACGGTGAAAGACAGATTATTCATTAATGGACATATAAAAATTGCAGGTGATTATTTGTTGGATCTGGTTTTCGTTATCGGTGACAGATTAGCTTTTCAGGAGAATAACTGATTGGGTGAAGTAAAAAAAAACAGTTTTTAAACTAATTGTCACTTCATCCGCCTCAGTGTGGAGCATCTACATGAGACAACCAATCAAGAGTGGTACTGATGAGAGTGTGTGCGGCTCCGTCACCAGGTGCAGACGCCTTTGTGTGCAGCTACTGTATGTGTCAGACAAAGACTTGCTCTGCTTATTGTGTATCTGTGTGTGTTTGTGTGAGTGTGTGCAAGTGTGTGTGTGTATGTGTAGATATGTGCAAAGGTGTGTGTGCATGTGTGTGTTTATATATACGGGCCTGTGCATGTTTTTGCGTGTGCACATAGGTGAGTGTTCATGTAGACATCTGCATGTGTCACTATATAAATGTACATTTGTAAATGTGTGTGCGTGCATACATGCATGTGTGTGATGGGGGGGTGGTCGTCTGCGGCGAGCAGCCACGCGTGTGAAAATACTCCATAGTAAGTCTTCTCCTCCACTGGTGTTCCTTTGTTCTGCACATCTCTGTTGTCTACCAGCCTCAGTTTTTTCCTGGAGTTCCCTTTCATCCCACGACTTGTTACATCGCTCCATGTTCAGTGTGTGTCTGTGTGTGTCTGTGTGTGTCTGTGTGTGTCTGTGTGTGTCTGTCTCACCTCCTCCACCGTCAGGCTTCCTCTCAGATACCATCAAACGCACACCCTCCAGCTAATATTAGCCCGCAGCGTTTTGAAAATGACAAGTTTTACGGCCCATTACTGGCTCTTTGGCGGCTTCAGATGGTTGGATGTGTAAACGCTGCTGATGCTGAACATCGTGCATCATTATCCTTCCGGGACCCTGGCTTTAGGACAAACCGGGACAAAGTCTTAGCTCTCTAAGGACGACTCGTTTCCCACGGTCGCGCACGGATGACAGGAGGTGGTGAACATATCGAGCCACACATGAACCTGCTCTGATGAAGTCAATCAGACGTTCATCACATGGAACAAAGAATTTTGAGCCAAAATGCCAGTGGATGAGAAAACACATTCCTTGTCGAAGTAGTTAAGAGGAGGAAAAAAGGGAGAAAGTCTCTTACCTTAAGTGCCAGAAGAACAAGCGAGTCCAGTTACCGTTTCACACACACGTGTGTCTCACCCACACACACACACACTCTGGATGTGACCAGATGAGAACCCATCATTGTTCTCAAAACCCCTCCCACACTGATGCGTAACTGTCTGGATGTGTAGGAGTAGTTCCCTCTTCACCTCGCTGTCTCCCTCTCTCTTCCTCTCTCTCTCTCTCTCTCTCTCTCTCTCTCTCTCTCTCTCTCTCTGTCAAACACACACACACACACACACACACACACACACACACACACACAGTCTACCTTGTTCCAGTCTCACTCCAGTCCTGAAATTCCATCACACTCCTCAGACCAGCCTCAGCTCCACGATGCTGCTGCACACAAAGAGCCTGAGCCTCAGACCGTGATCATGTGATGCGTGTGATGAGCGACGCATGCATGTGAGAGCATGTGGTGTCGTTTCCTCTCCTCCCTCCGTCTCATTTACTCTTTTGTCTGCTCGTAACTCTCAGATTCACCCAGTGTTCATGCTACAAGTAAGTAAGTAAGTAAGTAATATTTATTTATATAGCGCTTTTCCAGACCAGGGTCACAAAGCGCTTAAACATTCAAAACAATATTCAATAAAGTATATACTTTAAAGGTCAAGATAATACTGAGAACAACACAGGAGTTCCAGAAAATCAAGGAAAAGCCTGAACAAATAGAAACGTCTTAAGATGTTTCTTAAAGGAGTCAGTAGATCCAACAAGGGCAAAGAGAGAGGAAGATCGTTCCAAAGCTTAGGAGCAACAGTCTGGAAGGATTTCTCTCCTCTGGTCCTGAACCGTGTGCGTGGAACCATCAGTAGATTCTGATCCACAGACCTCAGAGCCCGTGCTGGGGTGTAAGGCTGGATCAGATCAGTGATGGAAGAGGGCCTGACCATGAATAGATATGAAAGTAAGAACCAGAATTTTGAAGTTGATCCTGAAAGAAACTGGAAGCCAGTGAAGAGTTTTAAGGATCGGAGAAATGTGAGTTCTTCTACTAGAGCGGGTTAGAATTCTCGCTGCAGAGTTCTGAATCAACTGCAGGCGAGACACATCCTTCTTGTTTAGACATGAAAACAAACTGTTACAATAGTCCAGACGAGAAGAAACAAACTCATGGATTACAAGCCCCAGATCATGTTCCCAAACAATTTCCCTAATTTTAGGAGTTTTTCCAGTTGAAGGAAACAGTTTCTGTCAGTTTTCTTCAGTGTCGAAAAAGAGCATGTCTTTATCAAATACAACACCCAGGTTTTTCAGGCTCAGTTTGACAGACTGACCTAAGTCACTCAAGTACTGACTCAACCCTGGAACCTTATCATCAGGAGCAATCACCAGTGTTTCAGTTTTGTCCACATTTAGCTGTAGAGTGTTTTCACTCAGCCATCGTTTGATTTCTAGCAAACAATTGACTAAGCTGTTCAGCCTCTGTGTGATATGTGGATATTTCATAGAAGAAAAGACTCCTGGACTTGTTACGAGTGTCAGACCTGCTGGTTGATGAGTGTTGCTGATAAGAAGAAGAAGAAAGAAGAAGAAGAAAGAAGAAGAGGAAGAAGAAGAAGAAGAAGAAGAAGAGTGCCATCTTAAAGACCAGGAAGTGTGTGAGCCACGAGGGTCGACGCATTCGTAGGACACTTTGTGCATAATGATGTCAAAGCAGATTCAGTTTAAAAGTGTTAATTAAAGTAATAGTTCAAATGTCACTCATTTTCTACTCATGTTGACTGAGGGTTGGGATTATTTTCAGAGTAATTTTCCCTTTAGAGATATAGACAAAAATGTACATCCATTTTAATGAAGCGAATGGCGCTCAGTTGTCTTTGACTTCTTCTTCGTCCAAAAACCTCCAACGTGTATCTTGTATTGAACCTTCGACGTCAGAGATTATTTAAAAAAAATAAACAAGTCTATATTTTAAGGTTGTTTTTAGCTGCAGCTGCTTTACTATCAGCTTAAGTCTTGTGCATGTTTAGCTGAAACGGAGATTCTGGAAGTTCCCAGAAACCTCAAAAGCATCAGTGGCTTTATTGAAATGGACTTACACTTTGGCCAATAACTAAAAAGAAACATATTACTCTGAAAGAAATTCCAACCCTAAGTTGGCATGAGGGTGAGTATAAAAGATCTATGGCAGCCATTGCTCGTAACTTGGCATCATTTTTTATTTATAGTACGATAAACCTGTTATCTTATGTAATGCCATGTATGCGACATAGGCAACATGTCATGTTTAAATGATCAAGTTTTTAACAATTCTTTATTCAAATGTTGTGTTGTTTTTTTCTGGGATAGAAGTCCACATCCATACCATTGATCCTATCAAATATCTAAACAAATGGACGTTTATCTGATTTTCTGCGTCTATCACCTGCAAAGTATTTATTTTCATTGAACCACTTTCATTTTTAACATTAATTCTTAATTTAAAAAGTCATCTTGAAAGGCAACTAATGAGAAAACATATTTCAAATGTGCTCGTCTTCCTCATCAAGATGCAGTAAGTCCCTCATAATCATGTTTTGAAGTTATTACTTTATAAAGTTCTCCCTCCGTCTCAAGACTCCCCGAACGAGAGGTTACGAGAGCGAGTCCATTATGATGTAATAATGGGTTCACTCCTCCTCCAGCTGTAATCATGCCCCGCTTTGCTTGTACAACAAGTTCCTTTGAGGTGGAGACTTCCTAGATTGATGACGCTGATTGACAGACCTCCATGTTTGACCAATCACAGCAGAGTGGATGTGGGTATTATAAAGAAAAATAACCAGAGCTTGGCTCACATTGAGGGGGTCTCACCGATTCTTAGTATCCAGGAAGAAAGGTCGAGCACTCAGCTGAGAAACCAGATTGAATAACCCCTGATCGAATCAGAGCCATGGCCGTTTTATGGTTTATAGATTTGGTTGGATTTTTGAGCACTTATGTGACTGAAAGGTTTTTGTGTTCCCTACAAGGCTGGGGCTACCAATAATTATCCATTTTGCTAGATCAATCTTTTAACATAGTTTTGTCATTTGGATAACGTATTGTAATGATAAATAAATTGTATTTATTTAAATCGGTTTATTGCACCTGATCACTGTGTTTTAATTATGTTTTAATGTGTCTTAACGTTTTATTAATTTTATGTAAGGCGTTCTTGAGTGTCGAGAAAGGCACCTCTAAATAAAAGCATCATTATTGTTATTTTTATTATTAATAATGTTACCAGGCAGGTAGATTTTAAAATATTTTATTATATGAATATAACAATGTTTCCTTCCTTTGTAGATCTTGCATCATCTTGTGAAGGATCATTACCAAAATGATATAGCAGTTTTGTATTTTGAACTTCTCACTGAAGTAACTCTTGGTTTGCCAGAAAGAAATATGCAGCGTTCATTTGAAAGCTGACACGTATTTCCAGAATAGCGTTTGGGGAATCCTTGAGAAGAATTTAAGTTTGGTCATTGGACTTAAAAAACCCTAATGACAGATAGCATGACCCCTATACAATGTTGCAGCTGTTGTGTTAACGTGTTTTTAAGACCCACACACTGTTGTTTGAGAAGTATCATTCCTAGAATGTCTCAGAGAACCTTGAGAACAGATCAGTCACTTCTGTCCTCCTGGTCCATGTTCAGAATTCTTGGCTGAGTTTCCTTAGTTCTTGAAGAGCCTATGGTGCTTCAATCAGATAAACGTGTTGGTGACTTTAACATCCATATGGATATGGTAATAAGATTGTAGACATCCTAGAATGCTCTGGGAGGTGCAGCTTAACTGGACATTGACACTCAGTTCTTGGACTCATTTTTACCATTAAGTCCTCGACAACTGTCTTTGATTGTTTCCTCCTCTAAATCCACAACATGTCTTTTGGATCCTATTCCCACATGGCTGCTTAAAGAACTGTTCCCCTTACTTAGCACTTTCATACTTGACATTATTATCTTGTCAATTCTCAGTTCTTGTTCTTCTAGATCTCAGTGCTGAATTTGACACTGTTGACACCAAATCCTTCTACACAGGTTAGGAAACCATATAGGCATACGTGGAACTGCTCTAAACTGGTTTCAATCCTACCTGTCGGATAGAACGCACTATGTACATGTCAACCACCTCTCATCGACACACACTAAGGTCACCTATGGTGTCCCACAAGGTTCTGTTCTTGGTCCAATCCTATTCACGATCTATATGCTTCCGATAGGCAACTTGATTAGAAGACACTCTATAGACTTTCACTGTTATGCTGATGACACTCAACTTTGTTTGTCAATTAAGGCAGATGAAATAAAACACAACTAGAGTCCTGTGTTACATATATCAAGTCCTGGATGACCCACTTCAGGATTGATGCACTGATGTAATTTTGCCTCCTCCATTCACACCTCTTGCTATCATCTGTGTTCTGCTTTTGTTTCTTTTTTAAATGTGGCATAACTCATTTCACTTTTGGGTGGGCCTCTCTAACTTTACAAACTAATTCCATTTACCACAATGACTACATTTATTACTAGTTAGCATACAAGCTAACGTAAAGGCTACCAAGAATGTTAAACTTATATTCTTACACTAAATATTCTAAGAAAATATATTCTATGAATACTCTTCTTTCACATTAAATATTGAAGTTGTTGTTGTTGTTTTTTTTCACTCACACACTCATCATTCATCGAGGCTTCATTTTCTCCACAGTGGACACTCCGGAGAGAAAGTAGAGCCCAGGAGAGTCCGGAATACTTTTGCAACCCTTGTGAAAATAAAGTTTTGAGTTTTCAAGATTTCTCAATAGTACCGTTTTCAAGTTCAGCATTGGAGCATTACAGTTTAAAAAATGTAAGTAAGTAAGTAAGTAATATTTATTTATATAGCGCTTTTCTAGACCAGGGTCACAAAGCGCTTAAACAATCAAAACAATATTCAAAAAAGTATATACTTTAAAGATCAAGATAATACTGAGAACAACACAGGAGTTCCAGAAAATCAAGGAAAAGCCTGAACAAATAGAAACGTCTTAAGATGTTTCTTCAAGGAGTCAGTAGATCCATCAAGCGCAAAGAGAGAGAGAAGATGGTTCCAAAGCTTAGGAGCAACAGCCTGAAAAGATTTCTCTCCTCTGGTCCTGAACCTTGTGCGTGGAACCATAAGTAGATTCTGATCCACAGACCTCAGAGCCCGAGCTGGGGTGTAAGGCTGGATCAGATCACTGATGTAAGGAGGAGCCTGACCATGAATAGATCTGAAAGTAAGAACCAGAATTTTAAAGTTGATCCTGAAAGAAACTGGAAGCCAGTGAAGAGTTTTAAGGATCAGAGAAATGTGAGTTCTTCTACTAGAGCGGGTCAGAATTCTCGCTGCAGAGTTCTGAATCAACTGCAGACGAGACACATCCTTCTTGTTAAGACATGAAAATAAACTGTTACATTAGTCCAGACGAGAAGAAACAAACGCATGGATTATAAGATCCAGATCATGTTTGACAACATTTTCCTAAGTTTAGAGATTTTTCTCAGTTGAAAGGAAACAGTTTCTGGTCAGTTTTCTGCATGTCGAACAAAGACATTTCTTTATCAAATACAACACCCAGTTTCTCAGGCTCAGTTTGACAACCACCTAGTCACCCAATACTACTCAACCCTGGAACCTTATCATCAGGAGCAATCACATAATGTCATAGTCTTTCTGTGTTTTGGTGCTCCTCCTGGACAATCCTGGTTCTGTACTGCCACCACAGAAAAATCCTGTGTTGTGTTTACAACAAAGGCAATAAGAGTTTCTGATTCTGATTCTGAAAAGTGAGTTTTTCATAGCTCAGACATGAAACATGAAACCTCAAATATGACGCAGACAAGCAGGTAGGTGATGCAACGCACAGCATAGATATGTCTAATGCACACACACACACACACAGGTACACTACATTTACTACATTCTCTAACCTCCACTTCAAACACACTCACAACTGCAGCTCCACTCACTTAGGAATATATTATGAACTATCTGATCATAGTTCATATATTGCTATGGGATTAACAGGCACCAAACGAGGAATGAATCATTGTGTTAGGGTTTTGTTCCGATGAACCGACCCCTCGGCATCGTTACGCGGTGGTTGTAAAGAAGGACACAAACACAGGAATGAGTTTAAGAGAAAATGCTCGTTTAGTGAAATATGAAAGACAGACACACAACTTTCATGATCATGGGCCTTGGCAAAGCAGAGATCTATCACAGAGACGTCTTCGAGTGCCAAAGGTAAAGTTCTAATGAAATGGAGGATCTTTGATAGTGTGAATATTCAGGTAAACGCCTCTGGTCATTTCAGCTTGTATTATTGGTCATATACTCTTAACACTTATAAGATGGCCGTGCCACGTGGTGGTTGTGGAAAGTTACCACAGTTTGATTTCTTCTAAGAGAATCTGTTTATCACTGATTTACGCAGATGTCTGCCCTTGTCCTTGACTAGCTGCATCATTGAGAGATTGTTTTGTCTTCCTCAGTGTGAGTGTAGGCTTGACCTGACCTGAAGAATAGCTGAGCCCGTTGATATTAATGCAAGGCAATGATTATTTAATATGAAATAAATATGAAAGATTATCAGTAATTCAAGTGATTGTTTTTTTTAATTAATAAAAATATAAAAAAATTTTTATTATATATTGATGAAAAAGATTTTTTCACTAAATTATTGTTATTAATATTTCATTCAGATAAATCCTAAATCATTTTGATATGATCACAAATCACTTGAGAGAATATTAATTAATTAATCCATAGAAAGACGACTGTTGTGATTGCAATAAATTATGATTCTAGCATTAACAGAATACTCCATTGGCTTACGTAACTTTTGTAACTGTCTACTCATTATTTAACTGCAGTATCAACACCAAGGTGAATTCTCAACACTATCAAATAATGCTCAAATAATTCTTAAGTAAATTATTTTATTGCTGAGTTCATTTAGAGCTGTGAGAGAAAACAGTGTGATAAAAATTATTTTTTATAAAATGGAAATACAAGTTAATAATGATACACAAATACACCTAAAATGTAAATCCTTTAGAAAGACTTTGCCCGACAGCCTCCTTTCTCTCAGAGGAATTAGCAGCACTTAGATGAGCGTATGTAGCTCGACCAGAATATGCTCCACAGCTGGACTAAGCCTTTATCTGGGGCCAGCTCTCATCCTTTATCACCATGGTTACTCCATACAACGACAACCCCGGTCACCATGACGACCTGTGTCACCTAGCCACCCCCTCTGGTCCACGATGGAGCTAATACAGCAGATCTCCCTGTGTGGCTCCAGCTGCTTCCATCAGGCTCTCCGGTGTAATTCCATCACCTCGGAGAGTTGAGCAGCTGTATCCAGACAAGAGCCTCTCATAAGATCCAACTTTGTCCTCAGGCTTTGACTGACTTAAGGAAGCCCTGCAGTGGGCTGCATCAGATATGGAGTGTTGCCCACTCGACCTCAGAAGAATCTGTCTTCTCTCTCCTGAAGTGTTTAAGAGATTAGGACGATCTCCTGGAGAAATCGTAGGATAACTGTTTAACCTGGTTTAGAACTCAATCGCCTGCTTGCATCTTCCATGTCCATAAAATATATACCTAAGTATACTGTATATATACTGTATATGCACTGTATATATGCTTAAATAGCTTATGAAAAAGCAAGAAAGATTGACCAGGAATTATTGTTAATTTATATATATATACTGTATATATACTGTATATATGCACTGTATGTATGCTTAAATAGTTGTATGCTTAAATAACTTATGCTTGTATGCTTCAATAGCTTATGAAAAAGCAAGAAAGATTGACCAGGAATTATTGTAAATGTCAAATTTAATGTACTTCCCCTTGACAATAACCCAGATGGACAGAAAATAGTCATCATAGTTGTTGAGAATTTCAATTGAGATTATACATGTGGTCTCACCCTGACCTGGAATATCAACATAGAACGACAAGTCAAGGGAATTTAGTCTGTTAGTCTCAGGCAGACCAAATCAAGGAGGATTAAAACCTTAATACTGTTCTAGACACGTTTCAAACTCAGAGGTGCAGCAGGGTGTGTGCGTCACTTACCGGGCGACCGTCTCTGTGATAGAACTGAAGTGTCTCAGCTTTCTAGACTTAAGGCTCACACAGTACGGTCTATTCTCTAGCTTCAGCTCTTGTTCACACTCATCTACACACAAGTCGCTTCCTCCTCTCCTCCATGCTCCAGCAGCATTGTGTCTCTCGGCTGGTACAGGAAACACATAGGAGCGCTGTGTTGTAATGGAGCAGGGCTATACCAATCTGGTACATTCAAGGGGGATGGATAGAGGGAGGTCTTCCCATTAACCTTCAGCAGTTACATTTAGATGCATCCCTCTGTCTGCAGGATGATGGTCTAATCCTTCTTTTCTATTAAGTTTATGTGTATATATTTATACATATTTGATAACCAAAGTATTGCAAGGTAGGTTTAAGCCCATTGAAGACTGGATCGGTGGAGAAGTCAATAGCCTCAAGTCATGCAAGGTTTTTCATAAAAACTTCTGTTTTAAGTTAAAAATACTGAATAAACAAAAGCAATACACCAGAATTAAAACTTAAAAAGTTTTTCAAGACAGAACTCCTTCATATGAGTATTGAGAGTACAGTGAAAAGAAGACAAATGAACTTGTCCAACACTTCTGAGGAGGCAACATTCTCGGAAAAATGTATGACTCTAACAGAGAGACAACCAAGTGATTGCGGAAACAAGAGCCAGGAGTGACACATGACTGCTTTTAGTCATTTCTTTTCTTATCCAGTAGTACCATAAGAGTACTTTTTTTTGGTGTTTTTGGTGACACAACTTGTAGGAGCTTTTATGACAAGGATAAAGGATGCTTGGGAGTCGGGCATTGTAGATTGCTTTAAGATTTCCAATGGAGATGCAGAACATCCTGTAATATACAGATGTGGACTTCACGATGAGCATAGAGCACATCTTGGTCGACTACTAGACCCACAAGATCCTCTGCTGTTTGCTAGATATAACAGTGAGGAGTGAGGCTGGGGGTGATTGAGGTTGTAAAGCATGCCATCATGAGAGAGACGTTAAAGCAGGACTATAATGCCTCGGATGAAACTTCGAATGAACCTATATATTCCAAATTATTGTTGGAGCTTGGCTCCATTAACCCAGTGACATCCCTTATTTAGATGAACAGTTATCAGTTCCCTTTGCAGTCAAGCTTCTGGTCTTTGGCAGGGTTTGCTTCAAAACCCATTCATCAGATGTTAACATCAGCCACACATTGTTTTCTGGGTCAGGAGCCACAGCATAGGGGCAAATGTGAAGCGGTCGCTAATGACCTGGAATGTCTCCTCAGCTGAAGTATATGAACTAAACAGCAGCAAGGGCTGTGAGGAGAGCAACTATAGGCTTGTAGCCTCAGCTAATCTGAGCTAACCGATTCCTAGAAACTCCTGTAGTTGTTTCGAGGCCTCAAGAACAGGGCCATTGGGTAACTGCAGTAACCACTGCGACTTTTTCATACAACCCTGTCCATCAAGTTATGTGAAAGTGATAGCTCCCACTCATTTCTACTCACCATGTTTACCCTGAGTCTGTATTTCTTGATATTCTTTAAACTTCTGCTACAAATTGTCTTAAAATACAGACTTGACTATGTTTATCAAGGCTTTAATACAAGATAGGCGTAACAGACGAGCACCATGGAGGTGTTTTAGAAGAATATGAAGATGAAGATCACTGAGGGTTAATTGGCTTCTTTCAAATGGATGATCATTTTTGGCCAAAACTATAAAATGAAACGGATTACACTGAAAATAATCATAACCCTTAATCGACACGAAGGCGTGTAAAAAATTTGTGAAGTTTGAACAAAGGTCTTTGGATAATGATCATGACATGATGAATATTTCCTTCCCTGTACCTGCAGTCATTTGAATATTATCCTTATAGAATGAAGCTACATTTTCAAGATGTGCAACCATCAACACATCACAAACGCCTTGAAAACAGCTGGTAGGCTTGTATGAAATGTCATCTTGCTTCTCTTTTTTTCCTTTTTGTCCAGCATTGAAATTGTTGCCTTGATAGTTAACACTGTTCTGATGGGGGTTTTTTGGTCAAAATTGACCACATCTTCCTCCCTCTTTGATGATCTACTGACTCCTTCAAGAAACATTTGTTCAGGCTTTTCCTTGATTTTCTGTAACTCCTGTTGTGTTATCAGTTTTATCTTGATCTTTAAAGTATATACTTTATTGAATATTGTTTTGATTGTTTAAGCGCTTTGTGACCCTGGTCTGGAAAAGCGCTATACAAATAAAAATTACTTACTTACTCTGTTTTTTCTAGGGTGAATGAGATCATTACTCAAATTCAAGCCTAGATTCTTAAACTGCAACTAATGTGTTGATTTAAGTGTCTCTTAAATAGATCTCGGGCCTCTATTGTACTCATGTGTCTTTTTGTACAAAACTCTCTTTTCATTGATATATCTACATTGGAAAATGTGCTTAAGCCATGCAGACTAAAAACCTACAGTTTTCATAGATATTGAATCTTTTAAACCATAAACACACCTACTCTGCTGTGATTGATTGAGCATCTAGGTTTGTGACTGCGTGTTGTCAATCCCAGAAGTCTCAACCGCCACGGGACTGCAGGAGGAGTCAAAGCCATTATAACAACATAATAGGACTCAGCTCTGGTAACCACTCGTTCGCTGAGATTTCAGATGGGGGAGAACTTTGTGAAGTAGAGGAAGACTTCAACAGTAAGTCAGGAAAGTTGGGTTTTCAAATGTGTGGCCATTAAAGCAGTTCTATGTCACATTCATCAAGCTAATTTAAACTAACTGTATTAAGTCTTTTGAAATAGCTGAAATGACTATTTAAAGTACTCATCATGGTTTTGTCACTTTTAGAAAGAATCCACTGCTTGATCTCGCCTGAAGTATGTTATTCCTGCTATGTAAAACATTCTACTGTTGCCTGGGATATTATTTGATCTACAAAGCTTGACATTAGAGGAGGTTGAGATGTCTCCAATTAAGTGTGAAAATGAAACAAAGTGAGGTTGTATTGCCCTCACTCTAATGTAGGAGCTCAAAAGTAAAATGTATCAAATCAGTTTTTATAGGTAATTGGGGAATTTCTACGTGTAATTTGATGGATTTTGATTGAAAATGCCTTTATTTTGCTTTATATTCAACATAATATGTCGGCGGGTTTTCAATACGACCATCAAACAAGTCAAATTGGAAATAAAGAACTTATAGGTAACAATTGGACAGATTAAAAAAAAATCTCCATACACAAGAGTCACAGTGATTGTTTGTCACAACATGTTTTACTTTGGCACCACTGCTGGTCGCACTTCATGTCAGGACGTGTGACAATAACACATCATCCTAGTGGACATGTTTTTTACAGAGTTCCATTCCCAGACAACGTACCACTGGGTGAATTATTGTTTGGATGAAACTGATAGTATTTAAGTAAAACAGACACATTTGAATATTTGATCATCTTTTTTTGGGAAAAGTGAGTAGAATACTCGTCTTCCAAACGTTTGCATTAAATGTAACATCTTAGATTCAATTTTTCATTAAGTGGCATAAACTTGTTGTATTCATGGTCAGTATATTTTCGATGATTTGGTGTACATTAGAACATAAGGTCAGGGGAGGGAAATGATGTCCTAAGAAGCCACATTATGTACATCACTGAGCACACCAGCAATTGTGAATATGATACTTGCATTAAAGTGTACTGTACTGTGGTTAATTATTATAATGATTTTATCACAACCCTCAGGAAGCTCAGATCATACTGAACTCTTACATACAGAGTTGTCAGCCTGCGGCCATACTATCTATCAGTTTATCTATCTTAAGTCACATGATCGCGCTGTGTGTTTACATTCCTCCGAGCGCTGCAGCTCCATCGGCCTGTGAGAAGATCCACACAAAAACACACTCCTGACGCTTTTATTATCATCTCTGGATATTATAATCATGCCAACCTGGACTCTTTTCACCAGGCGGTGCATTGTCCCACCAGGAATAACAGGACAATTGACCTTCTTTATTCCAACTTGAAGGACGCGTACAGAGCCAAACCTCTTCTCCACCTAGAAGGTCTGATCATAACCTGGTCCACCTTCAGTCACAGTACACTCCTCTGGTGCAGAGACAGACTGTGACCACTAGGCCAATCAACAACTTTGATTGTTTTGACTTGATTTGTCACAGCAATTCACAAAAAAAGATATATACACATCATATTAAAACGTATTAAAACCCTATTTGGCAGAGTTTGCAGGAATTTGATGTCCATGATGGTTGACTTCTGATAACCCTGCAGCCTTCGTTATCCTGAGAAGTCTTCTTCTCGACTGCAGAGGACAGCCTGAGCGTTTAAGTCAGACACTTCTCAGTCTCCTGAGGAAGAACAGCTGCTGGTTAGCCTTCCTGACCATGTCGGACATATTTGTGCTCCAGGTCTACACTTAAGCAAACACCTAGATATTTGTGGATTGAGACGACCTCCAAAGATGCTCCTCCATTTGTGCAGGGGAGGGGGGACAACGTCTTCCACATTCATCTCCTTTGTTTGTTTCAGAGATTATTTTAAAGAACATAGATCTAAGAAAAATTAAAAAAGACAAAGGATACAAAGATTAACATGGAATATCATAATCTTTTCGATCCACTCCTGCCCCCAAACTCAGAATTTAACTAAATTAAAAATAAAATTAAAAGGAATGAATGAGTCCCTGAGTCTATTAGTGTTACATCTGCTTCTCTGCTCACTGATGACAGTGTTCAGAGGATGACTGTCATCATCCAGTAGTTTGTCCAGTGATCTCCTCGCTACACCAGTGAGTCCAGCTTCATGCCAACCACAGAGCCAACTCATCAAATCTTCTCATTTCACAGTTTGCATTCAGAGGGAAAGAGCTAGTGTCAGTCTGAGAGCTGTTGTGTTGAGCTAAGAGCCAGGCTGCAGCAGATTTGTCATATTTCACAACAGCTTTTTGGGCGAAATGATGGTGCTATTGATTTAGAGAGTGCATTGGAGTCCTGGTAGAAAGGCACTCACATGTTATTAGCATGTGTCGTATCAGCAGTACTCCCATCTTCACGCTGCAAGCTAATTTAAGTAGATCATTATTTCACGTTTAATGATGACATGCTGTAAACCACTTTAGACAAAGTGTAAAAATAGTTTTCAAGCAACATTTAAAGAGAAAATTGATTTCTGAATGAAATAAAGGAAAACAAATTTTCAAAACGAAATACACCAGGTTGAGCTTTCACTGAATCTTAACAAGTCATTTGTTGACTTATGTTCAAACAAATAACTATCCTTTTTCCAATTTTTATTTTGTTATTTTGATTAATTCTCTAAATTACAGTATTTTTATTCGGAATTGGGGAGAAATGTTGTCAGTAGTTTATAGAATGAAACAAACATGTTATTTTTTCTCAAACACACTCCTATAAGTAGTAAAATCCAAAGCTTAGGAGCAACAGTCTGGAAGGATTTCTCTCCTCTGGTCCTGAACCGTGTTCAGGAACCATCAGTAGATTCTGATCCACAGACCTCAGAGCCCGAGCTGGGGTGTAAGGCTGGATAAGATCACATGATGTAAGGAGGAGCCTGACCATGAATTCTTACAGACTCCTCTGCCTCAACAGGGGGGTCTGTAAGAACCAGAATTTTAAAATGGATCCTGAAAGAAACTAGCAGCCAACACAGAATTTGAAGTATCCGGTAAATGCGAGTTCTTCTACTAGAGCAGGTAAGAATTCACGCTGCAGAGTTTTGCATTAACTTCAGGCAAACAGAGGTGAGGTGATATTTAAGCTATACAAATGATTATCAATAAATGTTTCTGATGGCAAACTATTTTTAATTATTTAAATGATCTTACACGATAAATATCTTTGATCAAATACTTTTTTAGCTCTTTTTCTTTCTTCTTTCTCTTGGCTTGATGGCCCCATCAGTCACAGTATATTTAACGGGGCCCCCGAGGACATCTAACACACATGTTCTCTTGCTAATTTAATTTGACAAATTAAAGCTCTTGAAGGGATGGCTCTTTATATTGTTATCTATCACCTGTACAACGATCGATCTGTAATCCATCCAATCAGGAACAAGACTTGCCACCGCAGTTACATGCCCCATTTCCTGTTTGAGTTCAGGTTTTTCGTTTTTCTATTTTTTACTTCTTTTGGGCGTAGATTCCAACTGTATCCAATCAGTTTCTGGCACGATTGCAACTTTTGAGCACAGCTTTCAAAAGTTTGCTGACTGCACAAGTATTGCATGAACACTGCAAACTGGAAGCGGTGGTCTCCTTCGAAATTTTCAATGATTCATTTATGCTCAAGATATGGTTAAACACTGGCCTTAGCTACATTGTCCTACATGTCCTGCAAAAGCTTTTTGAACAAGAACAGGAGATTGTTAATGTACAGCATGAATTGGAGTTTAAAAACATATATACAACATTTTGCTGGTACATTTTTGTGGTAAATATGCAATAAATGCAGCTTGTAAGAAGGAATCATCAGCAGGAAGACACTTGTAAGTCAATAAAGAGTTCAATTCAATTCAATTTTATTTAAGGTGTCTTATTATAACAAAGTTCTTACAGTTGAAGTAAGACTATAGCAGAGAAAAGAAAAACAGATCCCAGCAATTCAACAAAGAGCAAGAAGCGAAACACTGTGCAGTGAGCTATGGCGAGGAAAAACTTTTAGAAGGCAGAAACCTCGAGCAGAACCAGACTCATTGTTGACGGCCTCCTGCTGTGACCAGCTGGGAGGAAGGATGGGGGGGTAGACAGATGGATAAAGAGAAGAGTGAGGGAGGATATAGTGAGAGAAAAGAGGAGAGTATAGGAGAGTCCATGGAGGTGCTGGACAGAACTCGGTTGGTAAACACTCTAAATTAGTTTGTGTTGAGTATAAACGTAGTTATTTGTGGATATTCTTTGATTTTTGTAATAAACAATATAAACGGTCTTCCATCTAAAAGGTACTTCTGGTGGTGTATGTATGTAGTGATATACGAGTGTCTACTGAGTGAGGGCACTTTGACCTCCATGTAATTAAAGTGGCTGCTCACCGTCCAGAGACGTAGTCGCTGAGAGAAAACTGGATCAGATGGAGGAAATTAAATAAACTAGTAAGGCTGGTATCATTTCCGCACAAATCATCACATTTACAACCATCAGGACGGAGACGCTGCTGAGTGCCAAGGACGAGGCTGAAGCTCTGGAAGCTCCTCTCCCTCACTGGTCTAATATTACATTCACAAATGCATTTCACTGCTTCAGCTCGGCACTCAAGCCCCCTCCCTCCTCTCTACTTTCCTCTTAGTCAGGGTGTGTCCATCAATCTTAGTGTCTGGTCAGTAACAAGGCTTCCCCTCGCACTCAAGAATGAAGCCAGGCAGCAGTCTCTCTCATTACCCCCATGATGCTGCTCCTGAAAATGCTCTCTTAAAGCTTCCTAATTGCATTGAGAGTCGACCTCTGGGCACGAGACAGGAAGACTTTATAGTGCTTTAAGGAGCTGCCTTTCCTTTTTGTGTAGGTGTGTGTGTGCGCACGTGTGTGTGTGTAGGTGTGCGTGTGCACAGGTGTGTGTGTGTGTGTAGGTGTGCGTGTGCGCACGTGTGTGTGTGTGTAGGTGTGCCTGTGTGTGTGTAGGTGTGCATGTGTGGGTGTGTGTAGGTGTGCGTGTGTGTAGGTGTGTGTGTCTGTGTGGGATTGTGGGTGTGTGTGGGGGGGTGTGGGTGTGTGTGTGTGTGTGTGTGTGTGTGTGTGTGTGTGTGTGTGTGTGTGTGTGTGTGTGTGTGTGTGTGTGTGTGTGTGTGTGTGTGTGTGTGTCTGTCTGTGTGGGTGTGTGTGTGTAGGTGTGTGTCTATGTGGGAGTGTGGGTGTGTG
>JACEEU010000746.1:1252778-1342778 GCA_016630915.1 Callionymus lyra
TTAAGGATGTCTTATATGTACAAGATTTTAAGATGAGTCTGACCATGAATAGATCTGAAAGAAAGAACCAGAATTTAAAAGTTGATCCTGAAAGAAACTGGAAGCCAGTGAAGAGTTTTAAGGATCGGAGAAATGTGAGTTCTTCTACTAGAGCACAATCCATCACAAACTGTGTTGTTATGTGTAATTGATGTGCGCTGGTTGCCGTATCTCTGAATGTCTCCAATATAATGCCCACAGATGTGTTTATTTTCCTTGATTTTCCACAATCTGGCCAATTTTCTTTAACCACGAAGGTGCTTATTTAGTTTTGCTGATCGGAAATAAAATACAGCCGCAGTGAAAAGGCAAAAGTTGAGGTACATTAGCATGTGCCTCAAACTGAGCCTCATCAAATACGTCACATCTCCATTGAGGCAGAGACACTTTTAAAACTAAAGGAAATAAGGTGGACTTTTACAACAAAGTAACAGAGGTTTGTGTGCTGAAGGACAAGCGTGTGGATTTTATTTACAGATAAAGGTAAGACCAGAAACGGTTTTAATATCAATCTTATAAAAAAGAGATAAGACTCATATAACAAACACATTTTTGGCCATAAATAAAATATTATTTTGTTTTTGTAATGCTTATATTGAGCCATTTAATACTCAATATGTACAGTGGGTACAGAAAGTAATCAGACCCCTTTGGATTTTTCACTCTTTGTTTCATTGCAGCCATTCGCTAAAATAATTTAAGTTTATTTTTTTCCTCATTAATAAACACTCAGCACCACATCTTGACAGAAAAAAAACAACATGTAGAAATTTTTGCAAGTGCATTAAAAAAGGAAAACTGAAATATCACAGTCATAAGTATTCAGACCCGGTATGTGACTCATATTTAACTGACGTGTTGTTCATTTCTTCTGATCCTCCTTGAGATGGTTCGACTCCTTCATTGAGTCCAGCTGTGTTTCATTAAACTGATTGGACTTTTAGGAAAGAGGTAAGGTAAGGTAAGGTAAGGTAAACTTTATTGATCCTCAGGAGGTCTCCTTCGGAAATTGTTTTTTACCAATAGCCAGCAATTTTCATAAACAAAAAAAATAATACAAAAAAAAATAAGAAGAAGAAAAGGGAAAAAATGACAATAGTCTAAAGATAAAATAGATCAAAGAAAAAACAAAGACAAGGATACAAATAAATAGAACAGAACATCCAGATACTCTCACTCCACTCCTGCCCCGAACTCAGAATTGTACAATTTAATAGCCCGAAGGAATGAATGAGTCCCTGAGTCTATTTGTTTTGCACCTGGTAGGAGCATTCGTCACTCATTCTGCTCTCTTCACTGATGTGAGTGTTCAGAGGATGATTGTCATCATCCATAGGACAGTAGTTTGTTCAATGATCTCCTTAACTTCACCAGTGAGTCAGCTTCAACCACAGAGCCAGCCCTCCTATCAACCTGTCCAACCTGTTGACCTCCTCTTGGACACATTTCCACCCCAACACACCACAGATAGAACACTGGCCACACAGACTGGTAGAACTGAGAGGAGCTTCTTGCAGATGTTAAATGATCGAAGCCTCCTCAGAAAGTACAGTTACTCTAACTTCTTTATATGGTCTTATTGCAGAACAGTCAGTTACTTCATCCAACGAGGTACTAAGTTGTCCACTATCTCCACGTCGCCTCTATGGAACTGGAGTGGCTTTGTCCTGACTCCAAGTCCAAGACCAGCTCCTTGGTCTTTGAGTGTTCAAAGGTGTTCCTCTATCCAGTCCACAAAGTCACTACTAATCCATACTGTCTTCTGTTGTCCCTATCTCCAATGTATTGTCAACATGATGTCCAAATTGACAATTATCCAAATGATGATCCAAATAGCATTATAGTATTCTGGAGAGACTAGTTAGTTGTAGCAGAAGTCTGAAGTGTAGATGGTGAAGAGGAGAGGGGTGAAGAAGACAAGGTAAAAAATGAAGGTAAACTATAATATAAATTATGATGGACTAACCTCACTGTTCTATGCATGCCTTGGTAAAATGTCACCACAGTCGGTTGGTTGACAATTTCTCATTGGAGCTTTGAAGTCAAAAAAAGTCCTTGCACTTTTGTCCACGACTGCTGATAGTATGTTGTCACTAATGTCGCCTTTGCATTCATCTATGTCGGAATCCCATCAGGTCGCCATGGTAACTGTGTAGCGCTGCCTCTGCCTCCTCTTTCCGGCATTCAGCCCAATTGACTTTGTCGTAGTGCAGCATTCATGTGCTCTTCTCATATATTCACCAAAGATGGAATCAATAAGTTAAGTTCAGTCGATACAGTTTACCAACGCGGTCTGCAGTTTTCTTGTGAGCCTCATGTGATCGCAGAGGAAACGCTGCCATTAATGTGTATTAATTACAATATTTCTGCATCTTTTGCAGAAATACAGGGTTACATCATGTTTATGACCCCAGGAGCTGAGGACAATGCAACCCACCCAGAAAAAAGAGAAAGACAATAAACAAAATTAACTTTACTCAAAGAAACAAGTAACAAAAGGCGCAGAGAAAAAGTATAAGAGTAAAAAGAGAAGTCCAGGAAAATTTAACTAAACAAAATATCCAATAGACAAGCAAGGGATACAGGAAGTGTCAGAGTTGAACCTTAGACGAGCTCACGCCAGTCTGTGGAACAATTACATTACACACACACACACACACACACACACAGTGACAGAAACGTTACACAACACCCCCCCCCCCCCCCCCCCCCCCCCCCCCACACCACCACCCACACACACAAAGACAGAATCACTAAAGAGTAAATTTAGTGATTCAATAATTTCTTTTATCAATAAAATGTGAAGAACAGGTAGCAATGAAGGGTCTAAAAGCCTGTTTTAGTTAATGGTAAGTAAGTAAGTAATTTGTATAATGGTGCATTTACACGTTATAAAAGATGAGTATGTTTGAAGGAACAACTCATTTTAGTTAACAGGCTTGAAATTATTACAGTATGCTGTTCTTTTCTATTTTAACTTTTTTTTTTTTTAAGTGAGCACCTTATAGTCATTTTCATTTGCGTAAGTCTAGTTCAAAACGGTTTAAAAGTTATCCACAGCACGTTAATCGAATTATTCTAAAGTTTAAATTAATACAAAATACTCTTCTATACCCTTTTCACAGTAGAAGCCACTCATAGTGTGTGTGTTTGTATTGATGTCAGAAAAACGTTTCCCAAATTTTCACAAAAAAAAAACTCCCAAAAAAAAAAAAAAAAACACCCCCCCAAAAAGAGTTTTTTTTCCCCCGGGGGGAGAAAGCCCCACCCCACGGGGGGGGGGTTCACCCCCCCCCGGCGGGGGAGCAGGGCCCCCCCCCCCCCCTCTTTTTTTTTTTTTTCAAAACAAAAAAGGGGGGGGGATTACCCCCCCCCCCCACCCCCCCCCAAAAAAACCCACCAAAAACCACCACCCCAGGGGGGAAACCCGCCCCCCCCCCCCTTTTTTCCCCCCCCCCCCCCCCCCCCCCCCCCCCCCCCCCCCCCCCCCCCCCCCCCCCCCCCCGGGGGGTTTTTTTTTTTTTTTTTTTCACACCCCCCCCCCCCTCCTTTTATCCCCTGGGTTTTTTTCCCCCCCCCCTTCTTTTTTTTTGGGAAAAAAAAAAAAATATTTTTTTTTATTTTTTGTTTTTTTATTTAAAAATTTTTTTTTTTTTTATTATTTTTTTTTTTTTTTTCATTGATCGCCTGGATTTTAAATGCTCATTGATTGTGTGGAAGACGTGAGTGATGTTGAATAATTCAGAAGCTAAATACAATGGAGTGAAAAACAGATGCATCAACATTTATTGGTCTGGAAGTGTTTCAGTACAGAACAGACTTGGTCTTTCTGAGGCTATATATACAAAACTATATATTATTATACTATATATAAGTCAAGATATTCATTTATCTAAAAAATAATAGGTCCAGTGAGAGGAGGGATAATGATATATAGTTATATTAGTAGAAGGATGCTGGGGTTGGAACTGCCAGGCAGGAGGTCTTGATGAAGACCAAAGAGCAGTTTTATGGATGTAGTGAAAGAGGACATGAAGTAGGTTGGTGTGAGAGGGGGATACAGAGACCAGGGTTAGATGGAGGAGATTGATTCGCTGTGGTGACCCCTGAAGGGAGCAGCCAAAAAGAAAAGAAGAAGAAAAAGAGGTAATATTTTATCGTATGAAAAGAAGTGATTTTTATTCAATTACTCTTTTGAACAATGGAATTTTCAGCAGAATTCTTCTTATTCAAAATTCTGTACTTCTGTTCCATGATTAAAAAAATAACAACTTAGGAAAACCGAAAATTTAGAATCGGGCCACATTTTGAATACATATCTTTTTTGAAGACAAATCATAAAAGAAAGAAGGATGTTAAAGCACTATTGTTAAAATGATTTTCAGTTGATTTTGAGGGACTCTAACCACTCACAAAAAGCATGAAATAAAGGGGGACAAGAAAATGAAATGAATTGAATAAATAATAAAACTCTCATGCTTAACATATTACTTTTTGCTGGGAACTTTTTGAATTAATTATTTGTATTATTATTATGTTGTTTTTATTTGATTGTATTTATGTTTTTATTTGATTGTTTTGACATGTATTTATGGATGTTTGTTTGTATGGATGTATTATTATTGCTGCTGGACAAAATAATTTCTCCTCCACGGATCAATAGGTAACAATAAGTAAAGTAATTAAATAAGTAAGTAAGTAATTTGTATTTATATAGCGCTTTTCCAGACCAGGGTCACAAAGCGCTTAAACAATCAAAACAATATTCAATAAAGTATATACTTTAAAGATCAAGATAAAACTGATAACACAACAGGAGTTCCAGAAAATCAAGGAAAAGCCTGAACAAATAGAAACGTCTTAAGATGTTTCTTGAAGGAGTCAGTAGATCATCAAACACAGAGAGAGAAGAAGATCGTTCCAAAGCTTAGGAGCAACAGTCTGGAAGGATTTCTCTCCTCTGGTCCTGAACCGTGTTCAGGAACCATCAGTAGATTCTGATCCACAGACCTCAGAGCCCGAGCTGGGGTGTAAGTCTGGATCAGATCACATGATAGAAGGTCTGACCATGAATAGATATGAAAGTAAGAACCAGAATTTTAAAGTTGATCCTGAAAGAAACTGGAAGCCAGTGAAGAGTTTTAAGGATCGAAAAAATGTTAGTTCTTCTACTAGAGCGGGTCAGAATTCTCTATTTATATTTTATTTTATTTAAAGTAATATTTATCCATCCATCTATATATCAATGAACACATAATGGGGAGAAATCCAAATGGCGCACAATCCAAAATGGGACTGAATGACGAGTTGACACTGGTCTGCAGAAAGTCTGGCATTAAACTAGGGCTTGGTTGTTTTTTGTTTGTTTGTTTTTTTTTTAAATCGCTGACAGCCGTGTATAACTCTTTCAAACCCGTCAGGTACTGCTCCTGTCAACTGACATCAAAATACTGGACTAGAGGGAATAAAATGACTCAGGAGGAGATCGTGTCTCTATTCAGACCTGAACAGAACGAGCGGTAAAGTCAAACCTATGTATATTGGTTTTGGGAGTGATGGACAAATTGACCATTGATTGATTAATTCTACGAGAGTGGAACCAAAACAACGGAGCCTCAAGCTTTACTGTGTTCTGACCAACATCATCTCAGTGGTTAGAGAGGGAGATTTAAGAGGCACTGAAGACAGTGAGGTTGTGGCGAGCTTTCGAGGCATCCTTTCTACCAAACTGCAAATAATATAGAAACAGAAAAACAACACTGTAAGTTTTAAAGAAAGTTTTTTAAAAAAGTGGAAAGTCGTTTAGCGGCAAATTATTGTCATTATCCCCTGGTGACTGGCTGTGATGCAACAGGATTTGTTAGCCTCACACATCTTTAAAATGCACCCACATCAGCATTCTGCCATGATGGTCATGACATTATTTTTATATCGACTGCTTTAGGGATAATAATATGTACATTTCACAATTTAAAAGGATGATTCAACAACCAGGTGAGAATCTCAAAAGCGTCTGAAGTGACAAAGAAAAAGTGATTCACAGGAGAGAAAGACAAGGTCAGATTTGATACATTAGATAAGCGCTCTGCAGGTTCCTTGAACTCTGCCTCCAGCGTAAGTCTGAGGTACTACATCCTTTAATGTCCCCAATGTGACAATAATCTCTACCAAAAGCATCTTTGTAAGGGTGTATCATTGACATCATACTGAGGCAACATTTGATCATATAACCCTTGTTTCAAAATCACTATCCATAATCATTATAAAAACATCTGATGATGTCAATGTAAGGTCAAACTTTATAAATATAAGCTTTAATTAACAATAGAAATCAGGTGAAAATGGTACATCTACTATGCTGTGTCCAAAGGTGGGTTGTTGCATCAGATGTCCTCGAAAGTGTGTGAGCGCCACCTCGTGGCTGGGAATCTGGTCCATCTTGCAATTTCTTAGGAAAATTAATTTTAAACCTTATTAAGCTTAGATCAATATTTGAATAAATGATTGCTCTGTTGTTTTGTTATAAGATGCTTTGGCTTTGACTTATTTACTCACCAACACATTATTTACTCACCAACACATTATTTACTCACCAACACATGTTCCCTGGAGATGTTCTCTGTCCCACAGACGTGATAGATTCATAGTGTGACAGAGAAATGTTAGCGAACAGTTTTGCTAAAGATGCAACTTAAAATGGGGGTGAATGGAAAAGAAAACCATCGACACGAGTATGAGTTTTTAAAAGTGTTACACCAACTTTCTTTCACCCAGAGATTTACAAAATCTGTAAATGTACATCAAAGACAGTCCAGTACATCCTTTCATTCTCAACATGAGAAATGTGACATAATGACAATTATTGCTCATGACTCTTGTAAACACGATCAAATATTTCTAAAGGTTTAAGCGTAAGAGTTTAACATGTAAATTCCCTATTTGCTATTAACAATATCCAGTCAGCTTGTCACTGTGTTATAAGAAAGTATACAATTATATACTTTTATGTAGAGGGTGAAACTTGTTATTGTCTCCCAACTATTGCTTATTTTGTGTGTTATCGTATTTCATTATTCTACTCTGTCCTATCACCACCAATGTTACAGCAATAAAAGTTTCTGATTCTCATTGAGCTAGGACTGAACAAAAGTAGTTTTGGACGCCAGAGCTCATCAGATTGAATTGTCTTTAAGAGGTAGAAACAGCTGCGGGAGGACATAGTTGTACTTTATATACTGACGTTTGCATCCAGACTGAGTAGAGTTCAACTCAAACGTTGATGGCTGACAAGGATGACAGAAATCCAACTTCCTGTTGCTGAGACAGGTGCCCAATAGTACTATTTCACAGGCTCTGTTCAGAACCATGAAACCATGAGGTTGACCGAGGTCACACTCTTATGCTTGGCTCGTCTGCTGCTCAAAGACACGCGCTTTGGTTCCCATCGCTGTTGAGTCCAACTGACTTTCCACTTTTTCACACACTTGCAAAACTCTGTTGTTGAAGTCTTCTGGTTGGTCAGCATAAACATAGTGTCCAGCTCCGCGGATTGTCTGAGGACAGAGGACGAAACTTGAGTGATACAAAGTGACACCTTCAGTGAATTTAGTACAATCGATGAACATGTTTAAATCATAGTTTATTTCATGGCTCTCCTATGCTGTGTCTCAAATCGCATACTTCTCTTAGTATACTAGAAGTTAGTATTCATCAGGATAGTGTACATACTAACTAGTAACTAATTCTCCACATAGTATGTTTCAAATACTTCTCTTAGACAGAAGTTAGTATGCATCAGGATAGTGTACACACTAACTAGTAACTAATTCTCCACAGATAGTATGTCTCAAACAAACACTGCTGCTACACACTAACAGGAAATGACGCCACAGCTTCTTCTTCTACTTCTATTTAACGATGGTTGCAACCAGCTGTAGGAACACTATCGCCACCTGCTGGCAGCATGTTTTTCCTACTGCTGCTGAAAATACACCTGTAAGTATATGCATATATATATATATATATATGACTTCTGTTTACGTCACTAAGATGGAGCTGTTTAGTGTAGATAGTGTCCATCGAACCATACTCAGTTTTGTGGGCGTTTTAGTGTCAATTTAGTGTGCATGGAGCACTAAATTTTGCATACTAAGAATTGAGTCACACTTACGCACTAAAAATACTAACTTTGAGTACGCAAGTACGCGATTTGAGACACAGCACTATTCTTTTCGCATACATTTTACATGTACACTCTTCAACTTTACTTCTAACAAGATGCTGATGCTGAGATTGTATCTAAATGTGTCATTCTGGACAAAGATGAGGATAAAGTACATTTTTGACTATAACTCTGAGAAGGAACATATTACTCAACCCTTAGTCTACATGAGGGTGAGTAAAAAATGAGTAAAGTTTGAATTGATCAATTTAGGTATTACATTAAGTATTTCTGTGTGCTTTTGTTATTTAAACATGTAAAAAAAAAAGTTTTACATGCAGGTTCATTGTCTTCATGGCCATGTTATACACTATAAATCTAGGGAAACACCCAAAAAGAATGAATGAAGAATGATGATGACAAAGAAAGTTGGCCTTAATATGGATAATGTCTAATACTGCTTGAATTAATAAGAATAAATATGTTTTTCCTCACTCATGAGTGCAAAGTGTCAAGCAGATGACACTGTTGATCTATAGATTTAAGATGTTTTGGAGATAAGGTTAGGGTGACCAGAATGAGATGGTCATGTACAGAGGAGAGATAGTGAGCATGTTGGTAGAAGGATGCTGGGGTTGGAACTGCCAGGCAGGAGGTCTTGAGGAAGACCAAAGAGAAGGTTTATGGATGTAGTGAAAGAGGACATGAAGTAGGTTGGTGTCAGAGGAGGAGGGATACGAAAGGAGAAAAAAGGATCGTTAGAAAATACCCTGGAGGATCAGCAATTCTTCTTTTTCTTTTCTCGTAATTCGTTGATTAAAAGGCTGGGAAACTAATTACTTAAATGTTTCAGTTGATTTTGAGGGACTCTAACCACTCACAAAAAGCATGAAATAAAGGGGGACAAGAAAATGAAATGAATTTAATAAATAAATATAAGTTATCACGCAGAAACATTTATACGGGATCAGTTTATACTTTTACTCATTACTTCTTAAATATTTTTATTGGGACAAACGTGTACAATCACATATTTCTCACGGTGCTGTTCTTTGAGATCACATATTTGTTACATACAGTAATAAAGGACTTATTATACGTACTATTATATCCACATGGGAATGTCGCATCTTGTCTTTCAGTAAGCTGCCCGAGTTGCTGTCGATGCTGGAGCGTGAGCCGTAGAGGATGGAGATGGGAATGGAGGCTTGTAGCTGGTCCACTCTCTGCACCATGGGTCTCTTGGCCCAGCCGTTGGGCATCGTCATGTTCTTAAACGCTGCCTCACCACTACCAGTACACAACAGAAAACAGTTCTGAAGTAAGTCACCAAATAATTGACAGATGTTGGTGCCGATGGTGCTTACCTTGGGTTTTGAACGTTCAAGTGGTAGATGTATTCAGACACTGTGTTGTCACTAAACATGGAGGAGAACTTCCTCTTAAAGTCAGGCCTGAGAGTCTGGACCAGACTAGGGCCTGAAAAGCAGACACATATCAAACGGCTTTAAAACGTAATTGATGGACAAACTTACCTTTCTGCCCTATGACTTGATTTGACTATTGACCCTATGACGCCGTTGCACTTTAACACTAGAAGTCCCAGCATTTTGCTGTTCTACCTATAATACCCGGACGGCAGCCGATTGGCTGGAAATCCCCTAATTTTGTAAGCGATGCAATCGTTGTTGCACCACAGGAGGGAACATGGTGAGAGGAAGTGAGGAGGGGATTGAGCCCAAATAGCTTATCGGGGAGGGGTTGGCTGTTCATGTCTAACCTGGCAATGCTCAACCTTAATTTAGCCACTTTCTTATTATCATTAGTTATTGTTCACCTCTTCCACTTCAGGTTCTTTCCAATACAATTGGTTCACCAGATTGATCCTCAGACCAGCCTTAACCAGTCATTTTGTTTCCTAATTATGCACTCTTTTGACATTATTCTTTTGTAAAATATATAGCTGTAATGTTTTCCTATTTAATTTTTTTAAATGACTTAAGCCTGCACTGGACCGTGCCTTTTCTCCCCTTGATTGACCTAAACCTAAACCAAACCCTTACCTTATTTATGTTCATATCCCAAAAATGACCCTTACCTTAACCGCTTTTTCTATAATTCCTTACTATAATTCCTGAAACGTATCTTTATTTGTTTCCCTCTTCCACTGTGCTTTCCACCCAACACCATTGGCTCACCCTATTGAGCCTCAGACTCCCAACCCAACATCCCTGGTTGAAGACCAGAATTATCCAACCTCTTTTTTTCCCAACAATATGCACTCATTATTTTTTTTACATTATTCATTTCTAAAATCATAACATTTTTTTGCATTATTTATTTTTGTCCTTGTCTACACATTCTATGGCTATATTCTTTTCTTATTTCAATTTTGTAACCAACCTTTTTTTATAACTTTACTCGCTGTGTTCCAGCCTGCACTGGGCGGTGCCTATTTCCCCCTGATTTACCTTGTGAACAGCCGCCCCCTCGCCCCACAAGCTTTCTGGACCCCACTTCCCCTCCCTCCTGTGGTGTGACCATGATCGCATTGTTTTATAGGTTGGGTTTTATAGGTAAAAAAGCCAAATGGCTGCTCTCCGGGACTCCTAGCGGTTTACACATATGTAAACCATGACATAGACCAGACCACTCTAAACTGGGCCACAAGGTCCCCTGATGCACAGGTATCCAAAGTAAAAAAATTTGCTTTGAGTTTCAAAAAAGGAAAATCGTTTAACTTCCACCAATTTAACAAAAAACGTATTTGCCTGGCTGTGAAGAATTTCCTCTTTTTTTTCAATTTAGCTGCGACACAAAGATTTGGTGTCAAACCACCAGAATTGCGACCATCCAACAGGAATCATTATGACACAACCTTGGAATCGTTGAAATTATGTTTGTTTTTTTGCTTCATTCATAAGCATTCTTTTAGTGCCAGTTTGTGTCTCAAAGTGCGATAAAGCCACAGTGAAGATTTGCCACAGTTGCCAAAGAAAGTCAGTCATGCCAGCTCTTCCACTTTTTTCCTATGTCAGTGCCTCACAATGGTTCAGGGATCAAAGCACCAGTGAGGACAAGATTGACAACCTACCAAGAGGTCCTACGAGTCTTAGACCGGCGAGTGGATTGAAAGGACTGAACATGGCTCCCAGGGCTTTGATCCAAACAGGAATCAGACGATCCGTCTCCACCGTGTCTGGATGCTCAGGGATGCCCCACGGCTCCACCAGGACAATGTGTTTCACTCTGTAGGCCACAAAAAGCATTTAGCCATGTAATGCTGAGCCATTGCTGATTTTATATATGTTCTAAACAATTGATTATAGTAAGTAAGTCATTTTTATTTATATAGCGCTTTTCCAGACCAGGGTCACAAAGCGCTTAAACAATCAAAACAATATTCAATAAAGTATATACTTTAAAGGTCAAGATAAAACAGAGAACATAACAGGAGTTCCAGAAAATCAAGGAAAAAGTGGCCTGATCGGTGGAAGTGAGCTTTATTTAACATCATACACCCACGGATGATATTCATTTCATCAAGTTTATGTAAAGATCTGTGGATCTGCCTTCTATTTGGGATTCTGAAAACATTACTTCTTTTAAAACACTGACTACAGTAATTTAAAAATACTTACCTCTCAGGGTATTTGATGGCATAAGATATTGCCAGGAATCCTCCCAGGTTGTGTCCAAGTAGTATCATGGTCTCCAGACCAACTTTGTCTCTCCACTCTTCTATGGATTCCACAAACTGCTCCTCTGCCTCCAGAGCATTCAAAGAGAACACGGGCCTACTGCTCTGTCCGAAGCCCAGCAGGTCAAAGGCGTAGACAGGCCGGCACCTCGAGAGGGCATCCACGTTCTGTGCCCAGAGACCCACACCCCCTCCAAAACCATGGAGGAGAACCATGGGGGTTTTGTCCTTCACTTGTTCATTGCAAAAGGTCAGAGTCCAAACAGAGTTGCTGCTGGAGATGCAGATGTACTGCTTACTGACGTTGCTATCTATACCTGGAAATAAGAGCAGAGGTCGAAAAAGAGGATTCATTCATTGACAGACACATGTTCACTTATGAGCAACGGAGAGATAGAAAAAGCCTGAGGAGTCAACTGATGTATGTGTGTTTGTACTCGTATAGTATAGTTTTTCATCGTGTATGTTTTGGTGTTGAGTATTTTGGTAGGCTTTCTATACCTTGTCTTAGATTTTATTGCTGCTACTCTTTCCCTTTTTGCCATTATTTTAAAGATTTATCTTTAGCCCCAAGTTCACTTTAGTTTGACATATTTTATTTATTTTGTTAATAACAAAAAAGAGCAGATTAAACATACAACACATTGACCATAATGGATGTTATGGTGGGTTTTTTTATCATAACGCAAATAAACTATAACAATTACTGGGAACTTGATTAAAGATTAAGGGAAGAAAAACAATTACTTTCATAGATTTGGAGATATATAGTACAAGTACAACTTTTTGGCTCTTGCATGAGAAACCAAGCCATTTTGTTTTACTCCGATACATCTACCCGAGCACTAGTTGCAGTGCAATAGTTTGCATTACGCATGGGAGCGTTGTGTCTCTCTTACATCGCAGCATCTGCTCCTCGGCAGACTTAAGTTGGTTTCGAGAAGTCGGGCACCATGTGGGTAACCAGTCGGGGATCCACCACCACCTGAACAAAGATGTGAAGATATCTTTTAGCATGGAAGTACCGTCTATCATCATCTAGACAGTCTCCTTTTATAAGACAGTATTTAGACTGATGTTCGGTGTGAGACGAGACAGGGTCATCTAACATATCAAAATGTCCACTGTGTTTTGTGGATCGTAGACATGAAAGTCTGGGAAGCCATATTGCATAAAGGTTTGACGGAAGAGAAAGCTGTGCTGTGTCTCAAATCGCATACTTCTCTTAGTATACTAGAAGTTAGTATGCATCAGGATAGTGTGCATACCAACTAGTACGCAAATTCTCCACAGATAGTATGTCTCAAATCAAACTCTGCTGCTACGCACTAACAGGAAATGACGCGACAGCTTCTTCTTCTACTATTTAACGATGGTTTCAACCAGCTGTAGGAACGCTATCGCCACCTGCTGGCAGCACGTTTTGCAAGTTTGGAAAAGGAAATAAAGAAAAAATATGAGAATCGAAATATTTGCGAGATATTTAAGCTGGTATCAGCACCGAAGACGTGTCATCCTTCTACTGTTGGCTGAAAATGCTCCTGTAAGTATATGAGTATATGAATATATATATATATTATATATCCGTTTACAACGTCACTAAGATAGAGCCGTTTAGTGTAGATAGTGTCCATCGATCCATATTCAGTTTTGTGGGCGTTTTAGTGACAAGTGTGCATGGCGCACTAAATTTTGCATACTAAGAATTGAGACGCACTTACGCACTAAAAATACTAACTTTGAGTACACAAGTATACGATTTTAGACACAGCATGAGTATAGCTTGGATGACACACATTTTCAGTCCAAGGAACTTCTGTTCAGTGTTAGGTGGATCTTCTTCAAGATTTTCTACGATTTAAATTTGAGGCTCTTGGTTGTGTATGAGAAACATGCGAGAGGTAAATAAAGGTAGAACCCCTGAGTTATCTATCATAACCTCAGGTTCTAAGAGTTGGTGCGAAGCCCTCTAACGGCTTCGCTATTGGTTTACCCCGAGGCACAGCCTCGTCTCTGAGAAAGCTTAATGAACTCGCCACCCAGCAGGGGGCAGTCCACTTCCTATAAAGGCGGGAAGCACCCACCGCACTTTCTCCAACTGAAAACTCAGCGAGAAGGGCGAGAGTAGGGCTCGCACCAACCTCGTAGAACCTGAGGTTATGATAGATAACTCAGGGGTTCTACGTCATTGGTGCTCCGCTCTCTAACGGCTTCGCTATTGGTTTACCCAAAAAGGCGAAGCCTGACGGGATAAATGTACCCCCAGCTGGAAGCCGCTCCTGAAGCAGCATCGCTAGGGCCCCGCCGGCCCAGGATCCAAGTCCACTGGAGCCGTGGGCCTCGAGGGGGGGCACAGCAGCGCTCAAAACCGTATGAGCTACTGATCCCGCCGTCACGTCGAAGAGATACGCCTTAGCAAGGTAGACGTGGATGCCCAAGAAGCAGCTGAGCAGATATCCTCTGCTGCCACACCCCGCAAAAGAGCCACTGAGGCTGCCACACCACGGGTGGAATGTGCTCTCAGACCACTGGGAGCGGATCCACCCGTTGCTCGGTAGGTCCGGATAATGGCCAGAATCTTTGGGCGGAACGCTGTGCTAGGACGCAAAGACACCGAAGACTCCTCGACGCCAAGGAAAGACCACCTTAGCGATTTACGTACGCCACGGCGGTGGAGCTGTCGGATAGTACTAGGACGTTGGACCGTGACAGTTGGGGAGAGAGGTGAAGCAGGACATTGTGAATCGCCTTCAGCTCTAGCCAGTTTATGTGTCTGAGCACCGGACTGCTCCAGACCCCACTGGCATAGGCCTGACCCGAGCCCGGGGGCCCCGCCTCCCCAACCTGTCAGAAGAAGCGTCTGTGAACACTTGAGTGTAACGAAGGACGCAACCCAATGGAACTCTCCGCCTGAGGTTGGCTAGAGAGTTCCAAAACTGGATGTCCTGCAAACCCGAGCGGGAAGGCGCTTTCCGCCTCTTTCCCGCTTGAGGTCTAGCTTGAGACGACCAAACCATCTCTGAAGCTCCCTCATGTGCAGCAAGCCCAGCCGAACCACGTCCGGGAGGCGCGCGTATCCCTCCTCCGAGTTCAACAGTACCCCCAGGTAAACTAACTGTTGAACTGGAGTCAGAGCGCTCTTGCTGAGGTTCACTGTAAACCCCAGGGTGGCAATATGGCTCAACACCTGTGTGTGAGCGCAACTTCCTGCCTCTGACCTGGCAAGGATCAACCAGTCGTCCAGATAGGTCAAGATCCTTACCCCACTCACTCTCAAAGGCTCCACTGCCGCTTCCACACACTTGGTGAAGGTCCTGGGTGCCAGAGAGTAGCCTAACGGGAGTCGAGTGTATTGAAAACACCCGACCCTCGAGGGCGAACGCAAGTACTTTCGATGTCTCTTGACTATCGGAATGTGAAAGTACGCGTCGGTCAGGTCGATAGATGTCATCCAATCTCCTGGACTTACACCTGATAGCAGTTTCTTGACCGTCAACATGCGAAACGGGCGGGTAGCTATGAACTTGTTCAAATAGCTGAGGTCCAGAATGGGCCTCCAACCCCGGTCTTCTTCGCCACGAGGAAGTACCGGGAGTAAAACCCTGTCATCATCTCGGCTGCAGGGACCAGTTCTACGACCTCCTTCTGCAGCAGAGTAGACACCTCGTTTCTCAAACAGGATAATTCTCCTGCTCCGCCATACGCGTCCAGAGAATCCCTGAAAACGCGGGGTTGACGGGCAAATTGTAGCGCATAGCCCCGCCTGATTACTCCCCCAGCCAAGTGGGTCCCAGAAGTAAAACCAGGCGACTCCAAGCCGATAATGTTCTGTCAGAACCGCAGCCCTGGCGAACCTTGGGTAGTCCTCCGGCCCGCCCCCTCGAACGTCCAAGAGCGGGCCGTAGACGAAAGGGCATCACACAAGCCGCGTCTCTATCTCTTGAATCCACAGAGCATGTACTCGAGTTGGATTCACTAGAACCCCCACTCTCATACATAAAATCCGGCTCTGTGGGAGAAGCGCGCAAGTGCGCGTGAGACACCTCAGATGCGCGTCGTGCGTGTTCCCTTTCCCCCCGGAAGTCTTCCCAACTCCCTGAGCACTTCTTAGTGTCACCGGAGCTGACAAAACCCGCGATGTCGAGGAATGTGCTGGAGAATTAAACCGGAGCTGATGTGAGTTCTTAGGTCGCGCGCGCGTCGGCACCGCATCACTCACCAAGTCCCGTACATTCTCAAGCTCCGCTGGCGGTCCAGACCTGCTCGTCACTCGTGAGATCCGACCGCCACGCACCTCTCCAGTTGATCGACCAGACGGGGCGGAAGTTCTTCGCCCTCGCCTGGTCTCAGGACGGCGAGAAAACTTGCGCGTAAAAACACCAGGTTGCGTCAGTTCCATGGCGTTTCTCCGCCGCCAAACGTGACGTCCTCCACGGTGCCAGTGCTTGTAGACAGCGCTGTGGGGGAAGGAACAACCTCCGGTCAACATAGACATGTCTGGACTAGTTCCACTCACCTCAGCTGTCAAGCTCTGTCGGGCACGAGCGCTGGTCGACGCGGAAGTAAACACAGCTGACTCAGGCGGTCTCGCGGACCTCTGCTCGTCTGTAAACAAAACACACGTGGTTGGAGTCTGCCCCTCATTCGTGTGGACAGACTCCATTATTACAGTCTCGGCATGACCCGGGCGAAGGGGTTTAAACCCTCCTTCGAACTGTGTCCTGAGAGGAAACTCTCGCCGTCTATGAACGGCGGAGCATGTTAGCTTAGCATTAGCGGCGAAAGTCTCTAATGACGCCTGTGAATACGTCACACTCACATGCGGGTGGCTGGTCTCTGGTGACGCTTCCCCCCAGCACCAGATGATGATGCCGACGAACGGGATCTCCGTCTCCGCGTATCCCCGTCGCGCCTCGTCATCACGCCAAACGTGACGTCATCCATGGCGCCGGGATTTTTTTGACAACGCTCATCGGCGGTCAAACCCCGTCAGCGCATGTCAACACGGAAGTGAAGTAGACACAGCTGATCAAGCCGGTCTCGTGGACATTTGCTTCGTCATCACGCCCATGCAGGTGATGGCGGAGCTGCGCTGCCTCCTGCCGGGCCATTCCTCTCAATGGTGCGTCCGTTCCATGGCGTTTCTCCGCCGAACGTGACGTCATCCATGGCGTTTCTCCGCCGAACGTGACGTCATCCATGGCGTTTCTCCGCCAAACGTGACGTCATCCATGACGTTCCTCCGCCAAACGTGACGCCATCCATGACGTTTCTCCGCCAAACGTGACGTCATCCATGGCGCCGGGATTTTTTTGACAACGCTCATCGGCGGTCAAACCCCGTCAGCGCATGTCAACACGGAAGTGAAGTAAACACAGCTGATCAAGCCGGTCTCGTGGACATTCGCTTATCTGGAAACAAGGCACATGGTTGAGTCTGCCCTTCATTCGTGTGGACAGACTCCGTTATTACAGTCTCGGCATGACCCGGACGAAGGGGTTTAAAACCTCCTCCGAACTGTGTTCTGAGAGGAAACTCTCGCCGTCTATGAACGGCGGAGCATGTTAGCTTAGCATTAGCGGCGAAAGTCTCTAATGACGCCAGTGAATACGTCACACTCACAGGCGGAAACACATGCACACTAACACCTCTCAAGTGAACCCGTCGAGTGCTGCAGGAGGGCCTTGTGGCCTGCAAGAGATACTTACCTGATCGCTCTCGCATACCTCATGGTCGACTCCATGCAGCGAGCCAGTCGTCCTCCTAGTCGACGTCTGTTCATGATCGATGGACGACTCAGCTCGACTCATCAGGGCCCAACACGTTGGAACGTGAGCTTGTCGAGTGCAGCGCACAGGACTGCCGTGTTGTTTTCTTAAACAACACGGCAGTCCTGTGTTGATCATAATCATGATCTGAGGCGGCGTGGGTCGACAAGCCTCGAACGCTTCCCATCACTGTCAAAAGCCGTGGGAAGCGCTCGGAAGGCCACATAATCATCACGTGTGATTTGGGCCTCTAGGCAAACGAAGCAGACATGTGTCTCCTCTTCAGGGAGTCTTCGTGCACACATGGTTCACTTCAATATTCATTCACCATCATACATTTCACTGTCAGGAGCTTTCTCGCTGAGTTGAAAAAGGAGAAAGTGTGGCGGGTGCTTCCCGCCTTTATAGGAAGTGGACTGCCCCCTGCTGGGTGGCGAGTTCATTAAGCTTTCTCAGAGACGAGGCGGTGCCTCGGGGTAAACCAATAGCGAAGCCGTTAGAGGGCGGAGCACCAATGACGTAGAACCATGAACACAACTCATTTTAAACAACGTACCGCTCTCTAAGAACAGAAAAGACTCTCTAAGATCAACATAAAAGGAAACATTGGACAACATATTCTAACTTCTCCTTTCAGGCTTAGCCAACAAGACAATGGACAAATAATCTTGCATGAAAGTAAGTAAGTAAGTAAGTAATTTATATTTATATAGCGCTTTTCCAGACCAGGGTCACAAAGCGCTTAAACAATCAAAACAATATTCAATAAAGTATATACTTTAAAGGTCAAGATAAAACTGAGAACACAGCAGGAGTTCCAGAAAATCAAGGAAAAGCCTGAAAGTTAAATTGTTTGTAAGTATATCTCAGGTCTCGAGGAGTGTTTACCTCAGTACAGAACCAACATAGCTCCACAGGCTTGTAAGCAGACTGTGAACACCGAGGCCAGACCACCTTCTCCGAACCTCCCTGCAGTCATAGCGAAAACAACAAGAGGTCAAAGAGCGCTGACAGCTCGACAGAATAAACTTCTCACCGCTCACTCACTGTCTAGACTCCTGGCAGCGATCTAAAAACTGCACCACTGTGTGTAAAAGTATGAGCGACTTTATCGAAACTTTATTTCGGAGGAAGTTTTAAATTTGGTCTCACAGCGACTCTGACCAAGTCACTGAAAACCAATCAGACTCAGTAGACTCTCTAGATGTGACTGTAGTGTGAACACGATATTCTTACAGCTGCTTCAAGTAAAAACTCACCCATTATTCGCTGCCTCGGTTCGCGGTGCAGCCATAATAACAATACCGGTACCAGCTGCACGTCACGTGGTCAGTGTGTTGTCACTGTCTACGATACGATTGTACAGGCTACGGTGACCTCGCCGAAAACCGGTGTCGGGCCGAAGCGTCTTGCCCCGCCCATCGAAAGACAAATTGCAACGCGAATCAAGCGCACCCGCTGTGTCTAGCCTCGCGAGTCAATGCGGAAGTTGCTGCAGCGAAGTTGAGGCTCAGCAGCTGCGGTGAGTCAACAACACGTTTGTGCTTCAACAATGTTCACTTAAAGACACATAAGAGTTGTGCTTACTGTACATTGACAACATAGTTTGTAATGTAAGTCAATAAGACGCTATTTTGTCGAGTTAAATTGTTCATAAAATCAGTTTTAAGTCTGTTTAAGTGACATCTATACAGGTTTAAAGCAGCTACACTTGGATTTATACAGTATTTGTGACTAAATTCTTCTCTTTTGACACCGATATTTTGCTCCAAAACACACTTCTTTCCCAGCTTTAAACAAGACTTGCCACGTACAGTAACTGGCCACGTCATATATAAATAGATTGATCTATTTTTAGGAGCAACTTTTCTATGCTCATCACTTGCAGCCCTTTTTTGTTGAGTAGAAAACGTGGTAAATGTACATGTCAACAAGTTTTCTTGGGTTGAACAAAGTAAGCAAATTCAATAGAAACGTATACAATGCATTCTTTCTAATATAATTTAAAATAAGGTGGTTGTTCAGAAAGTATCAGAGAGGATTAGCAGGCCAAAATATAAATAAATAAATACCTTGCATATAAAAGGTTTTAGTGGTGTTTATTAACTTGAGGTGTCTTTTATATTATTTCAAAAGATTGAATGTGTTGTTTAGTATGACCCTTTGAAAAGAGCTATATAAATAAAAATGACTTACTTATTTATTTATAGCTAGGGATGGGGCCAACAACACTTTGGAAGGGACACCCAATTATAGTCACAACTTTAGAAAATATATAGCAGGGGTCAACAACTTGGGGCCCCGGATAACACTATACTATGTTGGCCGCAGAAGTAGCCAATGGGTCTGTTTAAATAATCTCTTCATTACCATCTTCTATACCATCTATGTTTGATTTTGTGTTTTTCCTTTCTTGTTGCACAATTGGTTATTATTGAAAAATCAATGCGATATGTTTATTAGAGGTATATCAGTTATCATTAATAATAATATATAATGAAGTTAAAATTGTTGTAACAAACTCATACAGCCTTTGGATTAACTTTCATCATCATGTGGTTGGTTAATATGGCAAGCCTCAAGCGCAGGGTGTGGGCAAAATTGTCCTAGGTGGAACAAAACCTGACACCCTGCGGCCCTCAAGGACCGAGTTTGCCCACCCCTGGTTTAGATCCAAGGATCACAACTGAGAGAAATTTAAAAATCAATTACCCTGTGTCAGGTTGACTTAGGCTGCATATCAAACAGAAAATAGAAATCAGTCATGGTACCAAAGTCACAAAAGCTTTAATTGAGAGGCCAGGAGTGAGAAAGCACAAACTTATACTTCATGTCAATGTCTGACTTCTCTCTCAAGCAAACAACTTTTTGGTCTCTTTTTATACTGTATTGCAGTCGCGTAAGTTGTTTCAAAATCACTTCCAGATGTGAACGTCAGCAGCCTATGTTGATTTTGTATCTGCATATCAGAGACGGCATCATTGAGTTGTTTCTGATATGATGAGTCAATTCATTTTATCTGTGTTATCTGGAGGCACGTTTTTGTACTGTACTGTACTGTATTGTACTGTAGCAGTGAGCTGTTAAATAAATATGATAAGATACATAAGTAAGTAAGTAATTTTTATTTATATAGCGCTTTTCCAGACCAGGGTCACAAAACGCTTAAACAATCAAAACAATATTCAATAAAGTATATACTTTAAAGGTCAAGATAAAACTGATAACACAACAGGAGTTACAGAAAATCAAGGAAAAGCCTGAACAAATAAAAAGGTCTTAAGATGTTTCTTGAAGGAGTCACTAGATCATCAAACACAGAGAGAGAGGAAGATTGTTCCAAAGTTTAGGAGCAACAGTCTGGAAGGATTTATCTCCTCTGGTCCTGAACCATTCTAAACATTATGAACATTATGAAACATTCTAGCTCAGTAGTTTCCCAACATCCTACTATGAGGAAAACTATGTTTGTAGTCGTACTAACCAGTTTTGCTTCTACTGTGACAGAGTCTGGCGTCCTGTCCAGTGTGTCCGCCACCTCTTGCTCCATGTGACTGGTTGTCCGTGTCTTCAAGGGAGCTTCGCTGAGAGTGGATGATGCCCCAGGAGTTCAGTGGCTCATTCAACCCCCTCGTGGTGCTGGAGCTGGCTCCGGACACCAAGGAGGAGGCGATAACATGGTTACTTCGCAGGATCAGAGACTCTCAACAGAATGCTGGTACGAAAACAGAAAATAATGGCATCATTCAAAGTTTTGCGTAATCATGCGTTTCTTCTGGTTTTCTTTCTCAAAGGTGCTGAGCTGCTGGTGGAGCAGTTGAGTTTGGGGGCTGACGTTGATGAGAAAGAAAACCCCAACCTGTTTGTGGTTGGGGCGTCCTGGAGTCGGCTCCTGTCTGGCGCTGAGGAAGTGGGTCTCTTCAAAGAGTTCAGTGATGGATCCATGAGGGGTTTTACGTGCGCCAACAAGAACAGCTTCAAAAACTTCCACGGCAAGTATTTTATTGCAAATATTATAACAGCCTTAATATATAACAGACCGTTACCTTGAGCAGAACCATATTCAGTGTGAACAGTCGTGGAAGGGAGAGTATAGATGGGGAGGAGGAGAGATGGGAGGAGTCTAGGACATCTGAAATTCAACCCGAAAAACCAACGGCAATAATAATTAAAACTCTCTTTAAATTAACATGGAAAACAATTTTTTTAATAATAAGAGACTGAACAAGATACACCTTTACTTTCTAGGCTCTAATGGCCTGAGATTGTGCTTGTGTATCTGAAATTTAGATGCAACTGTCTTGCGTGTCTGGAGTAAATACATTCTATTTTGTGGTCTGTGACGCAACAATCATAGAATTTAAAAGGTATGTGGTGGAGCTGCTGTTGAAGAAGGACAAATGTGACACAAACTGAAACTTGTTCAAATTCGCTATAAACAACTATAAGATATGCTTTCATAACAGTATGCTCGGACTTCCTGAGAGATGTGTTCCTTGTATTATTACGTTTACGACAGCCTTGCACTAGACTATATATATATATATATATATATATATATATATATATGTATCTTTTGTATAATATTATGTCCACTGTATATCATATATACTGTATACTGTATTATATTGTATCTTTTTGGTCTTTTGTCCGCTGAATACCCCTGTGAACCCTGTTACAACCTTGATCAATCTGGTGAACAGTCTTGTTCGGACAATGAGCAGACTTTAATAACTGCTTTTATTTTGATCTATGTGACTTGTTTTCATACTGAAACTTGTCTGGTGGTCATCGTGTGAGCTGCTTTCAATGATCATGTGAAAGGAACAAAAGCTGCAAACCTCACCAACAAATGTAAACTAAATGAGTGAGAACCCTTTTATGTCCAAGCAACCACGTTAAAGAGACAATAAAATATTTAAATACTTACTTATACTTAAATACGTGGCATTTGCATTTTTCATTTTAATATTTTGGGGGGTTTTGTATCTTATAAATATCCATGGGCCACTTTTAAAACAAGATGCTGTTTAAATACTGTAATTATATGCAAGGTCTCTTGTCTTTCACTATAATCAGATAAACATGCCACATGATTTATCTAAGTACGTTATCTGCTCTGTGTCTCCAGGAGATGGCGATAGCTTCCTCAGCATGGCCGAGTGTCAGTACATCATTAAACATGAGCTGGACACGTTACGAGCCAAAGATGAGACTCATGTTCCTGGACACGCGGAAGCAAAGCTCTACCCAGGGAAATCTATCAGTGAGTGTCACGGTCTCTCATAAACCTGTACACACTTTCATATTTCCTGTACAAACAGGTTATACTGGGGTTTTAATCAGATCCTAGTTTTATGACAAATATGAAAAGATAGACGTGCTTCTGTCCACTCTTCCTCTTAATCAAGACATAAAAGTAACAATAGTTTTGTGTTAATATAAGGAAACGATAAAAATAAATTTATCTAAGCAGCCCATCAGTGGGTGCGACTATCTTTGTTGTGTTTGTAAAAGATATACAGGAATTAGCTTTTTGAAATTAATTGATTATCTTTTAAGTTCGCAGAATGCAATCCAAGAAGCTTCTGATCCAAATGTTCCCGTTGCACGAACAAGAAGAACTTAAGAGACTTTGTTTCTCCTGGTACAAAAAAGTGGGGTTGTCTTTTCAACCTCTCGGTGAGTAACTGAGACGATCATGGTGGCTATAGAGGGAGGTTCACTTCTGAACCTTTTTCTTCAACCGTAGATGACATCAAACACTACTTTGGTGAGACTCAGGCTCTCTACTTCGGCTTTCTGGAGTACTTCACTTTGGCCTTGTTGCCCATGGCTCTCATTGGCGTGCCTTACTACCTGTTTGACTGGGAGGACTACGACAAATATGTGGTCTTTGCTGTCTTTAACCTCGTCTGGTGCACGGTCATCCTGGAGGTAAGAATGTTTTTGAACTGGTGAGAACTATAGAAAGGATTTAATCAGAGTAATTGATACTAATACATATATTGGTTTTGAATATGTTTGCATAACATTATACTGTACATGAAAATACATGTGTGTATAAAAAAAAACTCACTAGGAATGTGCAACAACAATGTTACTATGATATATTGTGATAGTCTGTGATAAAAGATGATATTGGAAATACTAGTACATAGTTCCAACATCATGTCTAGGACTGACTTGATGACTAAAGAAAAGTTAATGTTCTTACATTTGCTAGTTGAATATCTGTATCAACACTGAAGTGTGATGATATCATGTACTTATTAAAATGTATATTGTGTATTTTAACATTTACTGAAACGTTAACTCCTGAAAATGTTTCCTAAAACAATTGGATTTGTTTGTTGAGCAGGACTTGTGTACGTGTTTATAGATGTGTATATAGTAGCAGGTTTGAATGTGTATATTCTGCATTATTATTATTATTATTAATTGTATTGTTATTTGTTATTATTAAAACAATTCTATGTTAAATTGTAAGCAACATGGAAATATACAACTTTAATTCCCACATTCTACCATAATTTCAACTGTTTCATTCACTGTCATGGAGCTTGATGTAATTATTGATTGACAGTCATCAGTGCGTATCCAGCCAGAAGGCAGAAAGGTTAAATACTTCTTCTCAACTGAAGGATCAATGTCGAAGCACTAATTGTCTGAGAATATATATTTTGTTTAATCTGAAGGAGTAACGTTTATTTTATTCATTTCAACTCTCCATTAGTTATGGAAGCGTTCGTGTGCCTCGCTGGCCTATAACTGGGGGACTCTGTGCAGAAAGAGGGCTTTTGAAGAACCACGTCCTGGATTCCATGGCGTCCTGGGGTTCAACCCTGTGACCGGACGAGAGGAGCCGGTGTACCCCAACGTTAAGAGGCAACTCCGCATCTACCTTGTGTCGCTGCCCTTTGTCCTGATCTGTCTTTACCTCTCACTGTACGTGATGATGGTCTACTTCCAAATGGAAGGATTTGCTCTGATGATCCACGACCAGGATCCTACCTTCTGGACCGGAATACTGCTTTTCATCCCCAGTATTATCTACGCCGTGGTCATTGAGGTGATGAACCTGATCTACAGATATGCTGCTGAGTTCCTCACTGAGTGGGGTGAGTCTGGAAACTTATTTGGATCTCACGCACATTCCTCTCCTTATCCATTTCATACGTGATCAAAACACATTTATAAAGATCTTTTATGTCTGTGTCAACAGTGGGGTCTTGTCAGTAGCATGCACCACCTTTTTTCTGACCAGTATACTTTTATTACTATAAGAAACATCATTAACTAACCAGCTTGATCATTTTCCAGTACTCATTATCACCATGTCAGTGTTTTTTCTGCTTGTATTTAATTCATTTGTGGATGTTTACAGAGAATCACAGACTGGAATCATCATATCAGAACCACTTGGTCCTTAAAGTGCTCGTTGTGAGTCCACATTATTTCCAAATTTGCATTTACCCTTTTCTTTAATGACCCGAGTCAAACTAATCCTCCTCTTCTACAGTTCAACTTCTTCAACTGTTTTGCATCACTCTTCTACATCGCCTTCTTGATGCAGGACATGGCATTGTTGCGACAGGTGAGTCTCACTTCATAATGACACGATCAATATCAACACACGAGCGCAATAGAAACAAAAATGCTTGATTCAAAATGAAATCTCAGAGCAGAAGGGGTCTAATTTATGGTTGACTAAGACAGCGAACCCCTCAACTCAACTCAACTTTATTTATAAAGTCGTTACAAAGTGCTGTACAGTGACATAAAGCATAGTTAAAACACACAAAGGTAAAAACAATGTCAAATAAAACAAGTAAAAAGCACTTAAAACAGCTCCGAGTCTCATGCTGTGTTAAAAGCCAGGGAATAAAAGTGTGTTTTAAGACGAGATTTAAAAATCCTCCACTAAAGGCCTCATTATGTCATAAGGATGAAACAACATTTTTGTTTCAAAAGGGCTTTTTTTCTTTTAAAAAAAAAGGAAATGGGCCCACAACAGGACATGATCTTCTCTCAACTAGAGAATGTGAAACCAATTCTCAAGCAGTTAAAGGGTTAAGAACTTCACTGCATTCCGTGTGAAATGGAGACTAGAACGATAATTAGGAAAAAATCCTTAGAACTCAAAACTTTTTAATAGGAGACTCATGTGACGGTCCGCTGTGACCGGGGGAGGAAGGAGGGGGGGGAGACAAGAAAGGAGAGAGAGGGAGGATATAGTGGAGAAAAGGAGAGTGTAGGAGGGCCCATGGGGGTGCTGGAGAGAACTCGGGACAGGACGACGTGGAGGATCCTGGATCAGCAGCAGCTCTGGAGGGGGAGCCCGGCAGCGGGTTAAGGGTTTAAAAACCCCCCCCCCCCCCCTTTAAGGGGGCGATAATTAAAAATCCTTAAACTCATATTTTTAATAGGAGTCAAGATACAAATTTTGTTCCACTCTATAAAGAATATTTTGCAGTTAACAAAAGCTGTGTGTTATGTTCTTTCGCTTTTTTCTTCCTTCCATCTACCGCTAGAGTCTGGCAACGCTGCTGATCACCAGTCAGATCTTGAACCAGTTCATGGAGGCGTTCTTGCCGTACTGGCTCCAGAGGAGACGCAACAAGAAGATGATCCGTAAAGTCAAGAAGAAAAGAACTATGGAGGGAAGTGAGCTGACCCTGGCCGAGCAGGTGCGCCTGGAGGCTGACATGAGCACGTACTTGGTGAGTCCATCCATCCTTACATATTTGTGAGAGGTGTATGACCTTTGTTAAAAGTAACATCGTCATATATAGTGTATAAAATCAACAATAATATAATGTTATGTATTAAGTCAATATGTTCCATTTGCAGTGACATCATTGTATTCAGTGTACATTTATTAAAGCCCCAGTACAGAAGATTGGAAACGTAATCTCTGGCACCCCCTTGTGTCAGGAAAGTGTAATTGCAAATTCATGCTCACACATAATGATCACGACACACACTATGTTCACCCCTGCCAGGCATGCCCCCATTAAACCCATTATTCTCCCCTGCCAGTCCCGCTCCCCTGGCCCCCCCGATCGCCCCCCGGCCCGGCCCGCCCCCCCCCCCCCCCTCGGGCCCCCCCCCCCCCCTTGTCCCCCCCCCCCCCCCCCTTCCCTTCCCTTTCCGTTCCCATTTCCTTGACTTAAATCCATGAATCATGATCACATGACACACATAAAACAGGAAAGTGTAATTGCAAATTCATGCTCACACATAATGATCACATGACACACATTATGATCACATGACAGTCATGATCACATTAAACACATTATGATCACATGACAGTCATGATCACATGACACACATGATGATCACATGACACACATGATGATCACATGACACACATGATGATCACATGACAGTCATGATCACTTGACACACATAATGAGCACTTGACACACATGATGATCACTTGACACACATTACAATCACATGACAGTCATGATCACATGACACACATGATGATCACATTTGTGAATGTACATTTATTAAAGCCCCACTACAGAAGATTGGAAACATAATCTCTGGCACCCCCTTGTGTCAGGAAAGTGTAATTGCAAATTCATGGCTTCCCTGTTTCTCCTAACATTCTGTACCATTTGTGTACAAAACGAGACGAAGCCTCTTTCTGTGTCGGTCTCTGATTCTACCTTATGGTTACTTCAAAATATCTCTCCGTACATATAAAAACACTGTCTCAGACTCTAATGTGTGGATCATCCAATCAAAGTAAAGTATTAAAGATCATTGTTAGAATAATTAGTGTAATGTAAAAAGACAAATCTAAATACAACAAAACACCTTTGGTTGTCTTGAGCATGAGTTTGCAGTGATTGTGTTTTATAATAAAATAATATTCTGTACCATTTTCAGGGGACATTTGATGATTACCTGGAACTCTTCCTGCTGTTCGGCTACGTTACTCTCTTCTCCTGCGTCTACCCTCTGGCTGCCGTCCTGGTGGTTCTGAACAACATCACAGAGGTTTACTCCGACGCCTTCAAGATGTGCCGGGTGTTCAAACGACCTTTCTCCGAGCCGGCGGCAAACATCGGAGTCTGGCAGGTGAGACGCCTCCAGGGAACCGTCGATGTCGTTCACATATTTCTCCGATCCCTCGTCAGCCAAAGAACATCCTCATCCTTAACCTTATTGAACGATGAAATGTTTTCTTCTTGACTTCGTTGTCACACCTGAACTCTAGAGCCTTTTGAAGAGCAGATCTAGTGCATTCACTGCATTGTGTTTATTTAAGAGGCATTTTTGGTTCACAGCATTTTTTCACATCTGCCTATAACTTTCTAGCTACAACTTATTATAACATGTTTGTGCGGAGAACCACTAACCCTGTCTGCTAATGTCCAGCTGGCCTTCGAAACCATGAGTGTGATCGCCGTGGTGACCAACTGTGCTCTCATCAGCATGTCTCCACAAGTCAAAGCTTACTTCACAGAGTCTGAAATGCAGCTCATCATCTGGACCGTGGCCATCGAGGTAAGAAGATCACTTTGTTTTGACCCACTTGTCGCCTGCAGCATCTGAAGCAATCTTGTGTTCTGGGTACCTTGTTGTACAGTCGACTGCTTTGTTTAGTAAAAGTAGTTTTTGTTGACCTTACTAGATGGTAGGATTCATGGTCGTGTTAAAATTTTTAGCGTCCTTTAAGTGTTGAAGTGTCTTTTTGTGTCGTCTCTTTGGACGACAAACCTGACGCATAACCTGAGATGGTTTATAATAATAATAATAATTGAACGAATGATGAAGATGGAAAAGAAACATGTGATCACTTGGCAGAGGCTCGTTTTGCAACTTTATATAAATATTAACGTATGGAGATTTTATAAATGTTCTTTTCATGACTTTATCCGTTTCCATTCTTGTAGCATGGACTCCTGGCCTTCAAATTCATCCTGACCTTCCTCATCCCAGACGTTCCCAAACACATCCAAATAAAACTCTCTCGTCTGGAGTTTGAATCCTTGGAAGCCTTCAAGAAAAAGGTGAGACAATATCGTCGTAACGTTAAGTTCTTCACGTTTCCAAAGAGGCAAAGAAATATATCTTTGGTTTGTTGATAATAAAAACATGAAAAATGGGGGGAAACAGAAAGATTTGCCACGAAACACATTACAATCACATGACAGTGATCATGATCACATTACACACATGATGATCACATGACACACATTATGATCACATGACACACATGATGATCACATGACACACATGATGATCACATGACACACATAATGATCACATGACACACATGATCACATGACACACATGATGATCTTGTGACACACTTGATGATCACATGACACACATTATGATCACATGACACACATGATGATCTCGTGACACACATGATGATCACATGACACACAATATGATCACATGACACACATGATCACATGACACACATGATGATCTTGTGACACACATGATGATCACATGACACACAATATGATCACATGACACACATGATGATCACGTGACACACATGATGATCTCGTGACACACATTATGATCACATGACACACAGTATGATCACATGACACACATTATGATCACATGACACACATGATGATCTCGTGACACACATGATGATCACATGACACACATGATGATCACATGACACACATGATGATCACATGACACACATTATGATCACATGACACACATTATGATCACATGACACACATGATCACATGACACACATGATCACATGACACACATGATGATCTCTTGACACACATGATGATCACATGACACACAATATGATCACATGACACACATTATGATCACATGACACATGATGATCTCGTGACACACATTATGATCACATGACACACAGTATGATCACATGACACACATTATGATCACATGACACACATGATGATCACGTGACACACATTATGATCACATGACACACAGTATGATCACATGACACACAGTATGATCACATGACACACATGATGATCACATGACACACATTATGATCACATGACACACATTATGATCACATGACACACATTATGATCACATGACACACATGATGCTCACATGACACACATGATGATCTCGTGACACACATGATGATCACATGACACACATGATGATCTCGTGACACACATGATGATCACATGACACACATTATGATCACATGACACACATGATGATCTCGTGACACACATGATGATCACATGACACACAATATGATCACATGACACACATGATCACATGACACACATGATGATCACATGACACACATGATGATCACATGACACACATTATGATCACATGACAGTCATGATCACATGACACACATGATGATCACATGACACACATGATGATCTCGTGACACACATTATGATCACATGACACACAGTATGATCACATGACACACATTATGATCACATGACAGTCATGATCACATGACACACATGATGATCACATGACACACATGATGATCACATGACACACATTATGATCACATGACAGTCATGATCACATGACACACATTATGATCACATGACACACATTATGATCACATGATGATCACATGACACACAATATGATCACATGACACACATGATGATCACGTGACACACATGATGATCACGTGACACACATGATGATCTCGTGACACACATGATGATCACATGACACACAGTATGATCACATGACACACATTATGATCACATGACACACATGATGATCTCGTGACACACATGATGATCACATGACACACAGTATGATCACATGACACACATTATGATCACATGACACACATTATGATCACATGACATACATTATGATCTCGTGACACACATTATGATCACATGACACACATTATGATCACATGACACACATGATCTCGTGACACACATGATGATCACATGACACACATTATGATCACATGACACACATTATGATCATGTGACATACATTATGATCTCGTGATACACATTACAATCACATGACAGTCATGATCACTTGACACACGTAATGAGCACTTAACACACATGATGATCACATCATGATGATCTCGTGACACATGAGGCAACTGAGAGAGAAGACTCGACAAACTCCTAAAACATCAGTGGCCGAATGAAAGCCATGTGATAAATGTAGGTCGGTCCTTTCTTTTGAATGGATAATGTACTGGAGTCGAAGTAGCAGGAAGTGGATGAGCTGCCGTCAGTGTTGTCCTGGCATTTGACGTGTCGTTTGTTCTGCAGCGGCAGCTCAATGTTAGGTGAGTAATCGTGCGTCCCAGAAGTTTCACATCGAGTTTTGCTGTAGAATGAAACTTAATCCATTTTTATTGAGCTGCACAAATGACCTCTTACGGGAACTCTTGTTGGATCTTGACAACAAGATACAACCAGGTGCAGGTGCAGACCAAACCTTAACCTTAACCTTCAGTTAATAAACCTTTTCCTTGTTTTGTGAACAAATGCTGTTGGAACTAAGATTAGAGGAGACATTGTCTTTACACTTTACTGACACGAGGGGGCGTCAGGCACAATGTTTTGCCCTTGTGACGTCACAGTTAGAAACCCCTAACACTGCTATGAATAACTGCTGAAAAGAAGAAATAAACAAACCTTAAACATAAGGTTGGACTCAGATCTTGAGGAATGTAAACGTAAACGGCTTCTTCGCCCACAATTCAAAACCAAAGGTTAGGAGACTTTGATCCCTCAAGATTCCTGATTTAGTTGTGTGTAGGTCCCCGCCCACTGCCCGTTGTAAAATGAACAAATGCTTCCTTTGTCAAAAAGTGCCTCCAGTGAGCAGCACCACTAAGAGAATGACTAACATGTTTTAATTTGACTCTCAATTGAGTGATTGATCTGCATGTGAACCTTCTGAGTTTCTCACACTGTATTTGACTTTTCTCCTCCTGGATTATGAGAAGAAGTTCATGATCATGAGTTCATTAGAAGCTCAGGACAGACCTGGGCCAGTGTGGCCCTCGTGAGGTCAAAGGTCAGGTAGAAATTAACCATTTTATTTTGGTTTTATTTCTTTGACCCATTACTAGTCTCTAAATATGACTGAGGATTTTTGTTTTAGGATTTATGTCCTCTTTTGTCATTTTTGTGAACTCTCTCTAAAAGATTTAAGCAAATATACAAAGAAATCTGTAAAAAATTGTTTTTATATCATATTAAAAACAAGTTATATAAATTACAAAACAATCGTTTTGCAAATTTAGCCTCATTTTTATACTTTCCCCTCCATCTTTTCCATGGCCCCTCACCAATGCCATGTATAAAATGTGGCCCCTGTCATTTAATTTTCCACTTCTGCTCCAGGAGGTCCTGCAGGTGTTGGCGATATATCTTTTGTACGTGTCCATGTAAACTCGAACTTAGATTTATGTGACTGGAGTCCAGTAGAATAATCCGTGATCATCGTGTTTGGACCTTGAATCACCTGTAGTTCTTAAGTGTATGAGTCTCTTCAGACGAGTCGAGCAATGATGGAGCTCCTGCTTTAGAAGTTCTCAACGTTGACGACCGGATGATGATGAAGGCGAAGCGATAAATGCTACTAACATTAATTGAGAAAGTCGTTTCACTCCAGAGATGAATAGTTTCCGCCGTCATTCATTTCAGCCGTCGGCGTGTGAAGCTGTAAGACCCGCGAGTCCATCACGATCTGTGTTTCATCTGTTTCAGAAAATGTTTGCAGCTTCGGCGAGCGGCGAGATCTTCCAGTGAGGAGAGACGAGGATTCATCTTCTGATTTGACCTCAGCAGACACAGAAGCTTTAACCACACACTGTGGTCTCTCTTTTTCCGGGTGACTTGGCTTGTTATGTGCGTATCACAATCTGATGCTGGACTTCTGTAGCAAACTTGGCTTTAACCTGTACTGTAAGTTGCATCTTCGTACTGCAGATCCATGTATTGTAAAGTACTCTGAGCGTAACCCTTACTTTGAGATCGAGAACAAATGGCTGCAGGTGAGGAAATGGATGATGCTGAGGTGGTAGTAATGCATTATGGGAAGTGGAATGATGGGGACGAACCTCACGACAAGGTTTTTAGTAAATCAAAATGATCAAATCATTTTCATGTTTTACTAATTTAGGGGTTCCAGCACCTCAGAGCACTAGGTTTACACTTTGTTTTTTATCTTCTTGAAAGCAAAATCTTTTGTAATAAATCTTGATTTTTGGCAGTAACAGGACCAGCTATTGGGTCAAAAATTATATAATATATATAATAATAAAAAAAACACTCCAAGTGCATAGGATACAGTTTAGAAAATCACATCTATTGTAATAAATGGCTGAATCTACAAGAAAATGTCTGGTCTTTGACTGTAAATTTAAAAAAAAGTTAATGAGCAGATTTTGATTAAATTTTGTGAATGACATGCTGTAGATCATGTTTTATTGTGTTCCACACACACACACACACACACACACACACACACACACACACACACACACACACACACACACACACACACACACACACACACACACACACACACACACCATTTGTCAATTTTATCTCTGCATCATGGCATCGCATGAAGGAAGATTTCTTTGAAATTCAACAATCAACAACTTGATATACATGTATTTTGTCGGATAGTTGTTTACATCCTCTACTACAGGGGGCGACAAAGTTGTTCCCAAATGCAATAAAGGGCCTTGAGTCTGTTCAAAAGAAATGTTTCATACATATGTTTGTTTTTGTGTATTTGACAAGTCATCGTCAGGTGCATACGAAATATGATTATTTAAATGTTAATATCTCTAAATTTCCACCTTCAAATGTTTTGATACTTTATAAGATACTAGTATACTTTCTCTACAAGACGTCCATAGCAGTCATTGATTGAAACTCTGGATATCTATTGATTTATATTGATTTATATTGATTTATATTCTCACAAACATGTCTTATTTGACAATGAAATCCTCACAAATGATCTGAACACCATTGAAACAGTTAGGGTTAGGTAAGTATAAGACTATAGTGGAGAAAGGAAAAACGGATCCAAGCAACTCAATGAGTGAAACACAGTGTGGCGTTGGCGAGGATAAAACTTCCTATAAGAAGGCAAGACGGAGAGAAGAGTGAGGGAGAAAAAAGGAGGAGAGTATAGAAGAGTGCATGGAGGTGCTGGAGAGAACTCGGGATCTGATGACTTGGTGAAGATCCTGGATCAGCAGCAGCTCTGAAAGAGGAACCCTGGGGCTCCAGGAGAGAAATAAAAAGTGTGGGTTTAAACTGGTGATGAATGTAATGCAGAAAAAATGATATACAGAGCTCGGTGTCTAAAACTCCTCCAGCATTCTCAGCCTATAGCAGCTAAGATAAACAGGTTAATTATAGGCTTTATGGAAGAGTAAGGTTTTAAGATTGTTTTTAAACATAGAGGGTGTCTGCCCTCCGGACTGAAGCCGGTAGTCGTTTCCACAGCAGAGCGGCTTGAAAACGGAAGGCCCTGGCTCCAAATCTATATTGAGAGATTTGTGGTGTAACTAATAGATCTGAGTTTAGGGATCATAAGGTCCTAGAGGGTTGGTAAGTGTGGATTAAATCTTTAATGTATGGTGGTGCTAGACCATGTAAGGCTTTATAGGTTAAGAGAAGGATTTTAAATTGTTTATAAATTCTACTGAAGCCAATGTAAGGAAGACGGCACAGGGGAAATTATACGAGCTGCAGATTCTGAATGACCTAAAGATTCTGAGAGACTTTTTAGAACATCCTGACAGAAGAGAATAGTCCAGTCTGGAGGTTACAAATGCATGATTTTGGTCAGACTGTAGCTGTGCTGTTTTCTTTCATCTTGTGTTCGTCTTGTGCTTTTGCATGGCGTGCACTTCATTTCTAAGTGCGGCTCATTTGACCGGAGAGACTCGAATGCGTGATGGCTTGACCTCAGTCTAGAGGTCACGTGTGATGGCTTGACCTCAGTCCAGAGGAGGTCACGCGTGAACAAAAAGACTCGGACACGAGCGTCAGGCACATTTCTGAGACAGTTTATTGTTGGTATATGTAACATTGGACAATAGGAAGTAATAAGGAATAAACACATCGAGGTTATTCTGCTGTTTTGGTCCAGTATCGTCTCGGCGACACGCATGCACGTCACTGGCCCGGATATACTGGAGACGGGGGCGCGCACGCACAGCAACACACCAGCACTCTGGCCGCGCACGTCAACTACTATCATGAGCTACACAACTGTACAAGAAGCACCGGATTTACACGCGCCACACAACTGTACACAACTGTACACAGCTTCCTAGTAGTCACAGCAACGTAACAAAATATCAACTGATAAAAACCGAACTGTACAGTTTAGCTGCGAAAACAATCTTTAGCTTATTGCCTATGCCCTCAACTTCCTGCTCGCGATCTTAAAAAAGTAAATGTACAAGATATCTCTTTTTTTTTTTGAAAAATAAACTTTTGGAACACAATGTATTTACATATCAAACACGTTGTGCGCATGTCACAACCTCGCAAAAATGAAGCTCTCATCAGCAGATACGACGATACACACGCTCACCAGCAGAGGGCGTGCTGATCATTAAAGGGCTTTTTGACTTGACGACCTGCAGCAAACACTATAGCTCAGGACACACGTGTCTCTTCTACGGTCGTTATCTTCAGTTATTCTAAAAATGGTTAAGCTTCAAACTTCTTTACAGCATATTTACACTCAAGATGTTTCGAACATCCGCTGATAAACTCCTTATAATTAAAATCCTTAATAGTAATAGTAGTTGACGAGTTGTTTTCAACAGTAATGTCATTTTATTTTTTTAATTAAGTTAAAAATAAGTTTTATGGCGTTAATTACAAATGCTCCAAACTTTCCCCTCCATGCATCCCTTCGTTGGTAACTATAATATCTCAAGCATCCGTAGCTTAGAATCATTCGCCGTCATCTATACGATCGATCATGCTAGTGATCAGCAACAGACGTGCTGGCAGGTGTTCCATGATCTCGGGTTTGTCGACTACATGGTTGTGAAGAACACGTGCTTGAAACTCATCATGTTAGAAGAACTAGAAGGAAGCTTGTCTAATGTTGCAACGGATTATCATCCATGGAAACAAGAGGTTCTCGTGCGAATCGGAGCTTATTCTCCTTCATTCTTGGCTTTGCGTTCTTTACAGATGTGACGGAAACACGTCTAGAAAAATAACCGTTTTAATCTTAAAAGATGGGAGCGAGTTAAAAACAAAATAAAGCACTTTGGACATAAAAACATGGAGACTTGCAGTCAGATGTCAGACGACCTGGCAGCAGCTGGCGGCGGCGGAGCTGCAGAGGAGACCCTCCCTGGAGCTCCTGCTGTGCTGGATGTTGAGCGAGATGGTCTTGTCACACAGAGGTAGTTGAAGGACGCCGTTCTTCAGAGCGCTGTGAGAGTCCCTGGCCCGCGGGCCAGAGTGTGAGTCCACCCTGGTCGTCGTCTGGTGCTGCTGGTGTGTGTTGTGCGAGCGAGGCAGCGCGGCAACGGAAAGAAGGCTCATCGACGACGACACGCACATCCTCCAGCTCGACCTCTCCTGACCCTTGGCGCCTCCCGCCGCCGAGAGGTTCTGAGGGCTGAGGATGAACCTGGACCCGCCTGCTCGCCCGGACCGGCTGCGGTGCTGCGTCAGCTGCGAGCTCAGACACAGGCTCATGAGCTCCAGGCTGTGGAGCAGCTCGGCGCTGAGCGAGGGGTTGTTGGTGCTGCAGCTGTTGTTGTAGCAGCTGGAAGGATTGTCCTGACCCGCCCGTCCGCCGCCGCCCCCCCCACTGCCACCACCTCCGTTCTCGCCTCCTCCCGAGGGACTTCCCCGGTCCGGACCGGAACTTCCTCCTCCTTCGCCCGACGGTTTGCCGTTGCCGCCGCCCCCCCCCGGGCTCCCGGGGGGTCCCTCGCTGCTGTCCCTCCGGTTCCAGCTGTAGCTGAACCCCGAGTCCTTGTCCAGGCGCCGCCGGTGGTTTTCGGAGTCGTCGTCGCTGGTCTCGGAGCTGGAGCAGGACGAGCCGCGGCCCTGGCTCTTGCGACGATGGAAACGTTTCTGGGAGGAACCGGGCGACGACGGCGACGACGAGGCCCCGGGACCGACGTTCCCGGGGATGTTCATCTTGAGCCGGCTCAGTTTGGGGGGGAGACCCTCCTCCGTGTCGAAGTCGTCGTCGGACTCGCCCTCCTCCTCGAAGATCTGGTTCAGCACCGGAGCGCTCTTCCTGGAGGTGAGCCGGTTGGTGATGGACTGGGTTTTGCGGCGCAGGACAACCTGGCTCTGGAGCGGAGCCGGATCCTGCTCCTCCTCCTCCTCCTCCTCCTCGTCCTCCTCCACCCTACAGGACACAGACAGAGGGGTTCAGGTCTGAGAGTCTGCTTGTGGGACCAGACTCAGTGAAATATTCAACCTGAACAAGCAAGTCCTCTGTTTCGCTGCCACGGAGCTGGATGTCGTGGGGGCCCTGAGAGCCCCTGGGTTAAGACCAGGGGTGGACCTGCAGGCAGCAGCACTGGAGTCCTTGAGACAAAGATGAACAAGAGGTCAGAGGTCAATTAACACACAACAAATTCATCCACCGAATGGATTTCGTCCCCAACCTACTTCTGCGTCTGCTCAGATACTTAATCTGTTTATAAATCACGTCAGGATCAAACTGATTTAATGTGGTCCTCGTTCACTGCAGGGGTAACGTTCTGAAAAACCCTCTGCATTAAATGGAAACTGCCATAAATCACCAGTTCCTGACTGCAGCTACGATATTATTAGGTTAGGTAGAACTTTATTGATCCCTCAGGAGGTCTCCTTCGGAAATTGTTTTTTTCCAACTAGCCACAGCAATACAGCAATTTTTTATAAAAAATAAATTTAAATAAAATAAAAACAAGAACAAAGAGAAATAAAGAGAAAGAACAAGATGATACAATCTAAGTCTAAAGATAAAGAACATACAATATTAAATAACAAAACTGCCAGATGGTGGACATGGAACCTCAAAAGAGGAGGAGGGACCACCGTGTACCGATATGACCACTTTTAACTTACATGTGGAATTTCTCAAGTTTTGAGACCTCACGTCTAAAACATGTGGGCCTAAACAAACGGTGTCGTACCTGTGCGGGCACAGCAGAGTCGGTCACTGTACTCTCTTCTCTGCGGCTCAGATCCATCAGACCTTTAGGCCGGTGACCGTTGAGCAAGTTTTCCGCGCTGCGAGCGGGAGACTGGGGGGCCATTGAAGAGGCTGCCAAACTGTCTTCGATGTCCTGGTGCATGTCCACTCTGGTGGGCCACGACTGCCTGTTGACACACGCACGCACGCACGCACGCACGCACGCACGCACGCACGCACGCACGCACGCACGCACGCACGCCACGCACGCACGCACGCACGCACGCACGCACGCACGCACGCACGCACGCACGCACGCACGCACGCACGCACGCACGCACGCACGCACGCACGCACGCACGCACGCACGCACGCGCACGCACGCACGCACGCACGCACGCACGCACGCACGCACGCACGCACGCACGCACGCACGCACGCACGCACGCACGCACGCACGCACGCACGCACGCACGCACGCACGCACGCACGCACGCACGCACGCACGCACGCACGCACGCACGCACGCACGCACGCACGCACGCACGCACGCACGCACGCACGCACGCACGCACGCACGCACGCACGCACGCACGCACGCACGCACGCACGCACGCACGCACGCACGCACGCACGCACGCACGCACGCACGCACGCACGCACGCACGCACGCACGCACGCACGCACGCACGCACGCACGCACGCACGCACGCACGCACGCACGCACGCACGCACGCACGCACGCACGCACGCACGCACGCACGCACGCACGCACGCACGCACGCACGCACGCACGCACGCACGCACGCACGCACGCACGCACGCACGCACGCACGCACGCACGCACGCACGCACGCACGCACGCACACAGGTGAGCTGCTGTACTGAGCGTTACACACTGGAGCCAAGTTTGCAGGTTAAAAATATGACTCAGCAAGTCATCGAGTCAGTCGTCTTCTTGGCTCGCGACCCGACACACAAACTCACTCGGATAAGAACCCTTGCTCTCTATGTTTCAACACTTGTTCCTTCTCTTGCATTCAGGCTTTTCTCTACTTCCACGTGACTTGTGCTGTGTCTCAAATCACATACTTCTCTTAGTATACTAGAAGTTAGTATGCATCAGGATAGTGTACGTACTAACTAGTAACTAATTCTCCACAGATAGTATGTCTCAAATCAAACTCTGCTGCTACACACTAACAGGAAATGACGCGACAGCTTCTTCTTCTACTACTACTACTATTTAACGATGGTTTCAACCAGCTGTTTGAACGCTATCGCCACCTGCTGGCAGCACGTTTGGCAAGTTTGGAAGAAGAAATAAAGAAAAAATATGAGAATCGAAATATTCGCGAGATATTTAAGCTGGTATCAGCAGCGAAGACGTGTTAATCCTTCTACTGCTGCGGAAAACACCTGCAAGTACATGCATGCATGTATATATATATATGACGTAACTTCTGTTTACAACGTCACTAAGATGGAGCCGTTTAGTGTAGATAGTGTTCATTGATCCATACTCAGTTTTGTGGGCGTTTTAGTGTCAATTTAGTGTGCATGGAGCACTAAATTCCGCATACTTAGAATTGAGACGCACTTACGCACTAAAAATACTAACTTTGAGTACGCTAGTATGCGATTTGAGACACAGCAACAGTCTTCATCCTAATCCTTGCATTCTAAGTTCAGATCGTGTGTCTACGTGCACTACTAAGGATTTAAGTTTGCAAATGTATTTTTATTTTTACAGTAAAGATACAAATGGATTCAAGTTCATCAGCTTTCATTTAAATAAAAGTGATCTTCGTAACATTAGCGCTACTATAGCGCTAGATAGTTACTATAGTTCCTACTGAAGCGTCACATCACGTGACAGGTTACCTGAAGGCAGCATCTTGAGAGCGTCTGACGTAGTGACCTCTTGTAGCTACCATGTTCAAAACACTTTAAATATATTTAATACGCATGTTTGTTACAAATAAGTAGTTATTACTTTAGTTTGAAGTTGAATTCTATAAAAAAAAATTAAAAAGACAACTTTTGACAACCATGAGACAATGAAAATTCTTCCATTACCTTGGCTCACTTTTCTGTGCACGCCAAAGGTGCCGCTATTAAGGTGCCGTTAAAAGTGTTTCAAATGTGAGATACCGTCAGTGATCCCTTCAGCAGGAGCAAGCGGGTTTTTCCCTAAGGGGCCAAACCATGTACTGCATGGAACTTTAGAAGAAACGATTAAAAAAAAGTGAAAAATATCAAATAAATGTTTACATACGTAAGGTACGTGCATTTTGATTGTATATCGTTGATTTTATTTAGGGATCCTACAATCATAAGCCAGCTATGGACAACACAAATAGATACCGTATTTTCCGGACTATAAGTGGCAGTTTTTTTCATAGTTTGTCCGGGGGTGCGACTTATACTCTGGAGCGACTTATGTGTGAAATTATTAACACATTATTACCGGTATATCATTTCACATGTTATTTTCACACTAAACCTAATTTCGACGTAGAAGAGAAGGCATCGCATCTTCTACCTCCGGAGTTAGAGTTGTCTAAAAGTGACACCGAGGATGAAGATTTCATTGGATTTGAGTTATTTGGAGTTAGACGGATGGTTTGGTAAACTTCTTAGCATGTTATTTATGCTATAGTTATCTGAATAACTCTTAATATGTTATGTAAACATACCAGGCACGTACTCAGTTATATGTAACGTAAGCATACCGTACAATTATTCAGCCTGTTGTTACCTCTATTCTATTTTTATTTTAATTGTCTTTCAAGATGACATGTCTGTTCTTGGTGTTAGATTTTATCAAATAAATTTCCCCCCAAAATGCGACTTATACTCCAGTGCGACTTATACATGTTTTTTCCTTCTTTATAATGCATTTTATGGCTGGAGCGACTTGTACTCCGGAGGGACTTATAGTCCGGAAAATACGGTAATATGACTTTAAAATAATACATATTATTTGTTAAAATGAGTTGAACCAGATGATAAGATCTTTTTGTGATCCATCATTGCTCCTTTCTCATCAGACGCCAATTGTTCATTTGAAGTTTCGATAACTCATGAAAAAGATTTAAAAGAGACGTTTACATTTGTAACATCATCACGTAGGAAGAGCCAGGACCCAATACTCAAACCAGCCTTTGACATAACAGCTACTACAGGCATTACAGGCTTTTCTACACAAGGTCTCCCTCTGGTGGACTCCAACGAAAACGTCCAGATACCTCAATGTTACCGTGCAGCAGTGATGTTACCTGAAGTGGGCCTTGATGTTACTCGGGCTGGACGAGCGGGTCTGGACCTCCATCACCTGCTTCTCTCTCAGGATCCTCTCCGCGAGCAGGTAGTACGTGGCTGTGATGTGGTTGTACTTGTTGGTCTCCAGAGCTCTGAGAAAGAAGAGCAGAGAGAAAGTATTTTTAGTCATTGATTGATTATGGACCAATATCCACTCATTGATATCCAGCTCAAGGTAATTGTTCACCATTTTATTTTCACATGTTTTGGTTTAAGGCCATCGATGCCTCACAATCAATAAAGGTCTACACTTGTACTTGTCATTCCTTCCTTTTGGGATTCAGTGAATGTCAACCAAAGTCCAGCAGCACCAGGATGTTTAACTGAGGGATGAATTGTGGGATAAATTCCTCCTCTTTTCCCACAGAGACACGACCGGAAAACGTCTTTGATTCGATCATCTTAGCGACCTTGCACCAGACTTCAGGGACATTTTTATAAATCTTTTAAAGACTTCAATGAAAATAAATATTTGGTGAAAAGAGATCATGTATTTATGAGGATGTTTCAAAGAGTATTCAGGTTGTAATGTTCGGCTCAAATTTAACACGAGCAGCGTTTTGACGTAATTTATGCAGCGCTTGTGATGTCAACGTACGACTGATCACACTCAACGTGTATAAATATTATCGAAATCTAACAATTTTATCCAATTTAATCTTTTCAAGGTTAATAAAATAACAAATTGCTTTTCTCGCTCCTTTATTTGGCACGATAGCCCCTTAACAGTCACGGTTATATATAATGTGGGCAGCAAATTAGATCAGGGGTCTAATGCAGGGGTCATCGACCTTTTGGCTCGTGTAAACTACTCCAAGGGCCCTGTTGTGGGTCATCATCTTTTTTTTACAAGCTTCTAAAATTTACTTTATAATAAATATGGATGACAAATGACATTTCTTCTTATTACCATCTGTGGTGCAGCAAGAGAGGAAATAAAAATCAAATATTCTCAGGTCACATGTCATCTGCAGGCACCACAGTAGAGTGACCTCTGGTCTGAGGTCAACACTACTGAAAGTTGACCTTGACTTACTCCACTATGGTCTCTCGGTCGGCGATGTCTCCGAGCACCATGCGCTGGATGATTCTGTTGTGTTCCTCCTCGGACAGGTTCTTGTGGGAGACGAGGGGAGTGTTGTACTTGGTGGCCGGGGACGGGTCCACTCCCTGCAGCCAGGCGTGGCCCTCGATGTGCTCCAAAGACGCTCTTTTCTTGGGGTCCCTCTGGAGCATTCTGTCTATTAAACTGGAGGAAGTCGGAGACAAAAAAAGTTTGAGCGTAAGAACGAACACCGTCTGACAAATGTACACATACAAGTACCTGAAGCACGGTCGTGCAGACGTCTACATACTCGATAAATAATTGGTTTCTATGTCTAAAACTACATTACACATGCTAACAAAAACAAGGACTTTAGCTTGAACTAAATACATTTTGTGGTACACGTTTTTATGATTCCTGGGGGAAAAAATGGTCGTTATTCTGTAGCTCGATTCCCTTTATTTAACCCTCTGGGTCAAGGTGACTCGGTGGCATGGAAACAAATGTGTTTGTGGTGTCCCTTGTGCGGTCTCTGGGTCAAGGTGACCCGGTGGCACGGAAACAAATGCGTTTGTGGTGTCCCTTGTGCGGTCTCTGGGTCAAGGTGACCCGGTGGCACGGAAACAAATGCGTTTGTGTTGTCCCTTGTTCGGTCTCTGGGTCAAGGTGACCCGGTGGCACGGAAACAAATGTGTTTGTGTTGTCCCTTGTGCGGTCTCTGGGTCAAGGTGACCCGGTGGCATGGAAACAAAAGCGTTTGTGGTTTCCCTTGTGCGGTCTCTGGGTCAAGGTGACCCGGAAACAAATTGTTTTTGTTGTCCCTTTTGTTCCCAGACCCGGCACGGAAACAAATGTGTTTGTGGTGTCCTTTCTTTGGAGTGACCCGTGGCACGGAAACAAATGCGTTTGTGGTGTCCCTTGTGCGGTCTCTGGGGCAAGGTGACCCGGTGGCATGGAAACAAATGTGTTTGTGGTGTCCCTTGTGAAGGACCTCCACTGCATATGTATTTCCGTAAGCCAGGGAGGTCGTTTATTGTGGACCAGAGACGTTACAAAGAGTTAAAGGCCGAGCAGATGCAGGATCACATGTACGTAGAGGACTTTGACACGACTAGGATGAGGAATCCTCGGATTGTTAAGCCGTGACTAGATTCCACATTAATGACTCTGGAAGAGTGCACTTGAGGGGATTAGCGGCTCCATTTGATACAATAATGCTTGGATAGAGTTTGGACGAATCTAGGTTTGACCTTCTATGGAGATGGTGTAAACAACGCAGACTGGATATTTTAAATGGACACGTATACAAAGAAAGACATGTGACAGCAACACATTTGAGTATAACAGATGTTGTGAGTTAGACATGGATGCGTCACTCACTCTTTGCAGACACAGGAGACATGAGCAGGTACGGTATATTTGCAGTCCATGATCATAGTGAGAGTCTCGCTGTCGTTCGCCTCCTGGAAGGGTGGTTGACCACAGACCAGCATGAAGAGAATCACACCAAGACTCCAGATATCTGGAAAAAAGGACAAAAGACAAACTTAGTGGAAAAGAAAAATGACAAAACATGAATGAGAGGCTTTTAGATTAAAAAATATATATAAAATGTGCCATGAATATTCTCAGATGTTTTTCCTTCTCCTCAAATTGTTTGAATAGTTTAGTTTTGGACATATAGCTCTTATCTAGTAAGAACGGGTAAAATGTTCTGGTTGAAAAAGATAATTCACCTAAAATAAAAGGAGCTTGTAAACGAGTGAGAGAAAATGAATGCGTTGATTCAACTGGCAAAATTATTTTGTGTAGAATTCTTCACACAAATTAATCGTTTTTAAATGTGAACAGGTGTGTTTGGTGTTCCCTTCAAGACACACTCCTGTCAATCAGAGTAGAGCTGCGGTTTGCATTTGCATGCTTGGAATTCTTTCAAAATATCAAAAGCCGTTCCACCGTTCAATGGGATCGTCCCTCGCATACTAGTTACAACATCGAGGATGCGTCTCGTGCACGTCTTACGAAGAACTAAATATTGGGAAGAGTTAAGCAATGGTGCCACACTCCAGAGTAAATGGCCTCCATTTACCAACAAACATCATATTCAAGACGGTTTTCCTGAGGTCCACGTCAATAAAGAGACATTTGAGCATAGATATTATAACATAATATTATATATTACAACAGTCCATCCTCGGTTAATGAGCAACAGCTGCTACAATTCAATCACATTTCATTGAAAGCTTCACCTTTAACACTCAAATTGATTTTCTATTTCATTTTCTTTTAAATAATTATAATACATTTTATTACCCATATCAACAACAGTGATGGACACAACATCAACATAAATTTTAAAAAACTATTGTGTAGTAAGAGCATGAGTGAACATAGCCATGTATATTTCTGCATTCCTTCCTGAAATCTTCTTCTAAACGACAAATACAAGTCACTTATAAAAGACATCGCACATTTATTTTGCTAAATAGTTTTTAAAATAACTTTAATGGACTTGAAAATGGAATGAAAAATATTTTAATGGCATTTATTGCGTTATAGCTCAGATGGTATAGTGGTTGGCTTGTGGCCTAAGAAGTTGTGGGTTCAATCCCGACTCCAAATGAGAATCGTGGCATTGTGTCCCTGAGTAGGAAGGCAGCCATGTTTCTGAGACCATTGTGAAAGAAATTTTGCTTTTTTACAATTTTAATGTGTTTTAAACCCCCTTCCTCCCCCCCCCCCTTATTAATTGTCCCCCCCCCCCCCCCCAAATGCCTCTGGGTCCGGGGCCGCCAGGGGCAGAAGGGAACGGGGCGGGGGGGGGGGGGGGGGGGGGAGGGGAGAAGAGCGGGGCGCCCCCCCCCCCCCCCCCCCCCCGGGGGGCCCCCCCCCGGCCGCCCCCGCCCCGCCGCCGCGCGCCCCCCCCCCCCCCCCCCCCCCCCCCCCCCCAGGGACCGGGGGGGGGGGGGGGGGGGCCCCCGCCCCCCCCCCGGGGGCCCCCCCCCCGCGGCCCCCCCCCCCCCCCCCCCCGCCCCCCCCCCCCCCCCCCCCCCCCCCCCCCCCCCCCCCCCCCCCCCCCCCCCCGCCGGGCCCCCCCCCCCCCCCAACCGGGGGGGGGGGCGCCCCCCCCCCCCGCCCCCCCCCGGCCCCCCCCCCCCCCCCCCCCCCCCCCCCCCCCCCCCCCCCCCCCCCCCCCCCCCCCCCCCCCCCCCCCCCTCCCCCCCCCCCCCCCCCCCCCCCCCCCCCCCCCCCCCCCCCCCCTCCCCCCCCCCCCCCCCTAAAAATCCTTCATTAACATGTTGATTTATCACCGTGTAATTGTTCCTTCCCATGATCATGTCTGTGATAAGAGCGAGTCGAACTGGAAGAGTAACAAGGCGAGCAGGATCATGACTCACTTAGAGGTTTGCAGGTAACGCACAACTAAAGCCAAGCAGTCTGGCCAGTGATTTCCTCGTGGTTGATTACTAAATGGAAAATGTCTTTCAAACAAACAAGCAGTTGTCAGCTTGAAGACCAAAAAAAAAATATCATTCAACTCTTGCAGTCATTTGCAGAAGCACTTAATCCCTCAAGAACATAAAATTGTATTGTCAGAGCAGGAAGCACTTTGCAACGACAGCTGCTCAAGTTCTCTCTGTGTCAGACACACACCTCCCACTACACTGGAGTTTGGCTTTATTATTTAGAAAGAAAGCCATCGAACCAGTCAGACTACTCGCTATAAAGCTGCTACATGTGTTGCTTACCTCCATATTAATCTTAAATCACATTTCAGAAAGAGATCATTACCTACTGTAAACTATTGCACAGATTAGATACACCCAAAAAACAAACAAACTTACAGAAATACAGCAAAATTTCCCGAAGGGGACCTCCGGGAGGAAAAAAAAAATTTTTACTTACAACAAAAAAAAACATTTAATATATTTACGAGATAAAGGCAAACAACTGGTTGCATATGCCACACTCTGGGAATTGTTAAACCAAGATCCAAAAGGGACCGTTGCTTCCACACTTGCTTCCCATCATTGTTTTTACAGTGAAACAATGTCATCCAGAAGCCGAGCTCACGACGACGACACAGGCGATATATACAGAGATATCATTATTTGTTCGTACTGGAAGTCGACGACACATCAAACAGTCACGTCTTAAATCATTTTTTTATCCAGTTATGGAACAATAAAGGGAAGTGACATCACCAAGATCAACCTTGAGGATCAAACTCAAGCTCAACTGCATGAACTGGATACAGTTTTAAAAAAAACAAGGGAATCAGAAACGTAAACAACCACGGTTCTGTTAAAGTAAGTAAGTAATTTGTATTTATATAGTGCTTTTCCAGACCAGGGTCACAAAGAGCTTAAACAATCAAAACAATATTCAATAAAGTATATATTTTAAAGATCAAGATAAAACTGATAACACAACAGGAGTTCCAGAAAATCAAGGAAAAGCCTGAACAAATAGAAACGTCTTAAGATGTTTCTTAAAGGAGTCAGTAGATCATCAAACACAGAGAGAGAGGAAGATCGTTCCAAAGCTTAGGGGCAACAGCCTGGAAGGATTTCTCTCCTCTGGTCCAGAACCGTAAGGATCGGAGAAATGCGAGTTCAGTTCTGAATCAACTGCAGGCAAAAAAGCAGTTAAAGGAAGCAGTGTGCAAAAGTCCACAGCATTTTGTCCATCATTAAAGATATCTGATGATATTTAATGTTTTTTGTGTGGATTTTCTTTTTTGATTTGCTTCTCTACCTTACGAATTTGACCTGGAAAACAGAAAACGTTTTTTGGGAATTGAATCCTAAAATATTTGGGACTATTTCATCCTCCTCACAGATGATTGGAAGGGTCACAGTTGGAGAAAATTTGGCTGGATTGTTTGATGGCAGTTGAACAGTTATACTTTTTGATAATAGTTATACATTTTAATTAATTGAAAATCGTTGAAATATGTTGTGATGCTACATGTAAGATGTATATATAAAAAATAAAAAAATTATGTGTACAATTGTACAGACTTTATAGTAAATATAAATAGTAAACCGATGTATTTATTTTGCAGGGTCATAACACACACCGATTTTTTTTTTTTTTAAACAATTCTATTTTATGGTTGTTAAATGAAAAATCACAATATTTAGTTTCATAATCACACAATTATATTCTAGATGATATGCTGCCCAGCAGGGAAGGGTGTCATTGACAGTAACACGAGCGTAGTGTGATAAACTTGGTTTCAGAGTGAGTTCCAACAGCGTCCTTCATGGTGGATGCATGTTAGGCAGGATCATGAGCTCTGACGTACACACGCCGCTGCAAGCAATAATCAATATTGTTATAAATCTTTGACAAGCGTTCATAATAGTTTGCGCGCCGTCCTTTTATTTAAACCACAGTCCCCAGTCTGAGACATCACGTGACCAAAACACAAAACGTCTCATTGGTCAACATAAGCTTTGCGTCACGGTTCATTTTACAATTGCTTTATTTGCAACATTTCAACAATATACCTTTATTAAAATGTCTCTTTACTGTTTAAAATAATGTTTTTGAGACTCTGTGATCCGGATAAACACTCAATAACATAGTCAATTAAAATTATCATAAAGATCCTCCTACCCAAGTATAAATTAGAAATAAACAGACCATAATTGATGCCTATTAATGTGAAGATGTGAACTTCTATGAATTAAAAATTAAACTCTAATTGGATTCTCAAATTAAATACGTAGTACAAAGTTTGGAGACATACTGTGCGACCCCAGTGAGATTTGAAACGCACCTTGGGAGGGATTTTAAAAATGTGCTGAGCTGCAGTGAACTTCATCTAATAACTCACACGAGGTGACGACGCACTGCAACTGTGGAAGTGTTGCCAGTAAATAGTTATATTTCCTTTGTCAGGTGCAGGATCGCTGACTGAGATCCAGGAGTTGTGATACGAGTATGGTAAGAAGTTTTTCCAAATTTGATTCCATGATGAATAAACGGCACGATTTATCGCTTTGTTAGTAAGTAATTTGTATTTATATAGCACTTTTCTAGACCAGGGTACAAAGCGCTTAAACAATCAAAACAATATTCAATAAAGTATATACTTTAAAGGTCAAAATAAAACTGAGAACACAACAGGAGTTCCAGAAAATCAGGGAAAAGCTTGAACAATAAAAAGGTCTTAAGATGTTTCTTGAAGGAGTCAGAACTGAAACAAATTATGTACATGTTTGAATGTATAATTTTTAGTCATTAAATTTCACACTACATAACAACATATATATATATTAACTTCATCAAAAACAAAAAAATCTTCGGAGCAGAAAATACAAGTTGGTTGTGAACTTCTTTCGTAGCTAAAACCTAATGACAAATCCACATACTCGAAGAACACCTTGACCTTTAGCTGCAGGTGCCCGTTTACCACATCCAAGCTATGGTGCATACGCACACGCACGCACGCGCACGCACACACGCATGCACGCACACACACATCATTTCATGATAAATAATTACGCCATTTCATTATGAAAAAAACTGTGAATTTGGTTGCATTCTGTTGTTTTACAGTGGCGTTACAATCATGTAAAGACAGCATAATAATCAACATACAGCTCCATTAACCCCCTTTTGCATTCATACATCTGTGTGCTTGTATGTGTGCGTTAAAGAAACTACTTGGAGTAAAAACATCCAAGATTCTGAAATGTCTCCCATGTGAGAAGAAAAAAGGAATATCTCATTTATAAAGTTTTGAAATCAACACTCCTCTCTCTAGTCTGTGGTGAGTTTAAATCTTAAAAGGTAACTAATGTGTAAATTTGATTGTTTCTTAAATTGATCTTGGAACTCTCTTCGTACTCATCAGTGTGTGTCCGTTTGTACAAAACTCTTTTCAGTGCAGTACTGTGTCTCAAATCGCATTCTTCTCTTAGTATACTAGAAGTTAGTATGCATCAGGAAAGTGTACGTTCTAACTAGTAACTAATTCTCCACAGATAGTATGTCTCAAATCAAACTCTGCTGCTACACACTTACAGGAAATGATGCGACAGCTTCTTCTTCTACTTCTATTTAACGATGGTTTCAACCAGCTGTTTGAACGCTATCGCCACCTGCTGGCAGCACGTTTTGCAAGTTTGGAAGAAGAAATAAAGAAAAAATATGAGAATCTAAATATTCAAGACATATTTAAGCTGGTATCAGCACCAAAGACGTGACACGTCCTGCTACTGCTGCTGAAAATGCACCTGTAAGTATATGAATATACTGTATATGCATTTATATATGACGTAACTTCTGTTTACAACGTCACTAAGATGGAGCTGGTTAGGGTAGATAGTGTCCATCGAACCATACTCAGTTTTGTGGGCGTTTTAGTGACAATTTAGTGTGTATGGTGCACTAAATATTGCATATTAAGGATTGAGACGCATACAAGAAAAGAAGTGTTAGCTTCGACACTGAAAGTGTTTGTGTTGTTGCATACCTACAGCTGGAGCATCATACTCATCCCCAAGAAGTATCTCCGGAGCAGAGTACGCCAGGGATCCACAGCTGGTCGTCAACTTCTTCCCCGGCTGGAACTTGTTGCTGAATCCAAAGTCGGTGAGTTTCACCAGCCCTTGTTTCTCGAAGAACACGACGTTCTCTGGTTTGAGGTCCCTGTGCACCACATGCAGCCGATGGCAGTACGAGATGGCGTGAACGATCTGGGCGAAGTACTTCTTGGCCAGCTCTTCGTTCAGGCCGTCTTCATGTTTCATGATGTAGTCGAACATGTCACCTCCGTCGCCGAGCTCCAGGATGAGGTAAAGCTTGGTCTGAGTGTCGATGACTTCGTAGAGACGCACGATGTTGGGGTGCTGGACGAGCTTCATGCAACGGACCTCTTGGAAAAGATGTCCGGTGGCCACAGTGTCCAGCTTGGTCTTGTCGATCACCTTGACGGCCACCTTCTCTCCCGTGAAGACGTGACGCGCCAGCTTGACCACGGCAAAGTGACCGCGGCCGAGGGTCTTGTCCAGATCGTACAAGCCTGCGATCTTTCCATCGTAGCCCCGCTTGAAGCCGGCCATGGCTGGAGAGGGGCGACGAGGGGCGAGCTGGGACTAGAGGGACGAGTGGAGTGGTTCCAGTTTTAGTTCAGTTCATTGAGAGTTTAGTTGGAATGCCATATCTCCAGCTCCCTGTAGAGAAATAACAAAAAACATTTACTGGAGATGCTTAAATACAGTAAGTAAGTAAGTTATTGTTATTTGTATGGCACTTTTCCAGACCAGGGTCACAAAGTGCTTAAACAATCAAAACAATATTGAATAAAGTATATACTTTAAAGGGCAAGATAATACTGAGAACACAACAGGAGTTCCAGAAAATCAAGGAAAAGCCTGAACAAATAGAAACGTCTTAAGATGTTTCTTGAAGGAGTCACTAGACTCCATCAAGCGCAAAGAAGGAGGAAGATCGTTCCAACAGTCTGGAAGGATTTCTCTCCTCTGGTCCTGAACCGTGTGCGAGGAACCATCAGTAGATTCTGATCCACAGACCTCAGAGCCTGAGCTGGGGTGTAAGTCTGGATCATATCAGTGATGTAAGGAGGAGTCTGACCATGAATGGATCTGAAACTAAGAACCAGAATTTTAAAGAGAAGCATTACTCTGTTACTATGCATTGTTATAGTCGCTACTACAAAAAGGGTTGGGCTTGACAAATGTAATCCTGCACTATACACCTTCATTTAAAAGATATAAAGTCCTTGTGTTGGGGGCCACGCCAAAGTTGCTCCAGAACTAGCGGCCCTTCGTTAGCGAACAACATTAGCTTTCCTCACGCTCATTGATTGACAGCGTTAGCTATGAAAATGGAAAACATAATATACTTATCGCTTGAGAATAAACCGACCAAAGACAAAGCCTACGACGTGTTGTAAGTGACGGTCTTATCCGTATCTTAGTATAAATGAACGGAGGCGGTGCAGAAGGATCCAAACACAATATGTAGCAATGCTAAAGTTAGTAGCAGGTTAGCTCACAGTGTTCGCCGCTGCTCGGTCACCATAAAAAGCCCTGGGTCGTCGTTGACCCCCTTGAGCGTCGTTTTTTCAGAGCCCCTTATCCAGAGTTATGGAAGATGGAGATACCCTCCACGACACGGTCGCCGCCAGTGAGTGAGTTCCAGGCTCAGGTCGAGGCATCGCATCGCTGGAAGCGACAGTTGTGTCAGAGAAGGTTTGTATCCTCCCAGACCAGGCAGCGGCGGGGCGTTCAAGGCCCCGTGGGAGACTCGACACACCGAGGAGATTGTAACACATCCGAGGAATAGTTGTGTTGCAGTCAACGCGTTATTTAGCGGTAAACGTTTGTTGTCTGTGTTCTTAGTTAATTTAACCTTTTTTAGAAAATATATTCTCGTTGCGAACACGCTTTATAGTTGAGTTGACGACTGAAAACTACGAATTTTCCGAATACGTAGAGGTACCTGAAGGCATCACCAGACGCATTCTGGTTTGACGTCAAACCATTTTGTCATGGAGTCTGTAGAATACACTTCTTTGTTAAACAATAACAACAATAAGATGTATATGACTCTCATTTTTATCTCAGGACAATAAAGCCTTATTTTTGGTTTCTTACTACGGGATATCTCTTGGTTATGACCAACAGACAACTTGTTACCGCGACGTTGAATTTGCATTTTTTGGGGATAATTTCTGTTAGTTTAAAAACTGTAATTGTTTTTTAATAACTAATAATAACTCATTTTAATTTTTAATTGACATGTGTGATCAGCAAGTTGAATTAAGTGAGTCATGACTCAGACAGCTCTAGTGGAGCGTTCATTTTCAATGCACGAACTAAAGAGACATCTAGTGGTAAATTGAAGTTTTTTTCAACGTTCTCCAGCGTCATACAAACAAAACATGATACGTCAGAATAAAGAAAAAATCATATATTCTCGTGTTGTAATTTGACAGGACTATTGGCCGAATAGGACAGAACAATGAAGTCAGAGGGAAACTAAGAAGGCAGGAAGAAAAGAAAGACAAGAGAAGGAAGGAAGTGTAGGAACATAAAATGTTGAGAGAAGAATGGAAAAACAATTAGTATGCATGACTAGGAATTGCCATTATGGGGGTTACATTTACCCCGGATTTGTAAGAAATAAACAGAGAAGAAACAATGTTTATTATACTCTTTTCAAGATGACAGAGATGATCTTCAGCGTTGACATCAAATAATAGTTCGATTCATTTTTTATTCCAAAGTATTTTGACAATAGCAAAGCTGCGGCAATGACACCCCTATATGTTCATTTTAGAAATTCGGAATTTGAACATAAAAATAGTCTCAAAACATTATTAATGTGATTTTAATTGTAAAATCTAAATTTAAGAAATTCATTTTAAATCATGTTAGGTTAGAATTCCTAAACACTATGACCCATACAGTTGCTAATTCATTATTTAGAAATGATTCCCTTTAAATTATAATTCATCTGGGCTGTGGTTACTATGTATGTAAACTTCTCTCCAACTTCCAAAATAAGTTGATTTTTAACAACAAAAGTTTAAACATCAAGAAATTGTATTTATTCTTTCATACCCTGGTTATAATTGAATCTATTTGAATTCCTCCAATAGTTGAAAAAGTTATAACAGAAAAGTGGAATGACACAAACAAACTAATGACTATTAATTATAAACATTCCATCTTTACTTCAATGACAACGTGACAGGTTATCGCGAGATGTGCAGACGAGATTTCCAGCGACGATGGGAGGAGCTTGAAGCCAGTGCAGCTGCATTTTCCTTTTTCTATATGTGTTCAAAAATGAAAAATAACTGACGGCGAGACTTAATCCACACAGATCTGTTCTTTGTTAAAGAGCAGCTGTTGTGTTGTTATTATACAGCTCGTCTTTTTGTGGTTTAAACGCCGTTTTATTGAGCTGTAACCTCTTTACTGTCCACAGACGAAAGCTACGTTGGGTGTCATATTGAAGGTAAGAAAGAACATATAACGGAGTTAATTCACTGTTTCACTAACAAACAGAAATGATGTGTCTGCGCGTCAGGATGTTGGACGAGATCAGCTGCTCCACAGAAGATGCTGAGACTGACTCCAGGTCAGTGCAGGGCTTTGGCGCTTCAAAGAAACATGTTAAACAGAGAATGTATGTCGTTTTCCGTTTATAAAGCGTACTTTTCACGCATTTAAAATCAATCAGATGCATGTATTGTCAGAAATATCAATGCTGGTCCAGTGTAACCTCTGGTAACATCTTACTAATGTGTGATCAGAGACTGACAGTTTGTTTTCATGTCTTAACAAGAAGGATGTGTCTCGCCTGCATTTGATACAAAACTCTGCAGCGAGAATTCTGACCTGCTCTAGTAGAAGAACTCACATTTCTCCGATCCTTAAAACTCTTCACTGGCTTCCAGTTTCTTTCAGGATCAACTTTAAAATTCTGGTTCTTACTTTCAGATCTATTCATGGTCAGACCTTCCATCAGTGATCTGATCCAGACTTACACCCCAGCTCGGTCTCTGAGGTCTGTGGATCAGAATCTACTGATGGTTCCTGAACACGGTTCAGGACCAGAGGAGAGAAATCCTTCCAGACTGTTGCTCCTAAGCTTTGGAACGATCTTCCTCTGTGTTTGATGATCTACTGACTCCTTTAAGAAACATCTTAAGACGTTTTTAATTTGTTCAGGCTTTTCTCTGATTTTCTGGAACTTCTGTGTTGTTCTCAGTATTATCTTGAACTTTAAATTATATATTTTATTGAATATTGTTTTGATTGTTTAAGCGCTTTGTGACCCTGGTCTGGAAAAGCGCTATAGAAATAAAAATTACCAGAATTTTAAAGTTGATCCTGAAAGAAACTGGAAGCCAGTAAAGAGTTTTAAGGATCGGAGAAATGTGAGTTCTTCTACTAGAGCGGGTTAGAATTATCCCTGTCGAGTTCTGAATCAACTGCAGGCGAGACAGATCCTTCTTGTTAAGACATGAAAACAAACTGTTACAATAGTCCAGGCGAGAAGAAACAAACGCATGGATTATAAGCTCCAGATCATGTTGTGACAACATTTTCTGTTGTCTTCGTCCTGAAATAGAGCAAGTGTGCACAGTAAGCATTTGCCTGGTTAAAGTTACACTTCACTCTTGTCAGAGGAAACAAACTGTTTGACAGTGTTCTACAGAGAATAATTGATTCAAGGAATATTGTTTCTCCTCTGACATGGGGAGCAGCAGGAAACTCCACATACAGTAGACTCTTCAATTCAGACCCTGGATCTATAAATACTACCTCCCGTCACTGTTGTAACTGATACAGCTCTTTCCTTCAGATGTGTTCTTGTAAAATCAGTACTTTTGTTGACGGAACAGACACACATTTTGAATAATTTTAAGATTTAATTGGCCATTTTAAGTTTTATTAATACTAAAATGATGTATATTTTGGAACATCTCTACTGGTTACATGCATGGTCTTTGCTGGCTCCTAAAGATCCAACAGATTAATATTTAAAATGTTGTTTAACTGATTTTGTACCGACTGACTTGTGTTTTTCTTGCATTTATTGATGATTTGCTTACATTTAAACGGCTTAATTTTGGCTAATGTATGCAGCTCCAGTGCTTAACTAATCAGTTCATTAATGTTGGCACTTTATTAATGACAAAGAATATTGTTACTGTAAAATACTCATCATATTATACAAGGATTGATCCTATGTTCTCTGCTGACATAGAGGGCTCCGGTAAGAACTTGCAGAAACGGAAAACTTAAAGACCTCTGGTGACAAATTGTGTTGTTTTTAATGAGAGACTGTACGTTAACTTATTTTATCCTTCAGGTGAATCAACACTATACTGTCGTCAAGGACTGCAACGTCACGGGTCAGTGTCACATGATCTTTTAAATGTTTCTTAATCTTTTCAGTGTTATAATTAGGACTGAACATTTAATTCATCTGTGAAACAGATTTGCAGGTATATATTAGTGAGCTTAACTAATAAGAATGGGATTTCTGTTCAGCATTCATAATTAAAGAGTTTGTAATCATTTGTTTTTGTCTAACTGGTTCTCTTACTGGTTTTGATGCCAGACTCCAGTTAGACATGGTCCCCTGGGCTCAAACAAAACCATTACTTTCAGGGAGATAGAGAAGGTGAGTTTCTTTTCTTTGACTCTACTTTCTCAATGTCAATGGTTCTTAATCTCACTATACAGTAGATGTTCACTGTGAAGCTCAAAGAAGCTACAATTTGGTTGTCAATCATCCAAAATAACACAGGTTTTTATAGTAATCCTGGCCTCGGTACCAAATGCAATTATTCAATCTAGGTTAGGTAAGGTAGAACTTTATTGATTTATTGAAATTGTTTACAATTTAAATCTACAATATTATTAAAAATGTCCGAGTGTGTCCATGTGTGTGTCCATATGATCTTAATGTCTCATAGATTCCCAAACTGTTTAACAAAATGTCTTGGAAAATTAGCATATAGACTATCGACCTCTCAATGTCTGCTTTTATTTATATAAAAAAAAGAACAGAAACTGTGTTTTCTTACTGTTAAGACGAATCTGATCAAACCTTTTGCCTTGATGACAAGATAACGAGACGTTAATATTTCAAACACATTCCTGTGTCATGGTTCTTCTTCATCGTGAGATAAAAATGTGATGTATCTCTACATCAGGGGTGGGACATCAATACTTTGACTGTTGGGCAGTTAAATAAGGAACTATGATTATGACAGAAAGTAAAAATAAAGTAAAAATGGTAAAGAAAGAAATATCAGCATAAAATATGTCAAAAAACTTTTATTTAACACCTTTTAAATAATTTATTCCACTAAATATGATAATTTAGATGGGCAAGAAATCTTCATAAAAGTAAAAACAAAAAAATCAGAAACGAAAAAAAATATATATATATTTAGAGCTAATACAATAATAAATGCAATATTGAATTGTAAACTGTCGAAAAGAATGTCTATGTTCTAATTTGACCTCTTGAGGGCCGCATTAATATAGTCAAAGGGCCACATGTGGCCCCCGGGCTGCACTTTGCCCAGGTTTGCTCTACATCAAGAACCAAGACCTCTATTAAAGTACTTCGCAGACCACACTGTGGGTCAAGCGATGCTCGGTTGAACGGGACCTAAGTGACATGTTTTCCTCTCCTTCCTCCCCCTTATGTCCGCCCTTCCTTCTCCTCCTCAACAGTTGATGTCTGTGTGTTCTGTCCTTGCATCGGAGGACAGTCGGAAGTCGGACCCGTAGCACAGATGCGGGTCTCTGTGGCGGGCTGCAGGATGAGTGTGGGAACACTCCTGAACGGAGTCCTGGTGTCGCTCCTCGCCGCTCTGCTCTGGAAGTACTCGAGTCTGAGCGAGCACGCCACCGCCCTGGAGGAGGAGCTGCACATGACCCAGCGCTCCCAGGAGATCTCGCAGGGTCGCATCGACTACCACCTGGCTCTGCAGACCCTGCACGAGCACGGCACCCGCATGGTCTGCACGGGCAAGATGCACACGGATCGCATCTGCCGCTTCGACTACCTCTGCTATTCCTCGGAGTCGGAGGAGTTTGTTTTCTTCCACTCGAATTCCTCCGTCATGCTGCCGAACTTGGGCGCCAGGCGTTTTCAACCAGCCCTGCTGGATCTGTCCTCGGTGGAGGATCACAACACTCAGTATTTCAACTTCCTGGAACTCCCCGTCGCTGCTCTGAAGCTCATGTCCAAGCCCGTGTTCGTGCCGGACGTGACACTCATTCTGAACCGGTTCAATCCCGACAACCTCATGCACGTGTTCCACGACGACCTGCTACCGGCTTTTTACACGATGAAGCAGTTCCTGGACCTGGATGACGAGGCCCGGCTGGTGTTCATGGAAGGTTGGGGCGAAGGTCAACACTTTGACCTCTACAGACTTCTCAGCAGCAAACAACCGCTACTCAAGGAGCAGCTGAAGAACTTTGGGAAGCTCATGTGTTTCACCAAATCATACGTCGGCTTGTCCAAGATGACCACGTGGTACCAGTATGGATTTGTTCAGCCTCAGGGGCCGAAGGCCAACATCCTGGTATCGGGAAATGAGATTCGAGAGTTTGCAAAGACCCTGATGTTTAAAATGAACATCACCAAAGTGGACAAGATGGAAAAGGTGAACGAACAAGAGAAGAAAGATGAGTTTATCGTGGTGTTTAGTCGTTCCACCACGAGACTCATCCTGAATGAGGCGGAGCTCATCATGGCTCTGGCACAAGAGTTCAAGATGAGAGTGGTGTCGGTGTCTCTGGAGGAGCAGTCCTTCCCAAGCATTGTCCAGGTGGTCAGTGGGGCTTCCATTCTGGTCAGCATGCATGGAGCTCAGCTGGTCACGTTGCTCTTCCTCCCCAGAGGAGCAACCGTTGTCGAACTTTTCCCGTTTGCCGTCAACCCGGAGCAGTACACTCTGTATAAAACCCTGGCCACGCTCCCAGGAATGGACCTGCACTACATCTCCTGGAGGAACTCCAAGGAGGAGAACACTGTCACGTACCCGGACAGGCCGTGGGAACAAGGAGGCCTATCTCACCTGGAGAAGGAGGAGCAGGAGCGAATCCTCAACAGCAGAGACGTCCCCAGACACCTGTGCTGCCGCAACCCAGAGTGGCTTTTTCGGATCTACCAGGACACTTCCATAGACATCCCTTCATTCCTAGCCACACTCAAGGAGGGCATGAGGAGCAAGCCTAGTGCAAAGAAGTCCAAAATAGCGAACACGGTTCACCCGGGCCGTGTCAGGGACGCTCGCTGTCAAACCTCGGTGCAGACCAGCAATGATGCCAAACTGTTAGTTTTGTGGCAGATTCCATGGAATCTGAAGTTCTTAAAAGTCAGAGAAGTGAAGTATGAGGTTTGGATCCAGGAGCAGGGCGAGAACACATACATGCCTTACATCCTGCCACAACAAAACTACACCTTCTCCGAGAACATCAAGCCTTTCACAACATACCTAGTGTGGGTCCGATGCATCTTCAACAAGAACCTTTTGGGCCCTTTTGCAGATGTCCTCACATGCAAGACATAGCTGTTGGTTTTCTATGGCCGGCTGTAGAAGAAGAGCCTCATTGGTTCCCGACAATCGTGTGGGAATATTGATTGTGACAGAGTTTTTATGTCGCGAAGATGTGTCGTCGTCCGACAGACATCTGAGGAAAAAACACATTTAACCTCCACAACCTTGGTACACTGAATTTAAAGCAGCAGATTTATTTATGGGCAAATAAATATGACTTCAAGGGATGGGTCTATATTTTCCTTAACTGTGAATTTTTTTCCCTTACTTCCAAACCATTTGTTCGAGTCAGCCAGTTGCAGCGTAACAGAGCTCCAAGATTTATAAGAATACTTTTGATGCGAAGCCGACTGTGAAGAATTTATGATCTAGTAAAGAATAGTTGTAGTAAAGTTGTAACACTAAGTAGTTTGGTGTCAGTTGCCAATCAACGTTGTTTTGTCATTTGATCGTTTGCTGTTTTGACAAAAGGATGTTCAATATTGTTGTTAGTTTAATATGCAGGATCTATACAAGAGTGATCTTCCCCAAACATCTTCTCCCTCTATCAAGGCCACAGATGACGACTTTGTAGTAGACGCTCCCTAGTTACTGGGCATGAATCCTAGTCGACCATTCATTACTGTTCTGCTTGTAACCATTTTTTTAGTGGAGATATTGAAAATACATTGTATCATGTGTTCATTAAAATGAATGTGGATCTGTTTGTATTGTTCGTTCTTCATTCTTTCTTTCATAGCGATAGCTCACAGAAATCAAATCTGTTGGTGGCATGAAATTAATATGTATGATTTTAGTTTTAATTTAAATATTGTCATAGGAATAATATGTACATCTACCCCAGCTTTAAGAGGTAAGAAGACACCCTAAGCATGTGACCACTCTATGGCATGTTGACAGACAGCCGTTCATACACAGATTCATTAATGGTAAAACGATCAAAACACGGAGTCCGTTCCGGTCGCTCCAACACGACGTCACTGCTTTATACTTATTATTTGTTTTATACTTCGCTTCATGGAGAAAGATGGACAATCAAGAGTGTGTCACGGGTCGTTTATTCGCCGCTTCAAGTCAAACAAAATACAAACTTTACGATCGATGGGCCATACTTTCTTCCGGCGACTGTACAGGTCAATAGTCCCGGGAGAAAAGGTCCCGATCTGTAGAAACATCGCTATATTTAAGGCAAATTTCCCGCCCAGGGGGTTGTCCTTTCTGGCCAAATGGTTCTTTCAATTTCCCTGTGTCCCGATCCCCCGTAGAGAGACATCCTGATTTGTTTTCTTGTAATCTAATCATTCAAATATTCCCGGGTGGAGGTTTCCATCTTTTAGCCCCCCTTTCTGTGTGTCTTGCTTCGTTCTTTGATCTACGATCTAAGGTGTGATTTGCAGATAAACAGATGTTTTAAATAACCGGTTTCGTATCTCTAATTCTGATCCAAGCTTGCCTCGAACCAGTCTGGAGTGAAATGTTGATTGTAAATTTGTAGTCAAACGTTTAAGCTCTTAGATGAAGCAAGTAATTTATACTTTGTATTTTGATTATCTTTTAGCATTAATTTAAGTATGGCGTATACGTATAGTGTATTATCATTTTAATCTAACAACTGATAGTTAATATAAAGGCTAGCGCCTTCCATCATTAATAAAGTCAGTGCACCAATTGCCGAGCTCTACAATGTAGAAAAACTGAGGCTTTATCATCACTAGATTCAATGTCCTGAACGATTGACACTGAGATATCAACAGAAAGTTAAAGACTCAACTTGTAAATTGTGTGAATGCTGGATGCAGAATTGTTGAGAAAATTATTACATATCCACACACATTATATGGATCACAATAGTTTAGTTTTCAGCAAAACTTTTTAAAACCTAAAATTTTTTTTTTTTTTTTTTCTCCAAGAGACCCATTTCACCAAACCGAAAAACAGTAGTTTCCCCGACATATGCACTGTGTTGAAACATCATCACACGCTAGCTGAAAATTAAACTTTAAGACAGTATAGTTCAAAGCAGAAAGTGCTTTAAAGAGTCCATATCAAACTGCAGGTGGCTGAAATACAAGCATGGAACTGGTGCTCGTTTGAATTTGTACTGTTTTTCTTTCATTTCTAGAGCTAACAAAAGCTGTTACAATGGTCCCTATTTGTCTCGGTTACATTCGTCATCTGTGATTTTCTCAATCATCGACATTAACAAAAGTTGAATATGACTTGAATCAAGCACATTGCTATCAGGCGGAGCCCAGCGAGAGAAGATATCTGGCATTTTTTAAGACTCCTTGCATGTCTCATCTATTGGATATGAAGATTAACCAGCGATAAAATCTTTTCTTTTTTTTTCAATATACAGGAATTCATTAACAGTTTGATCCTTTACAGCGTCATAGCAACCGTCATAGCAACATGATGGACCTGAACAGTTGAAACACCTCAGTGAGATTTAATGGAAACGATCAAGCTTGTGTGGTCATCGTGTGGACAGCAGCAGGTTCTGTGCATTCTCAGTCCGTCTAGCGTCTCCCCCTCATGCACGAGCCAGCCCTGCTGCCCCCCACCCTTCGCCACAGCACCCACTCCCTTAGTAAAGGCTACAGGCCCGCCGAGTCTGATGCTGAGGGCCGAGCGATGAAGAGGTAGAGGAAGAGGTGGCGAGCTCGCCAGGGCTGAGCTGCTTTCCACACACACACATTCAGTCCAGCTTCTCCTTCTGGACCAACTTGGGTGCGTCGACGAAGTCCCGGCCGTTGAAGAGGATGAGGCCACCGGTGACCACGCTGGCCGATCCCCAGAACAGGACGTAAGCCAGTGTCTCCGTCCATGTCTCGCCTGCAGGGGGATCACAAAGGGAATCAGAGTCAAGTTGAGCTCGTAATAATACAAACTATCCATAAAAGTATCTCTAACGTCACAGCCTTGAACCCTACACTACTAACATTGATGCTGTAGCCAGGTTCAGGATTGAATTAAGACAATACTTTAGAAGACCATAGAGCTTCTTACCAGCCATCAGCAGGCAGATGATGCACATGGAGAAGGCGACCACCATGATGATGGGCAGCTAGAAACGATACATATATGGTGAGAAACATAAGTTTTCGATGTAAATCACACTGTTATGACTTTGTCTCACTGTCAGAAATTTCCAGTCTTTGGGGTCTCGTAGTGGACTTATCAAATCCACTTCATCCACGGCGTAGTTCCCCAGGAACAGATCGATGGAGTCCTGTGCACAGAAAAAACGTTTTAGGAACAAAATCCTCCCCCGACTTAAACAATCCTTTCTCATTGGAAGATGATGCATCTCTGATCAATTATGTTCAAGTCAGTCTGTGGTGAAACCAACTCACCTGTCTGAAGCCATCGGAAAAGTTGTTCTTGTAATATCTGATCATGGAGTTCCAGCCATCCATCACAAGACCCCACTGGGTCCTCTTCCCTGACCTAGAAGGTGAAAACACTTTTCATGAAAAGAAGTCCTTCAGAAAGTGATGGTTACCTTTAAAGCATGGCTGTCAGAATGGGTCACACAAGGGGCCAAGATATTTTAGCAGTTGGGGGTCTATGCAGTCCTTAACAGGAAGTGTGAGTCTGACCATTATCCATCATGTTTCTTTTCACTGACCTCAGTTTTATTCCAATAGGAAGTCTCTATTATAGATGCTGAAATCGATAAACTTTTTTTCCCCATCTTATCCTTAACATTAAGCTCTTTATACATGACAATATAAACACAAATATTTATCTACTTTGTTTTTTATGAACCATAAAGTGGGGCATATGAAATCACTTGAGAGGCAGGATGTCGGGCCATGATTTTGAACATGCATCCAAGCATCAATAAGGCTGAAAATGAGTACCGTATTTTCCGGACTATAAGTGGCAGGTTTTTTTTCATAGTTTGTCCGGGGGTGCGACTTATACTCTGGAGCAACTTATGTGTGAAATTATTAACACATTATTACCGGCATATCATTTCACATGTTATTTTCACACTAAACCGCAAGAGGGCGCTCTAGGCCTGTGTTGATAATTTCCACGTAGAAGAGGAAGCATCTTCTACCTCCGGAGTTAGTTAGTTGTTTAAAAGTGACACGAGGATGAAGATTTCATTTGAGTTATTTGGAGTTACACGGATGGTTTGGTAAACTTCTTAGCATGTTATTTATGCTATAGTTCTCTGAATAACTCTTAATATGTTATGTTAACATACCAGGTTCTCAGTTGTGTCATGTAACGTAACGTACAATTATTCAGTCTGTTGTTGCCTCTATTTTTATTTTAATTGTCTTTCAAGATGACATGTCTGTTCTTGGTGTTGGATTTTATCAAATAAATTTCCCCCAAAAATGCGACTTGTACTCCAGTGCGACTTATATATGTTTTTTCCTTCTTTATTATGCATTTTATGGCTGGTGCGACTTGTACTCTGGAGCCACTTATAGTCCAGAAAATACGGTAATATCTTAGACTCTCTGTTATTAACCATCTTTCAATTCGCCAGTAGCACAAAATGCTGACCTAGACGATATACATGAAGCATCTTGTGGTTAATGTGGGATCATCTAAGCAGGTATCTTCACATCTACTGGGGATATTGTTGCGAAACATTTACTTATCACGGATCTGTGTCACAATAAAAATGATGAGCTAGTTATAGTAACTCTCTGTAGTCAGAGGCATCGAAACAAGGTCTTGACTTCAATTCTCAATAGCACCTTTGTTACAAACATACTCAAGGCCCTGGGGCCAAACCTGCCCACCATGTCATTGCAAGAGGCCAACCAGATGGTTTGCTCAAAATCGAAGTAGATAAAAGCTCATGCAGATATGGTGACCTATAAGGATTCCTGTGTCTAAGATAAGGGATAGAGATAAATGTTGTAAACATTAACAATAAAACTGATGGAGAAAATTGTTGTTTTGATGAAGGACAAACACAAAGACCATTAAGATACATTGATCCCTTAAAGAATTAAAAGGTAATATCACATTTTTATAAGGTAAATACATTTTTTTGGGGCCCGTGACGAAGAGGGCTTAAAGACTTTAGGAACCTTGTGGGATAAAGATTGACACCAATCGTGAAACACTAGCATATCGTTGATATTTGTGTGGCTGCAGCTCTGACCTTGTGAAGTCGGTCTTTAAAGCGCCGGTGCCAGCGTACTGCTTAGCACAAGCGTCAGCATTGTCAGCCCAAGCTGCAGGTGAGAGAAGGTTAGGTTAAGTTAAATGTTTCACGGACTTAGATCTATTGACAACCCACCGTTCTTATACATCTTCTCAAAGTCTGCCTGGTCTTCCAACTGCTGGCTCGGATGCAAGACTCCCATTTTCTGCAGCATTTAATAATAAAGATTTTAATTTATGTTTCTTTTATAGAAATGCTTCTCAGTGTATACGGCGAGGACCTCTCACCTGCAGCTGTGATTGCAGGGAGCGACGGGCCAGCAGGCTCTGGATGACATTGGTGCGGTCCAGACAGTCCATGCAGTTGCTCCTGAACGTGCCCTCCTGGTTGGACAACACGTTACCGTCTGAATCCACCAGGAAATACCTGAATCCATAAGGAGGAGAGTTTTATTGTGAGGGTACAGCTGTTTCGAATGATCACTCAAACATGAACAGGAAGTAACACAAGTGTTTAGCTTTTCAGCCCAGAGATATAACACTGACCCAAACTCGTTCTGCGTATCAGCCACCATGTCCAACAGAATCCGTAGACGGTGCCATCGCATTCGACTGCACTCTTTGTGGAAGTCAAAGGCTACGTATCTGCATGAACGAGGAAGACAAAAACTTCAGAACTTGAGAGACACTGAGATATATCTTCTATGAAGGTAATAAATGACATAATTATAAATAAATGTATTAATACATAACAAAATATATAAATAAATGTGTGGATAAATATCAATATGTCAAAATAAATATATATACTGAATATATATATATATATATATATATATATACATTTGGTCATCTGTAAATTTGTCTTTTATGTATTTATGTATTTATGTACATATGTTTATACATTTTATCATTTTAACATTTTGTTGTCAGTATGCAAATGAAGTATGCAGGTCAAACATCAGTCTAAAGCCGTGAGCATCATAGCTCTTTATATTGTGTATGTTGTACTGCGTTCGTGTCCTTTTAACTACGTTGTTCTTGTGATCAGAGTACGCAAGTTATTCACTTCCTGGACAGCTGGGTGAGCAAATCGCAATGTAATATCTCTCTTAAAGTCTAACAAATCATATAAATACTCGGGTAGTACATTCTTCAGAATAAACTCTCTGGTGTCAATTGTGTGAGAATATAAACAATGTCTAAACAAAGAAATAGAAAAAATAGTTATTTAATGTTAAGTTACTCCTCAGGACAATGTCATTTTTACTAATGTCAAAATATATAAATAGCTGAAATTTGAAAAAAATAAAAATAAAAACGAGTAAAACAATTTATATCAGTAACGGGCTCGATCAGGGCTCTCCGGGTCCAGACGCGAGGACTTAATCTATAAGCCATAAGTTTATCTATCTATCCATCTATCTATCCATCCATCCATCCATCTATCCCTCTATCCCTCTATATGAGCTGGTGATGTGGACGGATAAACCGCAAACAATAAATCCAAGGTGTTCTACCGTTTTAAGAAGGAGATCCAAGGACTTCTTCCATGAGGCTCCTGGTTTTTAAATCTGTATCATGTCACCTGAACACTGGCAACTTATCAAGTTGTTTTGCTAAGATTTCAAAAAAGATTCTTACACTCTTCATGCAGCGTTGATTCTATAGACTAGTTGCTGCAGGAGCGATAGTTTCGAGATCAACATCAATCGCTTTCATTTGTTTTGCCCGTTTAACCAATCCCTGCTTTAGACTGATGTTCGATACTTATTTGTATAATGACAACAAAATGTCGAAATTACAAAATGTATAGAAACATTAATAAATAAAAGATGAAATGTATAAATACATGTACAAATAATTAAAAGTCAAAATGTATAAATGACTAAATGAATATATACATAGAAATATTATTTATTTTATTTTTTAACGGTTGCCAAGCAACAAAATTTGGTTACAGTTTCACTGTGGTGTTTTTCTGTGCAATGACAATAAAAGAAAGTCTAAAATAGCACCGCTCGACAAAAAATTAAATCAGAAGTCGTTTATTTATTTTGACCAAATTGATCTTTATCCACATATTTATTTATTTTGTTATGTATTTATACATTTATTTATACAATGTCATTGATCGTCCTTCATAATCTTCTGGTGCTTCCACCACCACTGTGTTCATAACAAGATCTTACTTGATTGTGCCATTTGCCAGGTTGGTCACCATCTTGTCAAACGCTAACTCAAGAGGCTTTTCTGATCCCTTCTGGTTAATCTGTGAAACATGGTCGCTCAGTCAATATCCTGTCTCTCAAAGAGCACATCGTTTGACCTCACCAGGTTCAAGATGACTTGCTTCCCATAAATTATTATTTGGGAGTCAAAGTGTCTCTGGAATCCATCCATCTGAAGCAAACCGAGGAAGACCAGGGTCAGCATGTGGGTCATACAGCATGTGGGTCATACAGCATGTTCAGTGTGTGAAGACGACTCACGTGGTTGACCGCCTTGTTGATCTGAGGCTTCGGCTTGTACTTCAGATTGGGCCGCTGAGACCAGTACAGCGGGATGGAGCCCCTCGTCTGTGTGGACATGCAGCATGAAGCATACGAAACCCATCTAGACGTTTCAATTCACTAGTCACCTGGACAAGGGAAGCCTTGGTGAGGTTGTACTGAATGATCTGCTCCGTCTCCACAAAGTTGGCAGCATGACCTTCAGAATCAATGCCTTCAGGCAAAAAAAAAGTGTATGATTAATGATGAATATCAGAAGGTTCACATTCGATCATTAACTAAACTTAATAACAGTAGATGAGGAAAAGGGTTTTACTGCTAACATGGGTATTAGTTTATTAATTTGAAGCTTTCTGAATCTTTAATTCCTTCATTAATTTTGTGCTTTAACTTCTGAAGTGAACATTTGTGTCTTTTTCACAGCCACCTTAAGTGAGCCACACACTGAACGTTAGCTGCCGTGCCACATTCTATCGTTGGGTGTGGCGTCATTTAAACGAAGCCAAACCGTTCACCAACGGTTGCTGAAAATCCAGGTAAAGGAAAGATTACCTCTGACATAGTAGCGGACACCAGCTCTGAAACAGCTCCTCCTTGAGATGATAGACCAATCAAAGACTTTTCCGTTGATGCAGCTCGACTTCATGATGATGACTGACAGCACCGTCAAGGAACAAATATTTTTGAGGCGACTCACTCGTGTTAAAACTGTACACAATTCAGGAATTCAACAACATTCTAGTGGTTCTTTGGTAAAGGATACAGCCGTGCACCACAGGAAACACAAATTTGTGTAACTATAGGAAAAAAGACAGAATTAGCTCAACCAGTACATATATCGTTGTTTTAACATTTACATAACTTGCATTTCAGCTCTAAACACATATTAAAATTGAAAAAATAAGTATTTAGGGAAAATATGTAAACATGAGAGACGTAAAATTTGCAATGAAACATCCTATCGTTAGTTTAAATGTAATGTTATCCAGAAAAATCAAGATCATGGGTGTGTTGTTGTTTACCTCTGGCTGAGTCATGAATTCTCTCAACAGGTGACCGTTCCAGACGAAACGCTGATCTGCCTGAGAACGAACGAGTGGAAAATAATTTCAACATCTTCTATATCAGTGATTTTCAACCATTTTTGAGCCTTTTCAAAAAGAGAGATTTTCACACCTTTTTCATTGAAAAAAATCACAAGGCACACCACTAGTCAAAATGTTAAAAAATGATATGTGTGTGTGTGTGTAGCCTGTATTGACATTTAAGTCATTTTCATCAAAGTGTCTTGAATATGAATCAAATAAACGCATAGAAAAAAATGTACTTAATCATCTTTTATATTAATGTCATTTATGTTTTTAAACCAAATAGGTGAAATTTGATGTTTTCCCACACCTGACGATCTCTCACAGCACACTAGTGTGCCACGGAACAGTTTGCCAATGTGTTAAGCTGCCGCTTTGATGACGGATATTAAGACTTCATTCAAAACCATTATCATCAAATCAGAAAGTGAATAGTCTGGAGTCCCTCACCCGCTCAAGGAGAGTCATCTCTTGGAAATCGGGGCTGGTGTTGGCCAAGCGCTGCAAAGTGTGCGTCAAGTCGTAGTCTGTTGCGAAATAAAAGCCGTCGGTATAAAGGACATTGTTGAGCATCGAGAGGAAAGTCTTGTTGTCTTGCATCTGAAGAGGAAGAGAGTGAAAAATGTTAGCTGTTTAAAATGTGCTTCTTTATTAAGTAGCGAGTACATTACACACCTGGTTGTCAGTCAGGTGCAGTATTGTCTTCTTGTAGGAAATAATGTCAAAATCCTGAGCCTTCCACACAGAGTGACCCCATAGCTCTCCGATCTTCTTCTTCTTCGTGATGACGATCAGGTACGACCCTGGTGATGTTTTCAGATGTTAATAAATCATTTATGATCTAGTACTATCATTACAAATGCACTTCTTAGGAGAACAATTGTGCTAACGATAGTGTTTACATCACATTTTTTTTACCATAAAAGCTTTGCCTACCTGCCACTAAACGTATGGTTCCCATGATTCCACATATTGGTCTGGTCTCGGCAGATGCTGGGATGTCCCTCTTCCCTGGAAAATAGAAAATGGTACTTCAGAACCATTTAAAAATGTTGATGATATCCGGTTTTGGAACAAGGATAAAATATAAAAATTATATCCTACCCTTTTTTTTAAAATATTGGGGTAACCTTTCTTGTGTAAAATTAAGAATTGTATAGTTCCTGCTTCTCACACAACCCCTCTAACCCTCAACACTCCTCTCTCACTAATGCACTTCATTAGTGAGAGAGTGAACCTTCCAAAGTGTGTTAAGACCGCACAGCTTTTCTTAGGAATCTGTGCAATAAATCTGTGCACCTTAACCTTTGTATGGATTTAGATTTGTGTGAATAGGTATACCGTATTTTCCGGACTATAAGTGGCAGTTTTTTTCATAGTTTGTCCGGGGGTGCGACTTATACTCTGGAGCGACTTATGTGTGAAATTATTACCACATTATTAGCGGTATATCATTTCACATGTTATTTTCACACTAAACCACCAGAGGGCGCTCTAGGCCTGTGTTGATCATTTCCACGTAGAAGAGGAAGCATCTTCTACCTCCGGAGTTAGTTAGTTGTTTAAAAGTGACACGAGGATGAAGAGTTATTTGGAGTTACACGGATGGTTTGGTAAACTTGTTAGTTATTTATGCTATAGTTCTCTGAATAACTCTTCATATGTTATGTTAACATACCAGGTTCTCAGTGTGTCATGTAACGTAACGTACAATTATTCAGCCTGTTGTTCTCCTCTAGTTTTATTTTAATTGTCTTTCAAGATCACATGTTTGTTCTTGGTGTTGGATTTTGTCAAATAAATTTCCCCCAAATATGCGAGTTATACTCCAGTGTGACTTATATATGTTTTTTCCTTCTTTATTATGCATTTTATGGCTGGAGCGACTTGTACTCCGGAGCCACTTATAGTCCGGAAAATACGGTATATTTAGTTTGACCAAAAATGGATTCTCTTTTATGAAATGGGATTCTTATATTTACAGAACCTTATCTTACATACTTTGCAAAGTTGTTTCAGGAAACTAGCTTTGAAAAATTCAATTTATCAGTTAAAAGCTTTCAGGCAAATGTACAGAGAGGCAACCATTGAGTAGCAAAGATACATTTCCCCACAAGTTGAAAGTTTTCAGACAATTAAATGATCTTTTTCATGTTTTATAATTCAAAATGTGAATAAATTAGAACTTTATTCTTAAAAGAGAGCATTCAAAGTTCAAAGAGATAATGTTGAGTTTGGTCCAAATTGTATGAAAGCGCTTGAATAAAACTTTATGGTACAATAGTCCAAAGACCAGAGCGTCACAAGAAGCTTACAGGCTAAATACTGTGGTCAAAGAAGCTGAGTGGCTGCTAAAATGCATTATGAAGCACAAGAATGTGAATACAATACCTTCCCATTCTGTCCCATTTGCTCATAATATTCACAGGAAATTTAAAGCACTCTAAATTTACTAGATGACATCCTGTTGCTCATATGTTTAGAGAAGATGCATTATTTTGTTAAACAGAAAAATGACCATTTCATTAACTGTTGATCTAACTTGAGTTTGACACAATCAGTTTTACCCGTGAGGGACATCTCTGTCGACACCCGGTCGATCGCAAGAACGTCCACACATCCATCATCACAGGCTTCGATGTAAAACTTCTCGGGTGTGGTCCGCCTGTAAGACAAAGACCAGGATTGTACGAGAGCACCACATGCTTTTAAACAAATGTGGAAGACATTAATATATATCAGGATTTAAAAGCCCATTCGATTTTATGGTAATACATATAGTTATGGCAACAACAACAAAAATATTAGTCCACTAAAGCTACATTTCAAGCTAAATAGGATGAAAATATTGCATAAAAGTTTAATTTAAGAGCTTATATCAAGACACATTTCCATGTTTTTTTTAACCAAAATCACTGATATTTTGCTTCCAGTTTCTTTCAGGATCAACTTTAAAATTCTGGTTCTTACTTTCAGATCTATTCATGGTCAGACCTTCCATCAGTGATCTGATCCAGACTTACACCCCAGCTCGGGCTCTGAGGTCTGTGGATCAGAATCTACTGATGGTTCCTGAACACGGTTCAGGACCAGAGGAGAGAAATCCTTCCAGACTGTTGCTCCTAAGCTTTGGAACCATCTCTGTGTTTGATGATCTACTGACTCCTTCAAGAAACATGTGTGTTTGATGATCTACTGACTCCTTCAAGAAACATCTGTGTTTGATGATCTACTGACTCCTTCAAAAACATTGTGTTTGATGATCTACTGACTCCTTCAAAAACATCTGTGTTTGATGATCTACTGACTCCTTTAAGAAACATTGTGTTTGATGATCTACTGACTCCTTCAAAAACATTGTGTTTGATGATCTACTGATCCTTCAAATTTGTTTGATGATCTACTGATCCTTTAAAAACATGTGTGTTTGATGATCTACTGACTCCTTCAAGAAAATTGTGTTTGATGTCTACTGACTCCTTTAAGAAAATGTGTGTTTGATGATCTACTGACTCCTTCAAGAAACATCTGTGTTTGATGATCTACTGACTCCTTCAAGAAATCTGTGTTTGATGATCTACTGACTCCTTCAAGAAAATCTGTGTTTATGATCTACTGACTCCTTCAAAAAATCTGTGTTTGATGATCTACTGACTCCTTCAAAAACATCTGTGTTTGATGATCTATGACTCCTTTAAGAAACATGTGTGTTTGATGATCTACTGACTCCTTCAAAAACATCTGTGTTTGATGATCTATACTCCTTCAAAAACTCTGTGTTTGATGATCTACTGACTCCTTCAAATCTGTTTTGATGATCTACTGATCCTTCAAAAACATCTGTGTTTGATGATCTACTGACTCCTTCCAGCATCTTTTGATGGATCTACTGACTCCTTCAAGAAAAGTTTTTATTTTTTCAGGCTTTTCCTTGATTTTCTGGAACTCCTGTTGTGTTCTCAGTTTTATTTTGATCTTTAAAGTATATACTTTATTGAATATTGTATTGATTGTTTAAGCGCTTTGTGACCCTGGTCTGGAAAAGCGCTATATAAAAACAAATGACTTACTTACTTACTTACGTTAAGGAAAACTAGTGCGGTCTGATCATAAAAAAATATATTTTCTGTGGCTATAACAGTGTGTATTGAGGAACCAACAGTCACAGGAACTGAGATGTCATGATCAAGAAACCGCTGCACAACTAGGACTTGTTGTATCTATGAATCCACTCAACATCTACAGCTTGACCCAGGAGCCTGAAGCCAACACATTTCTTTGGCATTTCTTTGGAGTAAACAAAATGGAATCCTGTCCATGTCAGACAGACAGGATATGAATGTGTACGGTAGTATTTAAATGAGAATGTATTCCTGCAGAGATTTTTTTTTTTTAAAAAGGAGAAAAAAATGATTCTGTTTTGTCACCAGACACGAAAAATATAAAGTTGAGATTTTATTCAGAATATTTATTTATTTATTGTTAATATACAAATATGTACGTTACCAGTCAAATCCTAAATGTTGTAATTGTAATGTTACAAATAAATACTCTTTTTTTTTGCAGAATTTGCAAATGATTACCCAACCAAGAAAATGCGATCAGTATCTTAAATAATAAACTTAGTTGGTAACCTGTGGGTGCTATGGATGAAATGTTCTTTAGTGCATGAATTAGGATTGTGCAAAAATATCTTCTTAACATAATTCCAAATCAAAACTACAAATTTAGTTTCAGAACATATCTAACTCTCCTTTTTTTTAAATTCCATTTAACCTGTCAAATAGAATGCTGATACCTGTAAGTGATTTTAATATATTTATATATATAGATATATATATGATATAATATATACTTAAACCGCCAACACAGAATCCAATAAATATGCTTAAATTGTTACTGGAATATATTCCTTGGTTTGTTGTTTTTTCACTGCATTGTTATTCACGTTAATCCTATGCGTGTGTAGCAGCTTTAACGTATATTTAGCTACGACCGGTTCCGAGCACCAGACGCGTCTACAGTGAGGCAGGTCCCGCCACAGTCTCTCGGTTCTGGGTCTGTGGTTCTGAAAGTGTCGGAGCTCGAGGAGTGACGGATGTTTTCCGGGGTTCAGTCAAATGACAACATCACCGAAATAATGTCGTTCAGCAGCGAACTGCGCCTAAGAACGAACGAACCGAACCCGTCCTGTCGCTTCTAACATGGCGGCGGAACAATGTGGCGAAAGAATATAGATAAACACAACTTACAAGTTGAAAGTCTCGTAGGTGCTCGCCATCTTCCTCCCGTCTGACCTCAGTGACGTGTCAGTCGATGGCCTACTGACTACTTCCGGCTCCTGCGTGTGGCGCGATAATATAGTAACAACGCATCGCCACTAGAGGCCAGTGTTGCCACAAGCAAAAGTGTTCATTCACTAATGCGCTTTTATTTTCTGTCTGTGGACATATTTAAACATGTTTGATGAACTATTTATTTATAAACTAGTGCAAGTATTTCGCAGCTACAAGCAATAATTTAGTTTTGTTAGATTCCAATTATTATACACTGTACTTTCAGATCTATTCATGGTCAGGCTCCTCCTTACATCACTGATCTGATCCAGCCTTACACCCCAGCTCGGGCTCTGCGGTCTATGGATCAGAATCTACTGATGGTTCCTGAACACGGTTCAGGACCAGAGGAGAGAAATCCTTCCAGACTGTTGCTCCTAAGCTTTGGAACGATCTTCCTCTCTCTGTGTTTGATGATCTACTGACTCCTTCAAGAAACATCTGAAGACGTTTTTATTTGTTCAGGCTTTTCCTTGATTTTCTGGAACTCCTGTTGTGTTCTCAGTTTTATCTTGACCTTTAAAGTATATACTTTATTGAATATTGTTTTGAATGTTTAAGCGCTTTGTGACCCTGGTCTGGAAAAACGCGATATAAATAAAAATGACTTACTTACTTACTTACTTACAATCTCCTTCGACCTGGGGCTCCATGCAAGATCTCACCTCACAGGGTCCAAAATCTCAAAGGGGCGGGAAGGTCCTTAAACCAGGGGTCATCTGGATGATTCAGAGGAGGAGTGGGAGAATGAAATGTTGTGATTTACCAGGATCTTCAAGCTTGACTGTGTGGAGAGCATTGTACCAACCAGAACTGTACGATGCTTCTCCAACAACAAACCCTGGATTAATCCTGATATAAAGGCTCTCCTAAAGGAGAAGAAGAGAGTCTTTAGGTCAGGAAACAAAGAGGATCTGATGGCAGTCCAGAAGGAGCTGAGAAGAAAGATCAGGGAGGGAAAGGGGAGGTACAGGAGGAGGATGGAAGAGAGTCTGGCCAACAACAACACCAGAGATGTCTGGAGAGGTTTGAAATCCATATCCGGACATCAGACCAGGCTCTCTGTAGCAGCGGGGGATAAATTCAATTGGGGCTCGGACAACTTAAACAGTTATTTTTCAAGGTTTGAGGTGTCGGCTCCCCCCCCTGCTCAACCATTCACACCTCTACACTTACCTTCTCCTCTCCCCCGAGCTTGTATTGTCTCAGCCCCCCCGCTGACTCCACAGGGGACAATGCCCCCCCCCCAGCCTGTCCCTCACACCTCTCCAGGTGAGAAATCAGCTTAGGAGAACCAAGACAACAAAGGCCCCTGGACCAGACGGCATCGGTGGCAAAGTACTCAGGACGTGCTCTGACCAGTTAAGTGAAATTGTTGGACTTCTGTTCAACATGAGCTTGACCCTGGGATGAGTTCCACTACTGTGGAAGACATCCTGTGTGGTACCGGTGCCGAAGACTCAGCACCCTAAGGATCCCAGCTGCTACAGACCTGTGGCCTTGACATCCCACCTTATGAAGGCTCTGGAGCGGCTGGTCCTTAGTTACCTGAGTCCTCTGGTGCGCTCCTCCATGGATCCGTTGCAGTTTGCCTACCAACCTGACATCGGGCGTGGAGGATGCCATCATCTTCCTTCTCCACCGAGCACTTTCTCACCTGGAGTCGCCTGGAAGCACTGTGAGGATCCTTTTCCTGGATCTAAGCAGTGCTTTCAATACCATCAGGTCAAACATCCTGAGGGACAAGCTGGAGCTGTCTGGAGCGGACACTCACCTCACGGACTGGATTGTGGACTACCTCACCAACCGTCCACAGTTCGTGAGGACCCGGGATGGTGTTTCGAGGACTGTACTGTGCAGTGTAGGGGTCCCCCAGGGAACAGTGTTAGCACCGTTCCTTTTTTCACTGTACACTGCAGACTTCCAACACCTGTCTCCCACCAGTCACCTGCAGAAGTTCTCGGACGACTCCGCCATCGTCGGCCTCATTAGGGACGGGGATGACGGGCCGTACCGGGGACTTGTCCAGGACTTTGTTGACTGGTGCCTGGAAAACCACCTTCAGATCAACTCCAGCAAAACTAAGGAGTTGATTGTGGATTTCCGGCGGTGTCCCTCCATCTCCCCCTCACCACTGAACATCCAGGGACAGGACATTGAGATTGTCACGACTTACAAGTTCCTGGGTGTTCACCTCAACAACCGCCTGGACTGGGTGGATAACACTGCTGCTCTTTATAAAAAAGGGCGGAGTAGAATCTACCTGCTCCGGAGGTTGAGGTCGTTTGGTGTCCGGGGGCCACTCCTGAAGTCATTCTATGACTCAGTAGTGGCCTCTGCCATCTTCAACGGTGTGGTCTGCTGGGGGAGCAGCATGACAGCAAAGGATAGGGCTAAACTGGACAGCCTTATTAAGAAGGCCGGTTACGTCCTAGGGCGCCCCCTGGATCCTGTGGAGGAAGTGACTGGAGGGAGGATGTGGAGCAAGCTGGGCTCCATAAGGAGGAACTTGTCTCACCCTCTCCAGCACACACTGAGGGCATTGAGGAGCTCCATCAGTGATAGGATGCTCCATCCCCGGTGTGTGAGGGAGAGGTACCGCAGGTCTTTCCTCCCTGCTGCCATCAGACTCCACAACAAGAACACATCAAGATAACTATTTAACTGCACCTCTTGTTATTTATATAAATATTATTGTGTATATATTATATAGCGCAGATTTATCTTTTATTCCATTTAGATTTTCTTTCTCGTTTTTATTTCTGGGTGTTTTTATTTCTCTTGCTGTTGTTAAACCGAATTTCCCCTCGCGGGACTAATAAAGGTTTTCTGATTCTGATTCTGATTCTGACAATGACACCAAACGCAAAAAAGGTGATTCCATCTATAGCTCATCTTGAGGATACATAATAAAAAAAGGTGTGAACTATTCTAGCAAATAATTAAATGACTCGCTGTCAAAACACCAAAGCACAAGCTTTCAACTTATTTCACCATCTTCTGTTTAGGTAAGGAATAGTTTTGTTGTACAGTTCTTATCTGGTTTTACACATAAGGTAACCAAAGTGGCTAAAACTGTATTCTGAAATAAACAGTGGCAGTTTCTGAGATTTTAGGGTGTGAAAATCCAAGTACCACATCTTTGTTGTCACACATCTTTTCAAAAACATTTTCAATCGTTTGTAGAACATTACGTACGTTTTTATTACTTATATTCATATTCATAATTATTAAATTATACATTATATCATTATATATCATATTAATAACACTTAAACACAAACTTATTGTCTACTCAATTTGTGATTTTTAGTTTACAAAGAACCAACAATAAGGGGTCAGTTCAAACGATAAAAATGTAGTTAACTTACGAACTTACTATATTACTTACTTACTTAATTACTTTGTTCTGTGCATTAACTTTGTTCCTTGGTTTTTTGTTTATATTCTGTCTATTAGTTGATTATTTAAGTTTGTTGATTATTTATTTCATTTTGTTGGTTATTTATTTTTATTTCTTTTCTTGAATGTCTAAATTAATGTCTGTTTAAGTATTTAACTGTTTAGTCTTTAATTGTTTTAAGTTTTTAATGTCTTTAATATTTTGCATCGTGGGTCAGAGAGAACCACAATTCAATTTATGCTGTATGTAAGTGAGTAAGTAAGTAATTTTTATTTGTATAGCGCTTTTCCAGACCAGGGTCACAAAGCACTTAAACAATCAAAACAATATTCAATAAAGTATATACTTGTAAGATCAAGATAAAACTGAGAACACAACAGGAGTTCCAGAAAATCAAGGAAACGTCTCAATACATGCATATTTGACAATAAAAGTTGACTTGACTTGACTTACTATATATTTCCTTATTTTTATTTACCACGTGTAGGTTAACATCCAAACCAATAGATGGCAGCACTTCGACGGAAACCCACCCAGTTGACCCGGAAGTTCTCACTGCAGGCTGAAATTAGAGAATTTAAGTGTCGCTGTTGTTTCGTTTAATAATTCGTATTCCCTTAAACACATGTTCAACCTCTAGGGCTTCTATAAACTTAAAGATTCCAGTTTTGTCGCCGGTGGTTAACAATCGAGCACCTTATTGTGCTGTTCCCCCCTTTTTTGTACCTTGTTATCTGGCGCCATAGCAGCTCTGGGCTGAGAACCAAGTCAAGGTAAGTGCAGTTTTTGTTTTTAATAGGAACGTCACTTATTTTACAGTACTACCTCGTTGATGTCTCTCATTCTGTAACATATTTGTACCAATATTTATAGTTCCTTATTTTGATCCGAAGAGTTCCCGTATTTGTTGTGAACATTACTAACTTTAATCTTAATATAATAGATCTTGTAGTTCTATCCACTCAACGAATGATAACATTATAAATACTCTTTTTCTCTTTTGCTAATATGTTCATTACTTGAACTACTGTTCCATCTTCACCAAAAGATGCATTATATTGCAACACTATACACATATATACTTTTGAAAGACAAGATGGTATTTAAATTAAAATTGAGCAAACATCACAATTATAAGAAAAATGATCATAATTAACTATTTATTTTACAAGATAATAAATATCTCCTGATACATTAGCCACTGGTAGAACTTGTGTGGATTTGTCACTGTTTTCACTCGTAATACAACAACAACAACAACAACTCTGGGACCTTTGAGTTTGATACTTATTTTGCTTAAAACATAAGCAACACATTGTTTTCTATTAGGGTACAACCAACCAATGAAATAATGCTGAGCATACAGTTCATGGCATGATGTTAAATTAAAAACTAAACCTGGTCTGGAAGTAGCAAGTATACAAACATAACACTCTGGAAGCAATTGTATATTGTACAGAGGAAATTGTATGAACTTTCTCAAGTGAGTTTTTACTTTTGTCTCTTTTGAGTTTAGGAAGCAGCAAGTTGAGGTGTTGATATGAGAAAAACTAAATTGAAATTTAAATGTAGTACATTATCACAATACTATCTTAAAACAACCTCTTTCTGACGCTACAACTATGGCAAATTATTCAAATCGAAACTTACCACAACATTAAATCTTTTGACTTCTTATTCTCACACTTTCGTGACTCTCACTCCTTGCTTCTTCTGCATGTTTTTTGCAGATGGCGCTGAAGTCCGGAGAGGAGCGCCTGAAGGAGATGGAGGCAGAGATGGCTCTGTGAGTACAGATGCTTTATTCCTGAGAGCTAATGTTTTTTTTTTTCTTTTATATTTTTTTTACTTGTCTTAAATATATAATGACATTATCATTATAACATTTCTATTTTCGATCAGGCAGACCCTAATAAATCATAAACTTAAACAGCATAAATGACAACATTAAACGTGTGGCAGATTCTCAAACCCTATTTTAATAGAGAAATATTTTGAAAGAAGTTTGGCAAGTACAACATTTTCTGATTCAATTATGTAGATAAAGGACAAAATCATGTCAACAAATATTTAATTCTGTCACCTTTTTGCTTTTTTTTTTTCCTATTTTTCGTCTCCGAACTTTAAAAACTCATTTGGTGACGTCTTCCAAAAAGTTTTGAACTGGAAAAAAATGATATTAAATGTTATGTAAAGCGTCAAATTATGAGTCATCAAGATATCTCGATACACTCAATAGAGAAACTGGTCTCAGCCAATCACAACAAGCCACAGTCGTGAGAAAAAACGTCTTTTCAAAGGGCTCGATCAGAACCAGAACCAGACTCTCATGTTTATCCTGCCGCCTACAGGTTTGAGCAGGAGGTCCTTGGTGCTCCTGTAACAGTGTCAGGAGGTCCGACCCTCATCGAGGGGTTGCCGATGGCTCTGGCGATGGTGCGACCCGTCATTGGAACCAACACCTATAGACAGGTGTGTTTTTTTTCATCTCTAGAGATTATCGTTCTCTTGTCTCCCATCTTTACATGTGGTTGTCTCCATAGGTGCAGCAAACCTTGGATGCAAGAGCCGGTTCTTATGTAGGTCCTCCACCCCCATCCTTCGTCGGACCAGGTGATGAGACGATGCTCGCCGACATCTTAAGATCAATTGTTTATGTGAAAAAGTCCTGCCACATCCCATAAATAATCCTCTTTATGAAAGTATTGCTGATGAACTGTAACAGGAATTGACTTGAACTGTCCACCTTCAGCTCCAACAGTTCCTGTGCCTCCTTCTGCTCCACCGATGCTGAGACCAGCCTTCGTCCCGCACATCCTGCAGAGACCTGGTCAGTTCACGCTTCAAACCTGCAGTTCAAGTTCTCACTCCATATACCGTATTTTCCGGACTATAAGTGTCTCTGGAGCACAAGTCGCACCAGACATATACTGCATAATAAAGAAGGAAAAAACATATATAATGCACTGGGTATAAGTCGCATTTTTGGGGGAAATTTATTTGATAAAATCCAACACCAAGAACAGACATGTCATCTTGAAAGACAATTTAAAATAAAAATAGAGGCAACAACAGGCTGAATAATTGTACGTTACATGACACAACTGAGAACCTGGTATGTTAACATAACATATTAATTTTATTATTATTATAAAGAGTTATTCAGAGAACTATAGCATAAATAACTAAGAAGTTTACCAAACCATCCGTGTAACTCCAAATAACTCTTCATCCTCGTGTCACTTTTAAACAACTAACTAACTCCGGAGGTAGAAGATGCTTCCTCTTCTACGTGGAAATGATCAACACAGGCCTAGAGCGCCCTCTTGTGGTTTAGTGTGAAAATAACATGTGAAATGATATACCGGTAATAATGTGTTAATAATTTCACACATAAGTCGCTCCAGAGTAAAAGTCGCACCCCCGGACAAACTATGAAAAAAAACTGCCACTTATAGTCCGGAAAATACGGTAATCGTTAACGTCACTGTAGTTCACTGCACATGTTTGTGTTTCTTATTCATTCAAATCAATCTCAAGTTGATGCTTCCTCCTCTGACAGCTCCTCCGATGCCACGCCCTCCTCCGCCTCCACCCATGATGCTGCGCCCGAGCCTCCAGAGTCCACCCCTGTCCGTGGTGTCCCAGGCCATGCCTCACATGTCCATGCCCTCTCAGGTAGGTCCGTGTGTGTGTGTGTCTGTGTGTCTGTCTGTGTGTCTGTCTGTGTGTCTGTCTGTGTGTCTGTCTGTGTGTGTGTGTGTGTGTGTGTGTGCTCGACAATCTTGACGTCTACATCGACCGGTGTTCTCCTCCAGGGGGAGATGGTGTCCATGGTGTCGTCCAGATCGGCTGCACCTTCTCCCCTCAAACCCTCGCCCTCGGTCATCCAGGCGGCGCCGACCGTGTACTGCGCTCCCCCCGCACCGGCGCGAGCGGACCCGCGGGACCTGAGGCAGGCCAGGATGGTAGGAGTTTCTAGTTTGCTGGTCTGGTGTTCGGCGAGCCACGGGGTCAAGGGTCGAGGGTCATGCCTGTCATGTCTGGCAGGAAGAGCTGGCGGCGAGAGTGGCGGAGCAGCAGGCGGCCGTGATGGCTGCGGGACTCCTGGACAAGATCGAAGACACCTGCACCATGATCGGGCCCAGCATGCCGGAGAGAGAGATCCCACGTCCAGAGGTACCGTCTCGGAGCTCGGAGTGTCGATAAAACTATTGTTAAAAGTCACATGGTTTTGTTGTTTTTACTTGTACTGACACTTGTTGCTCCAGCCCGTCGAGACCCACTATGACGACAAAAAAAAGGGGAAGTCCGATAAAGTGAAGAAGTGCATCAGGACGGCTGCAGGCTCCAGCTGGGAAGACCAGAGTCTCCTGGAGTGGGAATCTGGTACTGGACTCACTGACGGATGTTTCTCTACGTCACTATTTAGACGCTTTAAAAAAACATCTTGTTTTCTCTGCAGATGATTTTCGAATTTTCTGCGGTGACCTTGGTAACGAGGTCAACGACGACATCCTCGCCAGAGCTTTCAGCAGATACCCTTCCTTCCTTAAAGCCAAGGTGGGTCCACTCTCTAGCTTCCCTCGTCTGCGCTGAGGCAACCAATATTTATATAATTTCAATTATTATTATTTCTTTTTTCTTTATTATTTTAATTTTATTTCATATTATTTATTTTATATTATTTTTTTATACCTATCATTATCTAATATTTATATTAATATATATATTATTAATTCAATTTATCTTCACATATCTTTTTCACACACATATATTTACATCTCTTTTATATTCATATATTTCATTTATTTTATTTCACCACCATATTTATTCAATATATTTTCTTCTATTATTTATATTCTTTTTCTTACCACCTTCATCATCCTCATCATCACCATCATCTTCATCTTCTACTGTCCATCTTCTGCGTCAGGTGGTGAGAGACAAGCGAACGGGGAAGACCAAGGGCTATGGCTTCGTCAGCTTTAAAGATCCCAACGACTACGTGAGAGCGATGAGGGAGATGAACGGTCAGTTCTTCACTCGCCCTGGACCAGAACTTCAGAACCACAACAACAACAGTTTGTAAGAGCCGCTCCTGACTTCTGTCCTCTCGCTTCTGCAGGGAAGTACGTGGGCAGTCGTCCCATCAAGCTGAGGAAGAGCATGTGGAAGGACCGGAACATCGAGGTGGTTCGCAAGAAACAGAAGGAGAAGAAGAAACTGGGCCTTCGGTAGTGTGTCGCCGTGGAGACGCTTCTCTCTCGTGTGATTAGTTTTTGTTTTTAAATACAATACATTAAGTTTTGTCTGTCTTATTAAAAAAAATCTAAAACAACGACTCAAATAAAACTTGATGCTTTCCTTTCATTTATCGTCGTAAAGGCAGGAGTTATTGATGACGTCGCTCATCTATGATCTAGGCTAAAGTTCAGAGTCCTCCTGGGTTTGCAGAGGTTTGTCTTCTACAGATCAGGTCACATGGACGGCAGGTGGACATTGTTTTTCTTTGGAGCCATGTAAGTAAGTACATTTTATTTGTATAGCGCTTTCCCAGACCAGGGTCACAAAGCGCTTAAACAATCAAAACAATATTCAAAAAAGTATATACTTTAAAGATCAAGATAAAACTGAGAACAACACAGGAGTTCCAGAAAATCAAGGAAAAGCCTGAACAAATAGAAACATCTTAAGATGTTTCTTGAAGGAGTCAGTAGATCATCAAACACATGTTTCTTGAAGGAGTCAGTAGATCATCAAACACAGATGTTTCTTGAAGGAGTCAGTAGATCATTAAACACAGATGTTTCTTGAAGGAGTCAGTAGATCATCAAACACACATGTTTCTTGAAGGAGTCAGTAGATCATCAAACACATGTTTCTTGAAGGAGTCAGTAGATCATCAAACACAGATGTTTCTTGAAGGAGTCAGTAGATCATCAAACACACATGTTTCTGGAAGGAGTCAGTAGATCATCAAACACAGATGTTTCTTGAAGGAGTCAGTAGATCATCAAACACAGATGTTTCTTGAAGGAGTCAGTAGATCATCAAACACAGAGATGTTTCTTGAAGGAGTCAGTAGATCATCAAACACACATGTTTCTTGAAGGAGTCAGTAGATCATCAAACACACATGTTTCTTGAAGGAGTCAGTAGATCATCAAACACAGATGTTTCTTGAAGGAGTCAGTAGATCATCAAACACAGATGTTTCTTGAAGGAGTCAGTAGATCATCAAACACAGATGTTTCTTGAAGGAGTCAGTAGATCATCAAACACAGATGTTTCTTGAAGGAGTCAGTAGATCATCAAACACAGATGTTTCTTGAAGGAGTCAGTAGATCATCAAACACAGATGTTTCTTGAAGGAGTCAGTAGATCATCAAACACAGAGATCGTTCCAAAGCTTAGGAGCAACAGCCTGAAAAGATTTCTCTCCTCTGGTCCTGAACTGTGTGCGTGGAACCATCAGTAGATTCTGATCCACAGACCTCAGAGCCCGAGCTGGGGTGTAAGTCTGGATCAGATCACTGATGGAAGGTCTGACCATGAATAGATCTGAAAGTAAGAACCAGAATTGTTCTATTGATCCTGAAAGAAACTGGAAGCCAGTGAAGAGTTTTAAGGACCAGAGAAATGTGAGTTCTTCTACTAGAGCGGGTTAGAATTCTCGCTGCAGAGTTTCGTAGCAACTGCAGGCGAGACACATCCTTCTTGTTAAGACATGAAAACAAACTGTTCGAACACTTCATAGCGCCGCGGTTACACCCTGGTAACCATATCTACCACCATTACTTCACACAGTGATTCAAAAATTTTATTTTTCAACAAATTTGTTGATCATTTTCACTAACAAAAGTTAAAACATCCTGATGAAATAAATAATCTGTTGACTCATGGCGCCTTCAATCTCATTTACGACCTCTGAACCGGTGTTGTCTCGGCCCACGTTCGGGCTTCACGGGTCCGACCGGGTCACACGCTGGTTCCGAGCAGCTCCTCCACGCCGGACCGAGCGCTGAAGATGACATCGTTGACCGACACGCCGCCGTAGGACGCTCCGATGAGCGTGAGCGGCAGCTTCTTCTCGCTGATGAAACGCCTCATGGACTCTGCAGATACACAACGGTGTCAGTGACTCACTACATTCAGGTTCAGTCGCACACTCGCTCACCGACTCTCCTGGAGTGGCCCAGCTCGTACTGAGGGATGCAGTCCTGGAGAAAACCACCGCGTCAGTCGCACACCAACAGTTCAACAGTCGACACACAACTTCTGTACCTTTTCCAGAGACACACAACTCCAGCTGGGCTTCGAGTTCACGCCCAGATGGCAGCGCACGGCCTCGGTGGCTCGGTTTAGCAGGAGCTCCTCAGTCACTGATGCTGGAGAACCGAAGACCTCCTCGAACCAGGCTCCGCCCCATCCCCCGCGGGGAAGGACAGTGATCTGTTGTGTATGTGTGTACAGTATGTGTGTGTGTACTGTATGTGTGTACAGTATGTGTGTGTGTATGTGTGTACAGTATGTGTGTGCATGTGTGTACAGTACGTGTGTGTATGTGTGTACAGTATGTGTGTGTGTATGTGTGTACAGTACATGTGTGTATGTGTGTACAGTACGTGTGTGTGTGTATGTGTGTACAGTACGTGTGTGCATGTGTGTACAGTACGTGTGTGCATGTGTGTACAGTATGTGTGTGTATGTGTGTGCGTATGTGTGTACAGTATGTGTGTGTATGTGTGTACAGTACGTGTGTGTATGTGTGTACAGTACGTGTGTGCATGTGTGTACATGTATGTGTGTACAGTACGTGTGTGTGTGTATGTGTGTACAGTACATGTGTGCATGTGTGTACAGTATGTGTGTGTGTGTGTGTATGTGTGTACAGTACGTGTGTGTGTGTATGTGTGTACAGTATGTGTGTGCATGTGTGTACAGTATGTGTGTGTATGTGTGTACAGTATGTGTGTGTGTATGTGTGTACAGTATGTGTATGTGTGTACAGTATGTGTGTGCATGTGTGTACAGTATGTGTGTGTGTACAGTATGTGTGTGCATGTGTGTACAGTATGTGTGTGTATGTGTGTACAGTATGTGTATGTGTGTACAGTACGTGTGTGTATGTGTGTACAGTATGTGTGTGTGTATGTGTGTACAGTATGTGTGTACAGTATGTGTGTGCGCATGTGTGTACAGCATGTGTGTGCATGTGTGTACAGCATGTGTGTGTATGTGCGTACAGCATGTGTGTGCATGTGTGTACAGCATGTGTGTGTATGTGCGTACAGCATGTGTGTGTATGTGCGTACAGCATGTGTGTGTATGTGCGTACAGCATGTGTGTGTATGTGCGTACAGCATGTGTGTGTATGTGCGTACAGCATGTGTGTGTATGTGCGTGCACACACCGTCAGTCTAGTGGTCTCTCCGTTCCTCCGGTCGTGTTCTGGAAAAGGTACTGAATCATAGACGACCCCCAGTAAACCCGGGTCCTCGGACGACGGGATCAAATGTCCGAACCCCTGAAGACACCATGAGTGAAGCATGACATCGACACGTAGAAGCAGCAACACTCAGACTCACCGTCACCGGAAGAACACGACCCTCGTACTCCAGGTTCACCACGGCGACGGTCACCGTGGCGACGCCCTGCAGGTTGTTGATGAGAGACTGACAGGACGAGGGGAGGACGGCGGACAAGGCTGGAGATAACACAAGGTCATCAGCATGATTCCAACACTAGGGTTCATCTGCACAGCATCACTACTGTGAACTCGACACTGAACGGATCATTGAAAGAATGAAGGACCTCGAGCAGGCATCGCAGAGATGATGTGATCCGCCGCCATGTTGCCGTCCTCCGTCGTGATCTGAACACAGAGATCAACAACTCAACTTGAGTTTAGCTGCAAACACTCATGCACTTGTGTGTCTCAGATCACATACTTCTCTTAGTGCACTAGAAGTTAGTATGCATCAGGATAGTGTACGTACTAACTAGTACACCAATTCAGTACAGATAGTATGTCTCAAATCGCATACTTCTCTTAGTATACTAGAAGTTAGTATGCATCAGGATAGTGTACGTACTAACTAGTACACCAATTCAGTACAGATAGTATGTCTCAAATGGCATACTTCTCTTAGTATACTAGAAGTTAGTATGCATCAGGATAGTGTACGTACTAACTAGTACACCAATTCAGTACAGATAGTATGTCTCAAATCGCATACTTCTCTTAGTATACTACAAGTTAGTATGCATCAGGATAGTGTACGTACTAACTAGTACACCAATTCAGTACAGATAGTATGTCTCAAATCGCATACTTCTCTTAGTATACTACAAGTTAGTATGCATCAGGATAGTGTACGTACTAACTAGTACACAAATTCGTGCACAGATAGTATGTCTCAAATCGCATACTTCTCTTAGTACACTAGAAGTTAGTATGCATCAGGATAGTGTATGTACTAACTAGTAACTCATTCTCCACAGATAGTATGTCTCAAATCACATACTTCTCTTAGTACACTAGAAGTTAGTATGCATCAGGATAGTGTACATACTAACTAGTAACTAATCCTCCACAGATAGTATGTCTCAAATCACATACTTCTCTTAGTATACTAGAAGTTAGTATGCATCAGGATAGTGTACATACTAACTAGTAACTAATTCTCCACAGATAGTATGTCTCAAATCACATACTTCTCTTAGTACACTAGAAGTTAGTATGCATCAGGATAGTGTACGTACTAACTAGTAACTCATTCTCCACAGATAGTATGTCTCAAATCACATACTTCTCTTAGTACACTAGAAGTTAGTATGCATCAGGATAGTGTACGTACTAACTAGTAACTAATCCTCCACAGATAGTATGTCTCAAATCACATACTTCTCTTAGTATACTAGAAGTTAGTATGCATCAGGATAGTGTACGTACTAACTAGTAACTAATCCTCCACAGATAGTATGTCTCAAATCGCATACTTCTCTTAGTATACTAGAAGTTAGTATGCATCAGGATAGTGTACGTACTAACTAGTACACCAATTCAGTACAGATAGTATGTCTCAAATCGCATACTTCTCTTAGTATACTAGAAGTTAGTATGCATCAGGATAGTGTACATACTAACTAGTACACCAATCCTGCACAGATAGTATGTCTCAAATCGCATACTTCTCTTAGTATACTAGAAGTTAGTATGCATCAGGATAGTGTACATACTAACTAGTACACCAATTCGTCCACAGATAGTATGTCTCAAATCGCATACTTCTCTTAGTATACTAGAAGTTAGTATGCATCAGGATAGTGTACATACTAACTAGTATGCAAATTCTCCACAGATAGTATGTCTCAAATCGCATACTTCTCTTAGTATACTAGAAGTTAGTATGCATCAGGATAGTGTACATACTAACTAGTACACCAATTCAGTACAGATAGTATGTCTCAAATCGCATACTTCTCTTAGTATACTAGAAGTTAGTATGCATCAGGATAGTGTACATACTAACTAGTACACCAATTCAGTACAGATAGTATGTCTCAAATCGCATACTTCTCTTAGTATACTAGAAGTTAGTATGCATCAGGATAGTGTACATACTAACTAGTACACCAATTCAGCACAGATAGTATGTCTCAAATCGCATACTTCTCTTAGTATACTAGAAGTTAGTATGCATCAGGATAGTGTACATACTAACTAGTATGCAAATTCTCCACAGATAGTATGTCTCAGATCGCATACTTCTCTTAGTGCACTAGAAGTTAGTATGCATCAGGATAGTGTACGTACTAACTAGTACACCAATTCAGTACAGATAGTATGTCTCAAATCACATACTTCTCTTAGTACACTAGAAGTTAGTATGCATCAGGATAGTGTACGTAATAACTAGTACACCAATTCAGTACAGATAGTATGTCTCAAATCGCATACTTCTCTTAGTATACTAGAAGTTAGTATGCATCAGGATAGTGTACGTACTAACTAGTACACCAATTCAGTACAGATAGTATGTCTCAAATCGCATACTTCTCTTAGTATACTAGAAGTTAGTATGCATCAGGATAGTGTACGTACTAACTAGTACACCAATTCAGTACAGATAGTATGTCTCAAATCGCATACTTCTCTTAGTATACTAGAAGTTAGTATGCATCAGGTTAGTGTACATACTAACTAGTAACTAATTCTCCACAGATAGTATGTCTCAAATCACATACTTCTATTAGTACACTAGAAGTTAGTATGCATCAGGATAGTGTATGTACTAACTAGTAACGCATTCTCCACAGATAGTATGTCTCAAATCACATACTTCTCTTAGTACACTAGAAGTTAGTATGCATCAGGATAGTGTACGTACTAACTAGTACACAAATTCAGTACAGATAGTATGTCTCAAATCGCATACTTCTCTTAGTATACTAGAAGTTAGTATGCATCAGGATAGTGTACGTACTAACTAGTACACAAATTCGTCACAGATAGTATGTCTCAAATCGCATACTTCTCTTAGTATACTAGAAGTTAGTATGCATCAGGATAGTGTACATACTAACTAGTAACTAATCCTCCACAGATAGTATGTCTCAAATCACATACTTCTCTTAGTACACTAGAAGTTAGTATGCATCAGGATAGTGTATGTACTAACTAGTAACTCATCCTCCACAGATAGTATGTCTCAAATCACATACTTCTCTTAGTATACTAGAAGTTAGTATGCATCAGGATAGTGTACGTACTAACTAGTACACAAATCCTCTACAGATAGTATGTCTCAAACACATACTTCTCTTAGTATACTAGAAGTTAGTATGCATCAGGATAGTATACGTACTAACTAGTACACAAATTCAGTACAGATAGTATGTCTCAAATCACATACTTCTCTTAGTATACTAGAAGTTAGTATGCGTCAGGATAGTGTACATACTAACTAGTAACTAATCCACCACAGATAGTATGTCTCAAATCAAACACTTCTCTTAGTACACTAGAAGTTAGTATGCATCAGGATAGTGTACGTACTAACTAGTAACTAATCCTCCACAGATAGTATGTCTCAAATCGCATACTTCTCTTAGTATACTAGAAGTTAGTATGCGTCAGGATAGTGTACGTACTAACTAGTAACCAATTCTCCACAGATAGTATGTCTCAAATCGCATACTTCTCTTAGTATACTAGAAGTTAGTATGCATCAGGATAGTGTACATACTAACTAGTAACTAATCCTCCACAGATAGTATGTCTCAAATCGCATACTTCTCTTAGTATACTAGAAGTTAGTATGCATCAGGATAGTGTACATACTAACTAGTACACCAATTCTGTACAGACAGTATGTCTCAAATCACATACTTCTCTTAGTACACTAGAAGTTAGTATGCATCAGGATAGTGTACGTACTAACTAGTACACCAATTCAGCACAGATAGTATGTCTCAAATCACATACTTCTCTTAGTACACTAGAAGTTAGTATGCATCAGGATAGTGTACGTACTAACTAGTACACCAATTCAGTACAGATAGTATGTCTCAAATCACATACTTCTCTTAGTACACTAGAAGTTAGTATGCATCAGGATAGTGTACGTACTAACTAGTACACCAATTCAGTACAGATAGTATGTCTCAAATCACATACTTCTCTTAGTACACTAGAAGTTAGTATGCATCAGGATAGTGTACGTACTAACTAGTAACTAATTCTCCACAGATAGTATGTCTCAAATCACATACTTCTCTTAGTACACTAGAAGTTAGTATGCATCAGGATAGTGTATGTACTAACTAGTAACGCATTCTCCACAGATAGTATGTCTCAAATCACATACTTCTCTTAGTACACTAGAAGTTAGTATGCATCAGGATAGTGTACGTACTAACTAGTACACAAATTCAGTACAGATATTATGTCTCAAATCGCATACTTCTCTTAGTATACTAGAAGTTAGTATGCATCAGGATAGTGTACGTACTAACTAGTACACAAATTCAGTACAGATAGTATGTCTCAAATCGCATACTTCTCTTAGTATACTAGAAGTTAGTATGCATCAGGATAGTGTACATACTAACTAGTAACTAATTCTCCACAGATAGTATGTCTCAAATCACATACTTCTCTTAGTACACTAGAAGTTAGTATGCATCAGGATAGTGTATGTACTAACTAGTAACTCATTCTCCACAGATAGTATGTCTCAAATCACATACTTCTCTTAGTACACTAGAAGTTAGTATGCATCAGGATAGTGTACGTACTAACTAGTACACAAATTCAGTACAGATAGTATGTCTCAAATCGCATACTTCTCTTAGTATACTAGAAGTTAGTATGCATCAGGATAGTATACGTACTAACTAGTACACAAATTCAGTACAGATAGTATGTCTCAAATCACATACTTCTCTTAGTACACTAGAAGTTAGTATGCATCAGGATAGTGTACATACTAACTAGTAACTAATTCTCCACAGATATTATGTCTCAAATCACATACTTCTCTTAGTACACTAGAAGTTAGTATGCATCAGGATAGTGTACGTACTAACTAGTAACTAATCCTCCACAGATAGTATGTCTCAAATCGCATACTTCTCTTAGTACACTAGAAGTTAGTATGCATCAGGATAGTGTACGTACTAACTAGTAACTAATTCTCCACAGATAGTATGTCTCAAATCGCATACTTCTCTTAGTATACTAGAAGTTAGTATGCATCAGGATAGTGTACATACTAACTAGTAACTAATCCTCCACAGATAGTATGTCTCAAATCACATACTTCTCTTAGTATACTAGAAGTTAGTATGCATCAGGATAGTGTACATACTAACTAGTACACCAATTCAGTACAGACAGTATGTCTCAAATCACATACTTCTCTTAGTACACTAGAAGTTAGTATGCATCAGGATAGTGTACGTACTAACTAGTACACCAATTCAGTACAGATAGTATGTCTCAAATCACATACTTCTCTTAGTACACTAGAAGTTAGTATGCATCAGGATAGTGTACGTACTAACTAGTACACCAATTCAGTACAGATAGTATGTCTCAAATCACATACTTCTCTTAGTACACTAGAAGTTAGTATGCATCAGGATAGTGTACGTACTAACTAGTACACCAATTCAGTACAGATAGTATGTCTCAAATCACATACTTCTCTTAGTACACTAGAAGTTAGTATGCATCA